>JBBBDQ010002015.1:200000-625000 GCA_037127315.1 Ascarosepion bandense
GTTTAATGGTGATTACGAAGTTCGGTAGCTCGATAAACTCTGACAATTCTGATAAGAAATGAACTCTCAAATTGTTGATGAGAGCCTCAAAAACCTTATGCACCTTGAAGAGGTAGTGTTGCCTTGGGTCAAGAGGGTGGCTGTTGAAAGAACCTACGTCTGGCAACAGGACTCTACACCATGTCACACAAGCAGGAGGATCCAGTCAGTTCTGTTAGACAATTTCTGCGATGGCATCATCCCTTACATCTGGTCACCTAACTCCTTACACTGCAACCCACTTAATTATTATCTGTGGGCTGCAGTTAAGCGAGAGACCAACAAAACTCCTTGTAGCACCAAAGATGAACTGAAAGCAATGATTATGGTAGCATTCACGAACTTAAACAAGGAGATTGTCTAGAAGAGTCGCAGAACATTTCGAAGTCGTCTAGAGGCCATGGTTGAAGACAATAACAATTTTATTGAATACACTTTTCTCTTTGGTATTTCAAGATATTTTTGTGTAATTTTGGTAAATATATCTGTTAAAATGAGATGTCAGAGTTATTTTTATTTCTACATAATTTAGACCACAATTTGTTCATCGCACGCTCTATGTGTGTGGTGGGGGCGGTATATAATTAAATAACAAACAAACAGAACATCAGTTATAAATTTGACATGTTTCGCTAATTTTATTTTAGTTTCATCTGAATTTTGGGTGGAATGAGGAAAACGCGGTAATGTTTTGGTAATTACAATTATATTTTGTTTGTTTCCACTGCTTGAAGTCTAGTTGTCATTTCTTGTGTGTGTATGTCTCGTGGTGTCTCGTGGTGTCTCGCTGTGTGTAATTTCTGAGACAGTAGTGTGAGGAAATAGGAAATATGTTGTTCAGCATATTTTCTAGCAAGCGTACGGATTCTGTGCGTGTCTTAAATGTGGATTACGTTTATGTTATATTAATTTAGGAATAGGTTTATTATAATTAGATTGTTTTTATCATTGAGGAAAACTCATGTATATTCTGAAATTTTCGGTGTCTAATGAGAAGTGGTGTGTGTTATTTATTATTATTAATAGTACAATCTAACATGGTGAAGGAAATAAAGAGTTAACTTCTAAATTTTAATCACCTGAAGAAGGCCGAAGCGTATAACGACTGAAAAGACGTGAATATAGTAACAAAGTAACAACGTGAATATAGTAACAAAGTAACAACAATCCATACAATGTAAATAGTATAAATAAATAGAATACCTCATGTCAGAAATATAGACAACTATATCCAAAGTATTTGATGAAATAATCTTGTTTGTTTGTAGATAAAAGTTTAAAAAAGAACATGCTCAAAAGTTTTTTTCATCAAAATTTTTACTAAAATTTCGAACGTTTTAGAAAGAAATAATTAAAAAAAAAATTAACAAATACTTTGATCTTATTATTTTTTTTTAAAAAGAATTATTTTTTTCTAAGATGTTCGAAATTTTAGTAAAAATCTTGTTTTGATTTTCATTCGCAGGTATTCGAAAGTTTGCAATGGATAATGTAATATTATGTAACTTTTTTACGGTAAAAATCAAATAATTGTCGGATTTTAATGAAACTTTCAGGACTTATGCACGAATGAATGAAAGTATTTTTGAAATCATTATTTAAAAAATATTTGTAAAGTAAGTGATTTTTACATCTGTTATCCCCGACACACCACGTAAATTCATGACATTTAAAAAAATTAAATTTTGTTGGGAAAATTGGTTTAATTAGTTAAACGTAGAACTCATTGGGAAATGTAAATCATCTATTACTTTTTTCAAACATTTGGCATTTTTCCGAAAATCTTCTCGCAATAATAAAATAAAAATAAATGTAAAAAACTATGCTGTTATTTAATTAGTTAAGCTTTTAATATATATATATATATATATATATATATATATATATATATATATATATATATATATATAAAGGACATTATAATCTGAAGAAAAACGTTTTTTGATTAATAATGAAATTTTAAAAGAATTGTTTTCATTTATTTTTAATTCTAATAATTTATAAAGTTTCAAAAATAATTTTACAATACTTTAAAGACTTCTAGGCGTTAGGTTATTAAGTTATTAAGTGAAGAATATATTTACTAATCGAAAATTGGAAGGTTTAACACAAATAGTCGAGCCTTCTTATTTTTAAAATCTTTTGGGTGTATTTGAAGTTTTTTGTATAGTAATTTCTGTGTGTACATTAAAAGGTCATGTGTTTCACGTTTTCTTTTTCTGTTAAAGGAAAAATGGACAATTATGTCAATACTTATTATTATACATATAGTTTATCTCGCATATATCATATGTCAAATCGTACGGGAAAGGTCAGAAAGATCAAAACTCCGTGATTAAGAAATAGTTTTATTCTAAATTCCATGCTATAAATAAGTAATACTTGTGAAAATAAGATTAATTTAACTTTAAATTTGCTAAAGTTTCAAAAATAAGGTGTCACAGATGTATATTTTATTTTTGCAAGATTTTTGAAACCGAAAATTAACTTTTGTTTACAAATGTGTCGATTGCTCAAAAATGGCTGAAAAATTAAAAATTTCAGAATTTTAGATTCCAAACAATAGAATTTATATTTGAAATATGTCAGTGTATTTTGCTTATTAGAAATAGTAAATTTAATCATTTAACTTTCAATTAAGCTTAAAATAAAAAGTTTCAAGAATTTTTTTTTAAATTCAATTTAGAAGTTAATAAGAGACTATTCCGTTTTGCTATCAGAGACGCTATTTGGTTTCAGGGAATAAATGAAAGAACGAAAGAAAAAAGAAGGCAAGTTAAAAGTGTTTAACGTCTGTTTCAGTGAAATGGAAAAAGTTGCCAATTTAAAATCTGTTCATTTGATTTATGACTGTTATTTTGTTAAATTCAAATATTTAACGGATAAAAGACAATAAATGATTTCAGTGTGAATATAAAAAAAAGAAATAATGAGGAGAAATAAAAGTTTTTAAAATAAAAGTCCAATTACAATAAATAAAATAAGATAAAATAAAACAACATCGTCTGCTGAATTATTTTTTAAATTAATATTAAGATAACTGTTCATAAGACAGGGATTTAGCTAGAAAGAAAGAAATAAGGGAGCATAAAAATACTTAACATCTATGAAAAAGACACGACTTGATTTCAGTGAGAAAAAGACACACACACACACACACACACACACACACACACACACACACATGTATATATATATACTAGCAGTATAGCCTGGTGTTGCTCGGGTGAAATGAAAGCTTTAAAACTAATCGATAATCCTGGAGCTCAGACTCTTTGGACGTTGGCACGAAAGACTAAAAAGCAATAGTTGTTTCCAGTCAAAGCGAATCCGTAGACTGAAAGAAAAATGAATGGATGTAAGTCAAATTTTGATTTACTGGTATCGATATCAAATAAGACTTTTCGTCGTAAACTGAATTTTGAAGACTAAATAAGTCCTCTGAGTAAATGGTATTATGGCTGAGACTAAGAACTACAATTATACCTACTTAGAGTCAAACCCGAAGCAAAACTTCAATTAAAAGGGCTGAAAAAAATACAGACATACAGGCAGATAAACAGACACGCACACACAAACATCTTGCCCTTTATATATATATATATATATATTGTAAGCCAAATTAATACATATTTCAACACAACCGTAGTAAAAAAATAATAATAAAAAAAAAAAACAGATTTTCATAACCAGAAATATAACAAACAATCAAAATTAATATGAATTTGCCATATTGCTATGATTTCAGTTTAGAAGTTATAACACCCAGAAAAATAAAATCATTGCTTTATAAAAGCTTGAGTGGTCCTAGGCTGTAGTTTCTACTCACTTGAAAGATAATCAGGTTATATATATATATATATATATATATATATATATATATATATATATATATATATATATATATATATCACTATGTGCGTGTCTTTAGATAAGCAATCACGTAATATCAAAGATTTTCTTACATTCTATGATAGACACAAGATTATTAGAAAAGGAACTTTTCGCAATCTTTAATTGTGGTGCAATGGATATCGGCTAGGAATGAGAATTCGGAGAGCCGAGTTCGAAATCCAGTTGAATTCATTGCATTTACTTCCGTGCAAATACATTTGGGATATATATTAATATTTTCTCCTTCTAGCTATGGGTTAAATAGGCAACCAGTCTACAGCCGAAAAATGGCAACCTACCCTGGAAAAATCATGGATCGAAAATGGCATTATTGCTCAAGCGTGAATCACGTATGACACTTAACTGACAGACAGCAATGTTGCATATTTTTGGACAAAAACTAATTTGGGAGAAATTGTCAAATGGATGCCATAAGTTAGCCAACGAATATTTTTACAACTAGCCCATTTGGTAAATTTGTTAATATCAAACTGGTCTAAATGATGTCTACCAATTATTATTTATGAGCACAAAATCCAGAAATAGTGGATTGTTTAAATAGGCTGTTAAGTGGCCTGTTTCCTTTCCTTCTTATGAGCAAAGTGAGGAAGTAGCCAGGTGTTTAACTTTGTTTGTTTTCATTTAGATGAGTTAAAGCTTTAAAATAGACAGTTTAATGGAAAGTTAGGTCGTTGGGAAGAGGGTTGTACTTGTTTCTTTTTTTTATATCTACCTAAGAGATAGAGAATGTGTGGGTTGGGAACATCAATTACATATTAGGAACATCATCTTCAAGACTAATTGATTCAAAGGGGTTGGATGTCAAAGGCAAACACTCGGCATCAAACCAAAGATCATAAGTAATAAAAAACTCCTTGAAATTGGTAGTGATAAACGACAGTTATATTAAATACCCAAGAAAATGGACCGAGAAATAAATGGGCTTTGTCAAAATATGAAATTTTAAAAATAATTCTATCCCTTTAAACTTTCAGATGGGCAGATAACTGGTGGGAAGAGATGTTTCACAAATTCACTGAATTAAGGAAACTTAAATGTTATTAAAAACAAAGTAAATAAATAATAGACAATTACACTTTGGGTGTAAGGGTCCATTAACCCGAAACATTACAGCTGCAGCTTCTTTTATTTATGTTATAAAACTTACGTTTCTTCTTAAAAGAGCCGTGTTTATTATTTAAAAAAAATAGAAGCATTTCTTTTCTCCAAAATGTTTATGAACTCTAAATACTGTTTTAAAATTATATTCTTCCAGGATGTAAGTAAGCATAGACCTTGAGAGATATATTATATGTGCATTACTATTTCTTGGGAAATATAATGGTGTGGTTCTCTATTGATTGCTTTGTGGTTTTAATTCTGAGTTATCCTTTTCCTAGACTGGCTATTTGCCAAAGCTAAAGAACACAGTCTACACTACTATTTAACTCTTCACAGGACAGATTCAAATTTTTATTTTGTTTTTCTCATTAAATGGAATTACAGGCATTTACTTCTGACATCCTTAAAACATTGTATTTCATTGTATTTTGACAGTCATGTCGCTGTACATTTAATTAGCGTTTGATTGAATTTAACACTGAAGATAGAAAAATAAGTGACATTCCTAGCAAATGCTTGAATGCGTTAAATGTGATTGATAAAGTTTTCTACTGGAGACTTCTCAAAGAACGATGCTCCACGGTAGGATATACCAGTTGACTTAAATAATTAACGATGTCGATGTTATAAGAAATAGTGAACATTCTCTAATTATCCAAATCAAGTAATGAGAATGATTTGCATCAGCTTATGTTAGTCATTGCTGTCTGCCACTTCCTGAGCCGTATTTCCGTAGAGATTAAAGAAATGATCCTTTGTTTAAAAAAAATTATGGCGATTAAAAATGGATATTTTACGACAACGTGGAACACAAGATATTGTGATGGCAAGCAAAATAAAAGATTGGTTTTCATTCAAAGAAAAGGGTGCAGTGCATATTTATTTTCTGCCATGAAATTCTTTCGAAGAACAGAACGATTGATTAGGAAGTGAAGGCGACAATCGTTGAAGAGCATCTGGAATTACTTAAGACAAATTTTTTATATAACGTTCATTAACATGTCATAAATTACACAAAAGCATTAGATATGGTGTGATATGAAGAACTACTTGAAATACTTGAAATACGAATACAATCTACTATATGAAGGGGGTTCATTTTAAATTTTTTTAAGGTTACATAGATCGCCAGACACCAGAAAAAACCTAGACGGCACAAGGACAGAAACATCGTGGTAATAACAAAAAAGAAGAGGACATTAGTCTGAATGTAAATAATGGAAAGAATTATATTAAATTTGCTTCTTACTTTGATATGCAATATAATTATAGCTCATTAATAATTTGGAAACAACATACGTTTTCAAAATATCATTTTATAGTTAAATAAAATTTTGCGTGTTTTTGTTTTTAGTTCTGTATTCACAATACAAAGAATTATGAAAAAAATATGATGCCATTTTGTATGAATCAAAATGTTTTAGACATATGAAAATAAAGTGATAAAAAGAATGGGAAGATCTAGACAAATAGCAACCTTGTATTTAATGATTTTACACTAATATTGTAATTTTATATTATACAAATTTGATTTATGATTGCAGTTATGAATTTTATATCGGTTTCGGCACGGTGTTTCTAAAAAACGTAAGAAAACCGAAAAACGCATTTTAAGTAATTTAAGTGTCTTCTTTGACGTTAAATTTTGGTTTTATTTAAAAGTTAATAACTTAAAAAGAATATGTAGGAAAAGTAAAAACTCGTATATAAATAAAGTTTAAAAAAAATTTTAAAACATTATCATGTTCACTTGTCACTCAACAAATGAACAATGTAGATGAAGAATATTCACATGTGTCAAAATCTCTTAAAAATTTAACATTTGTCATAGACATGCGTTTCAATGCAAATCAGTAAAGTTAAGGAATAATTAATTGGATTTTGCGAAAGTAATGCTTACTTTTATGTTTAAAACATGAAGCTAACGTTTATTTATGTAAAGCATACTGCGAGTTGCCATCAAAGTCATCAACAGTAGCTTTCTAATTTAATCTTTGACTCTTAAAAAGAAGCGCAAAAGCATTAAACAAATGAAAGAAATATCAAGCAAACCTAATTGCTATTGTTTATATAATTAAGTATTTTATAACTTTATATTTAGTTTAAGAATATAATTTTTAAGTCTACACGCTTTTATGAAACTTAGTAAAAATAATTTTATTTCTGTACTACAGTAGATATATAAAAAAAAATTAATTAAAAACTAGTGTTTTTTTTTTAATCGACTTCACTCCAAGCTAGACATTAAGACACAAGAAGGTACTGGGTGTAGAACAATTAGAAATGAGAAAATTTATTAAGGAGCAAGAATAAAAGAAGAGTAATTAGGAGTAAAGCGAAAGCAGTTGACTCTGCATTTAGATTTTTGAAGATTAATGTTGGCTGGAAAGCATGGAGAGTTCCACAAGCAAGAAGTGCGAGGAAAGAAGTTGTTTGCATAGAACTTACGGTTACATCTATTCAACTTCAATGTAAACTGATGGGACCTTGTCGCCAGTCTAGTACTGTACATGAATTAAAAATGTTTACCCTGGCAAAGTGCTCATCCGAGCAGTGGCCATTAAAGTGGTTTTAGAAAAGGCACTAGAAGCAACTTTACGGCAGTGAGAAAGTAACTGAAGTCGAGATGCTAGATCAGGACCGATAATATTGCTAAATCTTTCCATTTATTTTTTTTAAGATTCTATAGATATATAGCGGGGGCACCAAGACATATATGGCAGCAGTATTCTAAGCATGGACAAATTGTAATTATTCAAGATAGATTCAGAGGAGAAAATTTGTTAGTGCGGTGCTGTGAACCAACTTTCTTAGCAGCTGACCTTGCAATGGATTCAATATAGTATTTCAAGACAAGAACGTTTGTCCGAGAAGACGCAATAAGTCATTCTCTTGGAGGTTAGCATAAGCCATGTTGATGGAAGGCAGAAAAAGGTCTCTAGATGATTAATGGAGAGCATTTTAGTTTTGGAGGCGTTAAAATTAACAAGCCATACTTTATCCCAGTTAATAACAAACTGTAGTTCGCTTTTTATATCAGCCTCCAATTAGATTTTATCGGACCGATCAGGCTTAGTATCTAGACTAATAGATAAATACCAAATTGAGAGTTGATGCTATTCGGAAGGTCGTTAATGAAAATTAAAAATAGAAGAACCAAGGATAGTGTCTTGGGTGACACCTGCATTAGTGTAAAAGATGAGTGGCCGTTTTATATTAAATTCATTTCAGGATTTGAAAAGTAAGCCTGGATCAGACCCAAAATTGGCCAGAAACACCGTAACTTTTCAATTTGTGAAGAAGACCTACATGCCAAATCCTGTCGAAGGCTTTCAAGATATCCAAAGAAACAAGCCGAGCTTCACCATTCTTATCTAGATTTCGATAGAATCTTTCTGCAATTATTGTTAGTACATTAGCAACTGATCAAGAGAAACGAAAGCCATATTGCTTGTCTGAAAAAAGAACAGGCGATGTGAGATGCTTAACAAATTCAACGTTGATTATGGTCTCTAGAAGTTTCCTATAAAGAGGTAGAAGGAAAAGTCGGACGGTTCACCTTAATTCTTAAAAACTGGAACAACAGATGAAGATTTTCAGCATGCAAGAGGCAACGAGACATTTATTATATAGTTTAAAGAGAACAGGAGCCAGTTCAGGAGTACTGTTCTTGACAACAGGGATGCCATCGGATTCACATGCTTTATAGGGATTCAAATTAGAGATGATAGTAGAAACCATGGAAGGGGTTGTATGCATATCACTCAAGAGAGAATCAGTTCTAAATGGAAAGTCAGGCAAAGATACTCCAGATGAGTCAAGAGTAGAGTTAAAGGAGAATTTACGGGCGAAACATAAATGATAATTTTGAGTGTAAGTCATTACTTTAAACTTTTATCATTTTATTACCTGTTTGATGCCATAAAATTGTCAAGTGTAACCAACGATTTTTTAAAAATTATTCTGGACTTAAGAAAATGTATTTAAATAACGAAAAGGTGTGGGTAATTGATAAAGAGTTCTTGCATTGATAGTGTTAATGGATTGCTTTCACTTTAGTTGATCTCAGACTAAATTGCCACATATAGACGCCTCCAAAAATCATGAAATGTTTTTGAAATACATTGAAAAGGCTACCGCTAGATTAAAAAAAATACGTTCATATCAATATTTGCTAAATAAGCAGGAAGACACGAAACCCGAAAGAATACACACGTATCGCTAGATTGGAAAACACAAAACTAACTCACAGATTAGGAACAATAGATATTAAATTGATAACGGGTAGTCAGACAAGGGAGGTAATTCAGAATTATTTCATTTTTTTAAACTTCTGTAAAAGAAATAATCTAACAATCGCAAACATGAGAAAAACAAAAATAAATTCTTTTAAAAAAGTTAACATTCGAAAATGGCATAAAATTTCATATTTTTCGATCCATCAGATATCTGTATTTAATAATAATAAAAAACCGGATAAATTCTAAAATTGCACTGAAAAATTAAAAAAAAAATTAGATATAGATTTTTTTCTATCTAATCTGAAATAAGATAATTTGTTAAGCTTTGGACCAATTTGAAAAAAAAATTGATAAGGTTCGAGACAAATTTTTAGTATTACATAATTTTTTTACTAAAAAGAAATTTTCTTTGTAATACGGTAAAGATGTGCGTTATGGTGTAGTGGATATCGGCTCGGAACGAGAAATCAGGGAGCCGAGTTCGAATTCCAGGTGATTCCCTTGCATTCACTTACGCCAAATATACTTGGAAAATATATTAATCCGTCTCTTCCTTCCAGTTATGGGTTAAATAACAGATTGGGTTCTATAGCCTTGGCTGGCAACCAGTCTACCGCAGAAAGTAATGGCAATTTACAGTAGGATAATCTTCTGCCCAGTCAGTCATGTCTTTTTAAAGACATGATCGCTTAAGCATGTACCACGTATGGCACTTAACAGACTGTAAAAAAAAAAAAAAAAAAGAAATTTGCGAACATCTCTCAAATAAAAAGTGAGAGACAGAGTAGTAAAACTGAACCCTCAAAATATTCCACAGTATTTTTTATTAAAATACCCAATTTAGTATACAAACCGTTTATTTATGAATAAGTACTGAAATTTTCATTTAAATCAGACAGTTATCTGATTTTTTGATTTATTTCAGAAAAAACAAACAAACCTGCAGCCATTTTAGTTGCAGATATTTGTCACTGCTTTGTTTTCTTTTAAATGAAATTTGTTGTTGAGTAAAAAGAGTATATTCTGTGAGCAAGAGTATAGTAGACATTCCATATAGAAATAATCACTTCAACCAGATTATTGCAGAACTTACAAAGAAATCTGCGAAATTCGAGAATGAATAGAAAATTAAAAAAATTAGTTCCATTTTTTTTTTTTAGAGTTGATCCTGTCACAAGAAAATTTGTCAAAAAGTACTTCTATGTGCCGCATTCATTCAGGACATAAGCGATCATGGCTTTTGTGTGGTTCTTAGTTCCCCCCGCCGTATTCCGTTATCCATTTGCACAAGATCGTCAAGTAAATGGATCTCTGTTGTCCTTAGTACGTCCCATGAGGATTTAGTTTTCTAAGCCCACATTCCTCATTACGTGTCCAAGCTCTTTCTCTCTTTTTTTTTTTTTTTAACTATATGTGTTCTTTCTGTTGCCATTCCCTTTAAGATTTACTTACTCGATCCGTCCATAGTATTTTCTGTATCCTTCTGTGGAACCACATTTCGGCTGGTTCTAGTTCTTTTTCTCATCCTTGAAGAAATTATTCTTTATTTATTGCCACATAAGAGGATAGATACCACATAGCAATCCAACACTTTTTTTTGTTTCTAAAGAAAATTTTCCGTTTATTTGCACCTTGCTTAGCCTTTAGAATGCCTCTTTGTTCGTCCAATGCATACTTCAGATCTCGATATCGCATTTTCCATCTTTTGTTAAAAGATATTTGAATACTGAACCTGATTAATGTTTATAGCTCCAACTTGCAACTCGCATCTTGGGCTTACTGATGATGTATATTCTGTTTTCTTGCAGTTGATGGTTATTCTCTTTTTTTCGCTTTCTTCTACCACCATGTCTTTGAGGACCTGTAGTTTCCTTTCCCATTCGACTATCAACACTGTGCTACCTGCGTATTTTATATTTATCTATAATAAGTCATGGTAGAATTTCTAGTTCCATTAGGATAGCCTCTCTGTAGAAGTTGAATAGGTATGGGGTGAAGACGCATACTTGTCTCACACCCCTTTTCTATCTTTTTTAATAGCTACTCAATTTATTCTCTATCCGTATGCATGCGGTTTGCTCTAGTATAAGTCCTGGATTATTCTAACATCTTTTCCAAATAGATTTGGTTTTCACTCACAGTTCAAATAGATCTTTATACTGTGCATTGCCAAATGCTTTTGCGTATTTTATAAAATACAAGTGCACATATTTCTGCATTTGTATTAAAGAGGCTAGTTTACAAAAAATGTGAAAATTGAGTTCAGGTGCCTTATAGACACTTCTGAGCGCTTATTCTAAATTTTATGCCCTCCTCTCTTGTTCAGTAAAGCAATTAATTTCCCAACTCTCTCAGTCATAAAATCATAAGCAGAAAATCTTGGTGTGTGATACTGAGACAGCGATATCAGTTTCACAGTACTTACAAATACTAACTTGATGAAAAGAAAGATGTAATAACAGATATCCCCCATAAATAAAGCAAAAGTGGGAAAAAATTAAAAATATCAGTTCAAGTTACGCAAAGTTTAAAAGTGTACAGTAAAAAGTAATGTTTTTCTTATCGAAGAGGACCCCCCATAAATAAGGTCGATGTCTACAACACCCAGTTTTCGTAGAGAATATAATGAAAAAAAAATCTGCTTAAAATAAAGCTTATTAAACACTGCAACATCATAGTTTGAGGCAAACACAAAATCCAGTATAGTAAATCATGTATTAAAGAAGTTGGAACTCAATAATACCCACATTTTCATAGTTGCAAAGGAAAATAAAAGCTGAAGTTGAGTTACTAAAGGAAAATAAGTATAAGTGAGATATGCAGAAAAAACATTTGGACTAGGTATAAATAAAGGGTTCGGTTCAAAATTCTAACGTATATCACATGAAGAAGTTGGAGCGTTATTGTCAAGATGACAATAACGATTAGGACAATAGTCTGAACTATGTAAATAGAAAATAAATAAATTGATTAAATAAACGAAATCTGGCTGGGTTAAACGTAAAAGAGTTCAAATTGTTAAAAATATTCAAAGCTTAAATAATAAAAAGTAAAATCAATTAAGTAGAAATATATTTTATTTTCGAAAGCTGTTCACATACAAATGTCATTGATTAAAAAGACAATAGAAAAAAGAAAAAAAAAACAAATGTCGATAAATTCAAAATAAAAAACCCTCTCGAAAAATTAAACCTTCACAACTTTTTAAAAAAAGTAAAAACATATCTTCGATTACATTCTAAATTGAAAGGTTTTAAATTGCAAGAAAATTACGAAAGAAAAGAAGGAACTGATTTTATGACTTTCGATTATAGATTCAAGAATGTGGTCTGACACGAAGTTATTAACTGAATTTTGACAATAAAATAAAATAAATAAATAAAAATAAAATAAAATAGAAATAAAAACACTGTTTTGATCTATAAATTATATTTACCAATGAAAGTGCGTTGATAAGAAAGTTGCGGGTCACGCAAGATTAATATTTAGGATGACAGTAAATATTCTATTAATGTTGAATTCTCAAACAGAATTTGGAAAAGATGTTTAAATTTCATCAATAATTAATGAAAAACTGAAATTAACTGTTGTAATTTGTTTATGCATAAACTGTAACACTGTTAGCGTTCCTTATGCACACACGTTAAACCAAATATCGACGGATCTCGGATTCGAACCCTAGAATAGATTTTTGGAGAATATCTCTGTGTATATATATTTTTCTTTTATTAGGAAGTGCTGAGAAAGAGAGGAAGAAAGAAATAAGCGCTGGGGTGGCCAGGTGATCGAAGAAAGGCGAAACACAAGGCATTCACGAAAATGACATCAACTGATATAATAACAATTTAACAAAAGCCAGCTGACCTTGAGAAGGGAGAGAATTCTATTTCTTTCTTCGTTCTCTCCCTTTCTTTCTCGGAGAAAGAGATAAAGGATCAACCGAAAGCGGAATTATCAGGCGGTTTTGGAAAAAAAAAAAACACCCACGTAAGGATGGAATTGTAATTAACGCTGACAGGTGAATGTATAACGTCAACAGAATCTTGTCTCTAAACTTCTAGAATAGCAGACATCCGCGAAAACCGTAAGTGGGTGATTTAAGCCAGATACACCAAGTTGACGTTAAATTTTTATGGAGAAACATTCCGATTACTTACCACCCCATGTCATATTGAAACGATTTCAACAAAAAGACAACAGGTTTGAAAATAAAGTCAGAACAGAACAGAGAACGTCAGAGAGAGAGAGAGAGAGAGAGAGAGAGAGAGAGAGAGAGAGAGAGAGAGAGAGAGAGACTCGCTGAGAACGCGTGGAGTGAAAACGCGGAAAGATTCTCCCTCTCTCCCACCATGCTAGTAACATGTACACCGCTTCAAGGGGAGGGAAGCCTAAAGACTATATTCCCTAGAACGACAAATAGACATAATAGCAGCAGGTAATTTGTGGACTCTGAAAAAGTTGGATCGTATTTACTTTTAATTCTTTTTTACTCTCTCTCTCTCTCTCTCTCTTTTGCTGTAGAAAGAGATACTATATAATCATTAGTCCACATAGACTGGTCTTTGCTACTGTCTTGTTATTTTTTGTTTTTGTCTGTATCTTTTATTTCTGCATTATACACCCAACCGCCTCTTAATTTTCAGTTGTAGGGGAATGCAGCACGAAGACGATCGCCACTTTTTCTCAGGTCCGTAGCTTTCACTGAGATCAGAAATCACAACGTAGCAGAAGAAGTGAAAGATTTCGACTAATAATTTGACATCTTCGATAATCTGAAGGCAGAACGAAAGCGAATTTACGGCCAGTTAACGCACGCACGTACACCATAAGACGGAAGGCGTTTGGCGTCATACTACAATCAAACTTTAAAGCCATACAGAAATGGCTATTTAAAAATGTTCTTGAGAAATATTGGTTAGCGTTCACAGTTTTAAGAGTGGCCTTAAGTCGATGCTGCAAATATGTATGTGAAATATGCAATTAAGAAAGTGTAGATTGCTTCATATACATACTGGCTCGCTTTTTATCTGTTTTCAGATTGAACACCGATCCCTCGGTTTAGGGCTTTTGGAAAATAAATAGAATCATTCGATTGGCTGATTAGAGTATTTGAACGAAGACGAAAAGTTCTTTAGAAAATGTCTTCTACACGAAATGGTTCTTTAGCCAGATTGATTTTGGTTGACGTATTACCAAAATCAAGCTTTTCTTTATCTTCTAGAAACCTGATCGGAGGACTATGTCCATTTTTCTCGCTCATTGTTTATGATGTCTCATACTGTTTTTAAATTGTTGTGTGTGGATATGTATGTGTCTCACCCAGAAAGTGGAGCATGTTGAAAAATAAATATTAGTTGCATAAAATATACGTCTTGTCTTCATCGTTGATGAAACTGGTACATCCCTTAAGAGAACATTTTTAAAAGTTCAAAATTACTTATCTGATCAAATGAAGAAAAGTCAAATACCAGAAGAGAAAAGATTAAAAAATATTTTAATATCTGATTTTCAGTTTCAGTACATATGAAAAATTAGAAAATAACATTTTGAAATATTTTTTACATATTTTCAAACGTAATATTCGTTAAAAGCAGTTTAAAATACTAAAATTTCTAAAAAAAAACAAAACACACACACACACACACACACACACACACACACACATATATATATATATATATATATATATATATATATATATATATAATCATTTCACTATATATATATAGTCATTTCACCCTAAGCAAGTCAGTTTTATTGCTACTAGTGTGCAGGGTGGTTACATAGGAGGAAAGTGATGAGAAAGAGGGACAGGTTAAAGGGGGTGTCAGGAAGTGGGTAAGAGAAGGATGAGAATACTGGTGTGATGAGAGTGGAGTGGACGGAGAAAAGAAGATTAAGGTATAGGATGCGAATCAGAGAAATAGGAGATGGCTATTGACCTCACATTTAAATTCTTGGAGATTGTAGCTGTCGGAAAAGCAAGAATACAGAAGGGAATTCCACAGGCGGGCAGTGCAAGAAAATAAAGTTAGAGAGTAGAGGTTCCCTCGTTCTGCCATCCACCTGTTCAGTTCCGTCAGGTATGTTAAACGCTGTTTTTCCCTGTCTCTCCTTCTGCCTATCTGGCCTGTTAGTATCAGATTCTCCAAGCCCTCCTTCCTTATTGCATGTCCTAGGAAATTTAGGTGTTTCTTCTTTATGATCAGTATTAATTTTCTTTGTGTTTCCATCTTTTCGAAACCCCATCATTGCTCACATGCTCGATCCATGATATCCGCATCCTCCTCCGGTAGAACCACATTTCTGTTGCTTAAGTTTTTTCTTCGATGAAATTGTCCAGCATTCACTGTCATATTGAAGAACTGACATCACATAGCAATCTAGTACTCTCTTGTTTGTTTCTAGCGAAATTTTCTCTACTCAGCTTCTGGAATGCGTCCTTCGCCATGCCAATTCGATTTCGAATCTCTGTGACGTACTTTACATATTCTGTTAGAACACTTCCCAGGTACTTAAATTTTTGTACCTGCTTGGTTTTAGTATCTCCCCCCACTACCTGTATTTGTCATTTGGTCTGCTTTTTTTGCTGATGACCATGTATTCGGTTTTCTTGCAGTATATTTGTAGTCCTTTCTTAGCGCTCTCTTCAGCTACCTACTGTAGGAGGTCTTGTAGCTTCCTTTCCCTGTCTGCTATCAACACTGTATTATTTGTGTACCTTAAGTTGTTCTAATTGTGGTCTCTGATGACGAATCTTGGCATAACATATAAAGACCTCAGAACAGCCTGGCCGTACAAGTTGAATAGATCCGGTGAAAAGACTTCCCTGTCTTAAGCCTCTTTCTGTCTTTGTATATCTGCTGGATTCGTTACCTGTCCGTATGCAGGCGGTTTGCTGCCAATAGAGATTCTTGATTACTCTTATGTCTTTCCCAAATATGTCGAGTCTACTAAGCATTTCTATCAATTATTTGTTGAAAGCCTTTGCATAATCGATAAAACATAGGTACACGTCCTTTCTCATTTGTATTGCTCTTTCGGATATCATCCTAATCATAAATATGGTGTTCCTTGTTCCAGTGTCTTTGACGAATCCGCATTGTTCTTATTTTATTTCTGGCCTGATTCTGCTTCTCGCTCTATTCATCAGGATTCAGATGATCAGTTTTGTAATGTAGTTCATCAAACTGATTGCTCCATGGAGTTCTCAATCGTTTGCACTTGGTTTCTTAGGCAGTGCTATGAAAATAGACGAGCTTAAGTCGTCCGGTATTACACCACTGTTATAAATTTAATTTATTATTTCTGTAGTTTTTTCTACGCCGAATTCGTCCAAGGCTATCAGTAACTCTATTACAATGCCGTCTGGTCCAAACTTCATATGCTTCTATTCAGTTTGGCCATTGCAGCTTCCACATTGGACTTTGATATTTCCGGTCTGTCCTCATCTTTGTGTATTATCGGTTGCTCTCTCTTGTCGTCGAAAAGATCTTTTATATATTCTTCCCATTGCTGGAACATTTCCTCTTTCTCCAATATGATCGTTCTATCCTTGGATTTTATACATCCTGTTTTTTGTCTTCTCAGTTCTATTTCTTTATGCATGTCTGCTTTATATTGCTGCTCGATATCCTTATTTCTGCACATTTGTTGTTGAGCCATTCCTCTTTAGCTAGTCTGCATTTGCTTCTTATTTGCTTGTGTAAATTCCTGTAATCCATTCCATGTCTTGGGATCGTTTTCTGTCTTCTTTGCATCTCTTCAGTCATCTACTCGTTTTTTCTTCTGCGTCTGATTTCATTTGGTACAATGTTATTTGCTGATGTACCTAGTGCTTCCTTTAGTGAGTCCCATTTCGAGTTTCCTTTTTCAATTTGTTCTTAGTATTTGTTTTTCACGCTGTCAGTGTATTGTTTCTGCAGGTTGAGGTAATTCACGAGCGTGTTGTATTGCAGTCTTGGTGCTGCCCTAAGCTACTTCAGTCTACGGAGTTTCACCTTTAGTTTGAATATGATTGGGAGATGATCGTCCAGTATTAAGCCGACTCCTTTTTCGTTATGCTTGCCTCCTGCGTATATTATCTTGTGGTTGTCGCTGCTGAAGTCTACAGTGTTAGGACATCTAGTTTCGCATGTTCCTAGGATATTGATGTTCAATCTGCTCATCTCCTGATTGACATTCTTGAGTTGAGCACAGCTGTTGAGCGTTCTGACGTTCCATGTACCCAAGGTAAGTCTTTGTTTGTTGCGCACAGTCGCAGGGTAACGGTCCAGGGACACCTGTTGCTCTAGTTGTTCCTTCTCGGGCGAGAGACAAACTCCGAAGAATTACGTCTCCTTTACGCGGTTGGTGCTAAGTACTACACAAGAAAAACAGATAAATAAAATTACGGCCACTAAAACGAATAACCACTCGAGATAAAGTTTTTTATGATTCTTGAGTGCTGGCTACAAAAATTCGGTCAGAAGGATAAAAATTGTGTATGGTTTCACAAAATTCAGAATAGCCATTACCGCGAAGAGTGAGTCTCTCGGTTATTGTGAAAATTTAACAATCATTGATAAAATGACAGCTGCCTAAAATTTGGTCTGAAACAGAACTTTTCTCTTGCATGGAAATTGTTGAAAAAACTTTATGACCGTTAGAGACAGCCCCCCCCCCCAACCCCGGTTAGAAAGAGAGACGGAATTCTCAGAAATAACGTTTCTTTGTTTTAGGGAATTTTGCGACACTGATAATTAAAAAAGGAAATATATAGTGTTTTCTTTCGATCGAAGCTCGATAATTTTTTACGACGGTTATATACAAAGCGAGAAAGCCGAGATAATTAAAATGTCTCAGGTTGAGGCACTGTTTCCTTTTTTGTCACTTGTTGCCAAAAGGACTGAAATGATAAAAAAACAGATGCGAAAAACGACTACACATAAAAGGTTTCATAGTAAATAAATTTTGAAACGATAATTAGCTTTGGCCATTTGGGCTGGAACACGCAGTGGTAAGAGGCACTCACACAGAAGAGAAGACGAGATTGATCAAGTGAACAAAAGGAGGATCCCTGATTGGTTATTTAGAAATGCTATGCGGACCCAGAGTGCGTCACAAACATCCCCGCTTGATGAGGGGCTCGTTATAAGTGAGAGTCGGTGAGTTGTTAGACAGAAGAACCTTCGACTTTAGCCTGGTGCCAGACCAATCAACTTACATCCTATAGAAGTCGGAGTTGAAATTATAGTTGTCTGCATGCAAGAGTGATAAACTCTAATTAAATACTGTAGCGAACAGGATGTATATATATATATATATATATATATATATATATATATATATATATATATAGCATAGTGATGATCCACGTATACTGTCTTAATATGTATAGGAAAAAACTACTAAAAAGTTGTAAGTTTAAAAATGTATTTTTTTGACAGTATTTATTTATTTCTATTATTATATTTGATATTTCAGATCGTCCTCGGCCTTTCATTAATACCAAAGGGATTCAGATTTAAATACAACTTCCAACACAGCTTTATTACATTGCATACACTAAAAACCCAGCATATATACAACAGAACCTCCACGCAATTAAGAAACCTTGCGCACAACTCTGCTTACATTAAGAAATACTTTTACGCGAACTTATCTAAAAAAAATCAGTTATTCTCTATATCTAACACTTTCTCCTTTCCAATACTTTCAAGTAAAAAGAAACACTCAATTTCCTGTACCAAAAAAGCTGACACAGTGTATATTTTTGAAAAACCAAAAACTCAATAAGCTAATTGCTGAGGACCCCATTTTACAACACATACCTCACCTGAATAACTACTTAATACAACAGATTCCACGAAGATCTCATTATGTACACTACACCCATAACACTTCTGCTGATAATCACATCGCAAACCTATCTAAATATACTCTCACCCAAGGAGAAACCTCTTTATTAAATAAAGAATTATCATTCTGCTCCTCACAACCACTAAACCCTCTAAACCTTTGCTACGATATGGAAAAATACCTTCGTAGACTGAGACTAAAAGAATATTTCTCAGACAACAAATTTACTTCTACAGACAACAGCGCTAACCAATCATGCTCCAAACTTCCTCTTACGAAAATTAACACCCTATGGACTCCACCAAGCGGACGTGACCAACACTTGGATCAATATGCCAACAAAGCCAGACAACACATGGATAACTTTTAAAAAAACAAAGGACACCAAATAAAAAACACAACTTATCCAAAATAGAACACCAAGCCATCTATACACTTAAAAACAACCGAGACATAATTATCGTACCAGCCGATAAGGTACGGAGCTATAACCATCTTAGACACTAACAACTATATTAAAAAAGCAGAATCACAACTTCAAAATAACAGATTCTATGTACCCTTACCTCTAGATCCGACTAGCACTTACAAAACAGAATTATCACTTCTTATTCAGAACCTGAACCACAATATAAAAAATAAAATAAAATCTCTTATTCCTGAGAACCCCAAAACAGCAACATTCTACACTATCCCAAAACTACATAAACTTCCGAAAATCATTTCAGAAAAACACACTAACACCTCTTCATTCAACCCACATCAAACTAAACAATCAAATAATGAAGATATCTATAAAATTTCAAAAACCCTTAAAATCACACCATCAGGCAGACCCATAATATCAGGCATTGGTACCCTCACAGAACTTATATCTGGGTACATAGACAATATCCTAAAGCCTTTATTGTCTGACATATCTAGTTATATTAGAGACACTACTGACTTTCTCAACAAATTACAAAACATTAACTTAGTCCACGATGATAATATCCTAGTAACGATAGATGTTATGTCTCTGTACACGAACATTCCACGTGTTGAATGAGTATCAGCTTGCCATGAGTTCCTTAGTAATAGCAAATTACCTAACAACCAAATTACAGATATATACCAATTAATAAATTTCATTTTAACACATAATAATTTTAAATTCAATAACAAACACTATTTTCAGATTAGTGGCACAGCAATGGGCACGAAAATGGCACCTAGTTATACCAATATCTTTATGCACATTCTAGAAAGAAAGATACTAGACAATTCAGAATATAAACTATCACATTATTTTAGATACATTGATGACATTTTCTTATTATGGACTCATGGATTAGAAAAATTAATTTTTTTTTTACTTTCTGCAACAACTTCCACAATATAATTAAATTTACCATGGAGTACTCATACACATTCGCCCCTTTCTTAGACGTCATGATAAAATTAAACAAACATACACTTTCCACCAGTCTATACAACAAACCCGCGAACCAACATAAATTCTTACACTTTAACAGTTGTCATCCCCTTAAATTAAAAAAATCTATCGTATACAGCTCATTTCTAAGAATCCAACGCATATGCTCAGACCATCCAGATTTTCTATACAACATTAACAACCTAACAAAACAATTTCTAAAATGTAAATACCCAATAAAAATAATAAAAGAAGAACTAAATAAAACCATCCACATAAATCGTAACACACTTCTCACATACAAGAAAAGAAAAATCAACAACGGAATTCCCATGGTTTTTAACCACAATCAATATTCCCACACACTTATTCAAAATTTTAAAAAATGATTACAAGAACCTCCAATCAAACAAAAACATCAAAGACATTTTCGATAAACCACCCATAAATGTAATGAAACAAACACCCAACCTATCAGCTATCCTCACTTCTACCAAATATCTAAAAAATACAAACCTATTTGGAAATTTCCAATGTAAGAAATCTCGCTGTCTAGTTTGCAAACATTTAGTAAACGATGCAGTATTTTCTCCACCCAACACCAACATCAAATTACACCCACCACGCTTCACCTGTGACAGCCAAAACATAATATATTTTCTCTTCTGTTCCATATGTCCAAATAGTGGATATATTGTTGAATCTGGAAATAGCTTTAGATTCCGTTTCAATAATCATAAACTAAGCATACGCCAAAACAACCTATATTCACCCAGAGCAGAACACTTCAATCAACCAGGACACACATTAGAAAACTGCAAATGTTTACTAATAGATTCTGATTTTAGTTCTACATACTCACGCAGAAAGAAAGAAAAATCCTGGATTTTAAAATTAAATACAGGCTAGGGTTAAATAGGGACTTAGGTGTTTTGAATCTTTATAAATATTTCAATAGTTAAACATTTTTTAGATACAGTTAAAATTTTTTTCTTTAAAACAACATTTATAAGTATTATTAAAGATAGATTTAGGTTTACAAATATTTAAAAAAAGCTGTCGCTTTCTGCGTCACGTGATGTAAACAATCTCTCGGACAAACGCTCTTCGCGAAAACGCTTCTAATTTAAATTTTAAAATCATTTGTTTCTGATGAAAGGCCGAGGACGGTTTGAAATATCAAATATAATAAGAGAAATAAATAAATACTGTCAAAAAAATACATTTTTAAACTTTCAACTTTTTAGTAGTTTTCCTGTCCATATATATATATATATATATATATATATATATATATATATATATATATATATATATTACAAATATTCCCATCTCTTATTGTGGCTCCCAGCTGTCTGGATTATCGATGCAACAGATTTCAATGACCTTCAACCCAAACCGGCTTTGTGATCAATCGAACACAACGTGGGACAGAGCCGAGTTTGGAATGAAGTGATCAACTATCGATTGGCCACGAAAATTTTGGGCGTCGATGCGAAGAAACAGTGGTGGTTTACACTTACATTATACAATAATACTTACAATAATACAATAATACTTAGATCAAACACAATACGAAATTAAAAAGAAAAAGTTTACTTTTTACTTTTTTTTAGAATGGAACTTGAAACTGATATCACACTAAAGACATTTTAATTCATCAAATAGTAACCCCAGGGTGACTATACCAATTTTAGTATTTACCATATCATAATTTTCAAATGTGAATGTCATTTAAAAAAACACAGTAATTATCACCTGAAGGAGATTCATATTAATTGAAATAACATAAAGTATAGATGCCTCTCTTTTGTACATTTTTTCTAGGTATTTTTTTCCAAAATAATAATTATGTTTTTATCTCGGATATAAATTCCTCGCATTTATTCCAAAAAACGTATAGGCGAAAAACTAGCATTCATCTATTTATTATTTAGGTTACTGCCAAAATGGATACTTTTTTTGGCAGTCGCTGATTTAAAATTATTTGTCAAATATCAGGGAGTTCAAGACTTATTCATTAATGAATTAATGATTTACTGAATATGTTATTTTATCAAAATACTTAGTGGAAATAGTTTTCGGGGTATATTTCACTCTCAGTTTTTGATATCACGAGTAAACTTTAAATTTTTTTTTAGATGTTTTACAATTATATAAAAAAATCCCTGGTATGGATGAACAAAAACAAATAATTCTGATGTCTTGTATTGACTAATATCGGAGGAGTATCATATTAATCTAGTTTCATATCGCCCGTTCAGTCAGTATAAAAAAATGAAATTATTCTTCCTATGAAGTTTAATAAAAGGGTATAGAATAAAAAATTATATTTTTAAACTATTCGTTATATAAGGTTAAAGAAAAATTAATTCTAAACATAAATAACAAATTCTTGATTATCGCTCTATTAGTCTTCCGTACTTCTTTAGGTATTATTTTTACTTTTCCCAATTTTCTTAAAAAAAAAAAATAATAAGAAAACAATGTAGGAAAATGAGTGTATTTCTATATTGCCCTTTGACTGTACAAAATTGCGTGCGTAAATGAAATGTATTTTTTAAAAAATAAAAGCTAAGCATTACTTTAAAAAATCCAATTAATTAACCATAAATTTAATAATAGTTTTCGTTCGAAACACATCCTAAAACAAATATTACATTTTAAAGAGAAGTTTCAATTTGTTATTATATCATGGTGGTTCGATGAGTGACGAAAAAAGTACAAATGATTTAAAATGCCTGAAAAGTTATTTATTTTGGAAATTATTTTTCTTTTAATTCAGATTAGTTTTACAATTTTCATTAAAATAGAAACGAAGTTTAAGTTCAAAGAAATCATTTAAAATATTTAAAATGTACTTTTAGAAATATGTGTGTGTGTGTGTGTGTGTGTGTGTGTGTGCGTGTGCGTGTGTGTGTATGTGGATGCTGCTAAAGGTTACTTAAAAATGGGCATACAGGATCAAAAAATGTCCCAACAAATTTTTATCATCAAAATCTTTGTTATTATTAAGAAGAAAAAACAATGATTTTTTTTACTATTAAGTTATATTTTTTATTCTTTATAGAATATTCATAATTTTGTTTAAAAATTTTAATTTTCTTATGTCAAGATGAACAAAATTACTATGGCAAATTTTAGCTTCTTTTTGCGATGTAAAAGAAACTCATTTGGACATTTTTACAAAAATCAAATAATCGTCGAATTTTAATTAAATTTTCTGGTCTTATTCACAAATGAATAACACTTTTAAACGTTTCATCTGTCAAAAAAATTGTAAGAAAATTGTTTTTTTTTACTTTTGTTGAATATCACTTATTTAATGAAATTTCGAGAAATTCTTTTTTATCGCTTAATGTCATTATTAGTTATAAGGACAAGTCCAAGGATAATTTAAATCATGAAATTTTTATTGGTCAATCAGGATCCTAGCTACAGAAAATCTGTTATGATTTGTAAAATAAAATGCAATAAAATTAAGACATTAATTAATTAGAAATGAAGTGCTTATTAAAGTAAGACTGTATTTATTAATCATAAATGGAAAAGCTCACTACAAAATCACCTCAATAATTTAAAAAGAATTTTTATTTTTTTAAATTTCTTACGCGGCATTATCAGAATATACGAACTGTAACTATAGTAAAGTTAAAATGTATTAGTAATTTTCTAACATTTCTTAAGTTTTTAACAATATTTTAAACTAAAAGTATTTGTTTAGAATCAGATTAATTAAATCAGCTAATCTTAAATACAGTTTCAGAAAAGTATATTTTATTTTTTAAAGATAAAGAGAATTACGTTGTGTTGACAAGTTTGCCAATATGGACGACTTTAATGTTTTTTACTATAATAATAAAAATCTTATTACAATCAGTTTAAATTCAGTTTGAAATGCAGCAATGTGTTTTGCATATTAGAAATATTGACTTGAATCTATTAGCTTAAAATTAAATCTAAAATAAAAACTTCAAGAATGATGTTTCATTTTTAAAAATGCATTTTTAAACTTAGGTATTTTTTTTTAATCACATCACCCCAAGCAAGGCGGTAAGGCCACTGGTGTGCAGGGGGCTACGTAAGAGTGAATAGATTGGAAAAGAGAAAGCTGGAAACCACATCCTAAACAGGGAACAAGGGATGAGCCTCTACACCTGTTCAATAGACGTGAGTGGAGTGTGAACCGGGCGATAGTTCAGTCTATCTTCTCCAATTCCCTTTCTTTGGAAGTAACTTTATATATATGTATATATTTTGTAATGTTCGTTTCTCTATGACCTGGATACAACATGGGAATTCAGTATCTCAACGGGTTTCAGGAATACTGGATTAATTTTTATTCATGGACAACTGTGCGACCTGCTACGCAACAACTTTAGCATCTTGTACACCGTTATGCAGATGAGTTAGATTTTATTAGCTATATCTAATTTTTTGTCACTTCACCTTTTATACAGGGGTTAGTGCTGAAAAAAACATTTGATTAACAGAGTCAGTTCTATTCAATAAAGTGAATAATAGCTATAAAGGGGTTAGGCATACTTTTCTATGCATTGGCGCATATGAAGGAACGCCGAAAAATGTTCAGTCCGTCCACCTTTCCCAAATCATATAGAAGATATTTTGATATTTTACTCATTAAAATACGGATTTTGGGAATTGTGTCAGGCCATTAACTTTTCAGCTCTCTCTCATAAACTGGATTTTTATACAGATGCACAGATAAAGTAAAATAAACGTTCATTTACCTAATTTCAATTTAAATTCAATCGATATTTCTTAGATTCATGCAACTCTATCGTAAAGGCCATATATTTGGAGTGCATCAAAACCTGAATACTCTCATTGTCCCACAAGTGTTTCAGATTTTAATATGCTCATTACAAACTTTATATGAATGTATTTTCCTAAACGTATGTGCAATACTCAAGTGATAAATGGAATTTAAGTTTAAAAGAATCTTCCAGAATCTATATTTCATTGTTGTCTCTGTTCAAGATTCATAGGTGTGAAAATAATAATAATAATAATAATAATAATAATAATAATAATAATAATAATAATAATAAAAACACATTATTTTTAGTTTTTAACACATTAATAGCTATACAAAATTCAAAATTCATCTTGTTTGGCGTGAATATAAAGTTAAAGAAAATTAAGTTCATATCAACATAGCGGTCGTAAATATTATTTGCAAAAATTTTATCTCTGAATTTCCTCTACAAGAAAAAAGCAACTGTCTATAACCATAAATTAGTCGTAACACGTCGAAACCTGCTGCTGCTGCAGCTGCTTCTGCTGCTTTTAATATGTTGTTATGAAATGATAGAAACGTATTGATTTTATTTTAGACGTTCTGCTGCAACCAGCACATTAATATGAAATCTGAAACACTTATTATAGGATTACTGTTTTAACAGCAGCTTTTGACAAATTGGATAAATTCTCAAGTTGTAAGAAAAAAGCCGTAATTTTATGGTGCAATGTATTCGTTTTTCAATTCACAAAAGCCACGAACGTGACCGTAAAGAACAAAACTGGCCAATACTAGATGAAGCCAAAATGCAACTTGCATGATATATCGGCATCTCACTGTATTTAATATGGATATTTCAACGTGTTTGATAATATTTAGATCATAATACAACAAAGACTGTTTTGATTTTAGATAAAGCTATGCATCCCTATCATTTTTAAACATGTGTACTCTTTGACTATTTGTGTTTGGTTAGTGATTGTTGTGTGCATTTACATTGGTTGAAATCGCTCTATGTTTATTGCATTTACAGCTTTATTTACAACATCATAAATCTCAATTAAAGATATTAGTTAGAGCTTTGTGCATTTCTATTTACAACATATTGTTCACAAATATTGAAATGTTTTTGGCTATAAGCTCAACTATATTTGAACTGATGTTACAGGGAATTTGGTAAAGTTTATTCAATTGTTGCAGTTTTTGTTACAGTTATTTGAAACAAAAGCAAAGAAGAGGAATCTATTAGCTTAAAATAGAACAAAAACAAAAATTTAGGTTATTGCATTTCTATCTTTTACTTTAGTTTTAAATAATTGTACCAAAACTTTGAACAATTAAATAAACTAACAAATTTCCTGTTTTTTTGTGGTGCTCCCTGTATTTCTAATTTTGGCAATGAAATATCTTATAAAACATCTTCTATTCTGTTGTAATTATTTTCCAAACAAATATGTTATATATTTAATGAAATAAATTTAATCGATTTGAATAAAAGAGATTCGTGATTGATTAGATATCCGTGCATTTGTGTACACCAAATACATCTTATATTTTTTGTTAATTTTTTATTGAAATGGAATGTATTTTATCATTTGTGTTTAGTTTGTGGGATGGTGTGCTATGAAACCATTGTAGAGATCTAAGGAATACAATTAGAAATATGCCTGAAACTTAAAAATCATAATGGCACATCTATACAGTTCACAATGGCACATATATACAGTTCACAATAGCAAATCAACAGAAAGAGAAAAGCAATAACTGACATCCATAAAACATCAATTTACACAGAAACTAGTATATATCACCAACTGAATGGAATAAAATGAAACTGAACAAAACGTTAATATTTCCTTAAATTATGTAAAAAGTGTATCAGAGAAGATTGGGAGAATCTATGAGAAATACGATATGATGAAAATACAACAGCATACAACCGAAAGTCACGCCACTAGAGTCAACTTTCTTCAAAAAAAGGACCCGCCTAAATAAGATTGATTAACGCAACACTCCATTTTCGTATGAAATATAATGACAAAACGAGCTGTCCACTTTAAATAAAGCTAGATAAATGTTATAAAGCAATGCTCTCTTATAGCAAATCATATTAGAGCAAAGAATGTATAAGAAAATTCGGACAGTCACCATAAATAGGATGGCGCATCAATGAACGAATGCTTTAGAAAACAAATCTAAACAAATAAAAGTTGAGTTACGTGAGAATTAAAGCTCGATAAACCCACTTGGTTTCCGTTACTTTTTCTAGTTGGATCTTGAAACTGTGTTCAAAATAGAGTAAGTTTACTAATGTGATTCTAAAATACAAATTTTTTTTTTTTTAATCATTTCACCCCAAGCAAGGCGGAAACGCCACTGATGTGCAGGGGTCTACATAAATGTAAAAAAGATTAATTAGAAGAGTGAGGAGTACAAACTAGTTAGAAAGGAACTATAGAAAGCAGGTGCGATAACAGATACATAGGTGGAGAGAAAGGGAAGATTATACAGGGGTGGGGAGAGAGCTAGGGTCCAGTGGTTAGTAGATGAGTATTTTTTTTTATTGATTACGATATCGATAACTCTATTAGAGTCATAGAGATCTACATATACTTCCTGAGCAATACAGCCCGACGAATCTAGACTTGTTTATGAATTCAGAGATTTTACTTCTAGATTGGTTGTCTCCTAAGACTATAGGACGCAGCATGTCTTGCCATTTACTTGTAGCTTTTCGAAGGGTATTAACGCTTAAGTGAATATTATGAACTTGACTGGAATTCGAACTCGGCTCTCCGATTCCCCAACCCGAGCCGCTATTCATTATTCCATTGCGCTCCAAAAATGAAACAAATAATGATATAGGAATTATCTAGATTTGTTTTGTAAGGACAAACAATTGCTAGAAATAGACTCAACTGTGAACCTGTTGAAAATGTCTGTGTTAAAAGCAGAAAACATTTTTCTGTCTAAAGTACCAAACGATAAAAGTCTAGTGCGAATGTGCGTTGTGGTGCAGTGGATATCGGCTAGGAATGAGAAATCGGGGAGCCGAGTTCGAATTCCAGTTGAATTCATTGCATTAACTTACGCGCAAATACCCTTGGGAAAGGTATTAATCCGTCTCTTCCTTACAGTTAGGGGTTAAATAACAGGACAGATTGGGTTTTAGTCTACCGCAGAAAGCAATGGCAACCTACTGCGGGATAATCTTCGGCCCAGAGACATGATCGCCCAAGCGTGTTTCACGTATGGCACTTAACTGACTGACTGAGTATTTGTTGCTTAATGTTAATAATGTTAATTCTACCAACATATTTTATCTTAATTACATCATTAAATAGCTTTCAAGTCAAAGGACATTGTTTTATATTTTAGGTATTTTATAACCCTCAGCGCTTCGAATCTAGTTAGCAGCGACCAAATATATTGCACCTATATCGGTCCTAGTCAACAGTAATCACAGTAATGTAGCTCTGTGTCTCGCGTTGGTCTGCACTTTTCTTCAGGCTATCGTGGTTATCATCTAGCTGACTTCTCACTTGTGAACGCGTCGCTCGTTTTGCCGCTTGTATCAAATTGGTGCGGTTCCACTCGACCAAGCTGACATTTGTCTGTTCATGACCATCCACACATCTGCCACGTTGTGTTTTTGATCTTAGAAGGTGAGAAAATCACTGATTAAGCAAGCATGTAGTGCAGACTCGTCCGAAACCTTGGAGTTATACAAAAAAGAAAAATTCTTTGGAATAAAGAATTAACTCGAGTTAAAAATATAACACCGATTTGGTTTATATATACTTTGTTGTATACAGTGGTTTTAACTCTTCCCACTTAAAATGAAATGGCACTGGGGTCACCTTCGCAGGTTGTGTTGACAGTAATTTAAATTTCTAAGTTCTGGTCTTTGATCTGATCTGCTCTTTTGATCTCTCCTAAATCTTTTTTTTTATCGTTTGGGTTAGCACAAGGTCTTGGTCAGGAGGTCTCGGAGAACGATGTGAACGAATTATTTCAAATTATTTCAAATTATCTTTATTCAAATGTTTTTTTCAAATTTGGTTCTGTCTAACTCTTTTGGAGTGTGGTCAGAGGAGTCAAGCCGCCTTTTTTTTTTTACTCCGACTCCCTTCACGCCTCATGTCATACTACCAGTCCATATGGGCGCCGTTAATCTCTCTCTTACTTTTCCAACATTCTCAACAGTTAACCTTAACCTGCTTCCTGTGACTGTCCAAACTTCCAAAATGTCGTAGCGAAGATGGATTTTCAGTCATCAGCTTTGTCTCAAGCTGTGAGGTCTCTATCGACCAAGGCCACTCAAAATAAAAAGAAAGAAAATTATTTCCTCTTCTTCTCAAACAAATGTTTTTTCTTCCTATGCATGTTTTACGATCAATAGACCACACAGTTCATGGCAGCTTCAAAGTGGAGATTAAATCTTCCTTATCCCTAGCATTCAAGAAAATCTGAATTAATGTTTCGATATAAAACTTTTTCGAGATGACTTATAAGAAACGAATGCTTCAGACTGGCTTCTCTCTCCGTAGGATGTACTTTTCCTCTGGGCAGTTAATTAAAAACAGTTGTCTTCTTCCTGGGCCCTTTTGTCCAAAGAAATCATAAATGTTATTCTGGTGATCACTGGGCTTTTTTTATTTTTTTTATTAACGACATATATTTCTGTCTAATTAATATCTTCTAGTATATGCTTAATTGTCCCTTTCTTATCGGTGGAAAATGGGGAGAGGCAGTGGTCTTGGTTTTGCTCGATCTTACTGCATTCCCTCTAATTAATTATGGAGTCGATTCTCCTTAGAATTATTTTAAAACAATTTTTTAACACATTTGATTTGTAATTTTCTATTCGACTTTTCAATCCATCTTTCTGTAATTTCAACAATTATCATTCAGTTAATAGACTCTTTACTCTTTCTTCTTTTTTTCTTTTTTCATTTTCTTTTTCTTTTTTAAGTTGATCACTACCCGGCAATCCTCAGTGTCATATCTTTTCATGTATATCAAACATTTCCAAATTGTTTTGGTTTTTTTCTCTTAAGGTTCTTTAATGTGATATGATTTATTATTAAAATTAAAATTATATGTACTGGGTGCGAATGTAGACTTACTTATTTACACCCACCAAATATAGTTATTTTCTTTACATATACTTTGATTCTGTGCATCTGTCCTGTTTTCATAGTTTATTTCTCTAATGTCGTCTGTGTAAAGTTTTTCTTCGTTAATTTGAAATTTAAACTTCTTGTATTGATTCGGCTTTAGTTTTTGTTTTTTCTTCTGAAAAAAACAAAAAACAAACAGTAACAATAACAATAACAACAACGATAAAAAACATTTACTTAATTTCTTATTGTTTAACTTTATTCACTCGATATTTTGAATTATATTTTTACATTTCTTCTTAATTTGCCAGTTTTATTGTCAGGAACAACAGCCTCATCAAAACCTGAAATCTTTCATTACTTGAAATAATACTGACTTTTTTTGTCACTTTTAGTTATAAAACCCTTCTTATATTCTTTAATCTGAATTATCAGCTATAATCTTGTTGTGGCCTGTTAGGGCCAGGAAGAAAGACACGGAAAGAAAAAGGTAGGTTGAACCAGTGTATTGAAATGACAGAACATATATATAAAATAAAAGTGTTAGAAATGTCCGTCCGAACTGTCATGTTACATTGCGTCTGTATATTATTCTACTTGAGTGAAGCTCAGAGCTAGTCTGATCTCTGGGTAACTTCGGTATCTCTCGGAACTCTCCGATAACTGTAACGGATCTCTACGATTACTATCCACTGCCAACTGCAACCGCAACGGTATTTAGTCACCTTCCCACTTAAGGCGAAATGTGACACAAGGTTTTTTTTAATGTGGGTCTTCCTGCGCATATAGCCAGGCCAAAAATATCTGTCTATCTTTCCCTAGTCGTGATTCTACCTTTCGGCTGAACCACGACTGAAGGCAGAGAGCGCTCTCCGCCCGAAGGCAGAGAGCTGACAGTATCAATAGTAGCAGAGGCAACTGCCAACTGCAACTACTGTTCTCTCTATGGCAGGAGTATATGTAAACTCAGTCGATTCCATTATCATATACAAAGGGGAGATCTCACAACAGTATTTATGAAGGAGGAAGTGTTTATTCCAATGTAGATAGGGTACCATATTACCCAACTCCTAAAATCTTAACTCCGCAGGAGTCTAAATAATTTCTTAAAGTTCTGAGGCTGTAATGTAGTTGTTAAAAAAAGATTTCACAAAAATGAATCCAGAGGAATATTTTTATAGAAAGGTTACCATGTTTCCAACTTTTTTCGATCGTACCCATCTCCCAAAAAGATTTGTTGCCTTTGAATATTCTGAAAATTTTTTTCCGGTGTTATATCCTCTTGTAGGTACGATGCTTGTTCTTCCTGGTTTCGACCGTTTCGGGAATAATTAATCATAAACGGACTGTATCCGACGTGCGGACATCACCTCGGCTGGAGATTGTGAAGCTGATGTTTTGTTATTAGGCGTAATTTTGTATACTTGAAGAAATTGTTGAAGGAATTTTCAGTTGGTGTAGCTCTAATTTTTTTTAAAGCTCTGTTCAACGTATCCACAAATCACTCAGCCTGTCCGTTAGACATCGGATGATACGGATCGGTCGGATATGTTTCACAGAAGTCTGTAAATTCTCCAGACGTAAACTGACTTCCATTATCAGACACTAAGATGTCAATTACTCTGATTTTGGCGAACAGTTCATGTAGAAATTTTATAGCAATTTCTATAGTTGGGTTTTTGCATCTGTGTACCTCTGGCCGCCTCGAGAAACTGTCGGCTACAATGAGTTTGTAATATCCTTCTAGAAGGTACGCGAAATCAATGTGAATTCTGGACTAAGGGAGGTCCGTTTTTGGCCAGGGATTGAATTTAATAGTAGGGGCCTTTCTTGCCAAGGTACAGCCTTTACATGATTTGACAGCGTTTTCTATATTTTTGTCAATATTTTTCCAATAGACATAGCTACGCATCAAACTTTTCATTTTAGTACTCCCTGGATGACCAGCGTAAAAATCTTCCAAATATGTTTCTGGAGTTGACGGAATCACGACGCGCTCCCTTTATAGTAACACCTCGTTGCACACAGAGAAAACGTCCGTAGTTTGCTGGTCCTTTTCAACAATTTTTGCTTTTGTTTGCTTGAAATATTCATCGCGGAGAGCCTCTTGTTTTATTTGTTCAAGCGCCACTTGAAGTTCCCTTACCGCATTACAAAGGTTAGTTTTTAATTTTCCTTCGGCTTGAAGGGAGGCGAGCACTGTATCTTCCAGTGGTTCTTTGTATTTGGGAATTAGTCTTGACAATCCATCCGCACGCCCAAAGTTTTTCGATGACACGTATTCCATTTTAAAGTTGTAATTTAGCAGAATTGTACTCCATCACTGAAGTCTGTTGGCTGTGTGAGTAGGCGGACATTTCTTTGAGCCAAAAATGGTGAGTAGTGGCTTGTGCTCTGTCTGTAGAGTGAAACGTCGACCGTACATATAGCAATGGAACTTCGCAACTGCAAATATAATCTCAAGCGCCTCTTTTTCAAACTGCAGGAAGCAAAGCTCTTGATGCGTGAACTATCGGTTCTACTGTTCCATCAGTCATCTCGTGAATAATGCATGCTCTTACGCCATACAAACAAGCGTCGCTGGCAACAACGATTTCCAAGTCTGGGTCATAATGTGTAAGAAATAAGTCTGACGTCAGTGTTTTCTTTATTTTTTAAAAATCCCTGCTAGCAATTTACTGTCCAAACCCAGAGTTTGTCTTTTTTTAATAGTTCATTAGGTGGGGCACGCAAATCATGCATATTCGGTATGAATGTCTGGTAATAATTTACTAGTCTAAGGAAGCTCTACAACAAAACGATGTTATCGGGTGACGGCATGCCTTTAATCGCGGTAGCCCGTTCAGGATTCGGTCTCCTGCCATCCTTGTCGATTATGTGTCCTAGGTATTTGATTTTTTCCATAGAAAAATCACATTTGGTCTCTTTAAGTTTGAGACTGTAATCTTGAATTTTAGCAAAAACTTTGTGAACCTGATACTTATGTTTGACTACGCTTTGACTTTTCATTGGAATGTCATCTGAATCTGCAAAGTCAAGGCCGCTTAGCATAGTATCCATGACGTTTACCGTTCGGGGTCAACGTAGTGCCAGTAATATTTCAACAACTATGCTGAGCGGCTTTGACTTCGCAGTCGCTTATTTAGATGACATTCTGATTTTTCGTTCTGTGAATAACGCTCGCATTAATTGCTCATCACCGAGCATCCTTGTATTCAATGCAGATTGAGTGCCGAAATAGGCTACCAGAAATATTTCTTGAACGAGTGTGTAATGATCAGTTTTTGCATCAACCTTCACAAAAGTAATAAAAGAATTTTTGAATGATTTAGAAAAGCCGAGTATAAATTCTTCTGCGAGGGTATAGAAAAGTAAATTTGTATTAACTAGGCGTGCCTCTGAAGTTAATATTTTAAACAAGTTTTCAAACAGATGGAAAGTAAATGTTAAATGATCAAATTCTAAAATTCATATTTGATGGTGACACGCTAAATGTTTTTTGGAGATATTGCTAACTATGAAAATTTTTCAATCACTGAAATTTTTAAAGTATATCTTTAATAAATCTTAACCCCGATATCAAGGGTTACTAGTATCAAGTTATTAGTTATTTGTGATTTTAAAATTAATTTGTTCAACTGACTCCACGGCTTTGTGAGATATTCGCTACAAGATATTCTGACTATTTGAATTTTCAATATTTTGTAACATTCTTAAATAACTTTTGTCAACAATTAAGTGCTTGACGATGGTTGTGAAAAGAAGAGAGTGATTCGTTTGTATTTCATTTGAGAACGAAGATTTGATATAGATATCATTGAAGTATATGACTCTTTACGTTTTTATTTCTGACAGTAGCGCATGATTCTAGTTTAGATTTAATTTAAATCACCCATAAAGATACTCGCGAGTAGATATGGACTCAACCAGATAATATATATATGAATTCTTATAGGTAATGAGGTAGCGTAGCTGTAGCAAGAATGGAACGTGAAAAGGATTTAACATCGTTTGATTGCGGAATAATTTTATGTTCCTCGAAAGATGGATTACTCTATTAGCGATGTGAATTTTCTCTAACGTCTTTATCAGGTCATCATAACAAAAGAATATGACAAGAATATTTTAATTTTAATCAAATATCAGAAACAGGTAAAAATTTCAGGTGCCCACAGGATATTCACAAAAGGAACCATCAGGAACTGAGAAGAATAGTAAATGCCCAGTGAAGTATTACATGAAATCACACACTAATTCAATGCCGGTGTTGGTCAAACCATCCTTCAAAGCACTGTACAGATATTGACTTTCAAAGCGTTTTAAAGTTTTCTCTCAACAAGAGTATCATTATTTACACCACGACATCAGTTGCTCTCTCTGGGCCGGACAACATCACCATCAGAGATTGGAAGACTATTGTTTTATCACCTGGTCAGAAGAGTTACTGTCAGTAACATGTTGTGCAATCTGGTATTTGCCCTGTAATGGTGTGGTGTGTATTCTTTTCAAGTTTGTAAAAAGTACTATCAGTGAAATTGGAGCATATCTTGACAGGTGCAACCTACCCAGATATTGTTACAGCCACTCCTTTATAATCGATATATTTCTCAATGATGGCGATTTGCTTAAGGAATATAATGCTACCCTCCATTGCGTGTGAATGATACAAAACAGGTTCTAGGAGAAATTAGCAAATTTCCAGGTACTTTATGGACGCTTGTGCTCGGGTGGGCACATTGTATTTCTTGAAATTCACTGAAAATATATAAAATTTGATATCATGGAGCGTGTATCGATAAACATACCCAAACAACAATTTCAGTACCCCGTAGATTCTTTGGCATGTCGCGTAGCTGCCGTTATTTAAGGTAAGCGAGGAGCTTCCCATTATTGGGCAGCTATCTCTAAATTTTTGGCACTTCAGTTTATACGCTGAAAGAAATTGCAGCATAACATTATTGCCCTGTATAAATTCAATTAATATTGAGCGAAAGTTACCAGTTATTGAAAAGGTGAAGATTTCATTAGTGAGTTGAAGATTTATTTTGCTAAAGCCAGCCATTCTGGTTGGAAGAGGAGGTGTTTGGAGAGAAGTTGCAAGTTTCAGATGAAATTCTGCATTCAATGCCTGGAAGGTCGTAACCATAGGTAAAAAATAGTTGTATTACTATTTATGTATATGTGTGTGTGTGCGGACAATATTGTTATAAGAATTTTTTATTAATAAATTCTTTTTGATAATTTCAATAGAGGTATAAGGATAGAGCAGAGTAAATCAATATTGACAAAGATTAACTCATAACAATGAATTACATCGTACAAATATTTTCTTAACATCTTTTATATTAAATATTGTCAATAAAATAGTGCAAACAGAGAATATTAAAAACTTTCGTTGCTTTAACTGCGTTTAATTTGTACAGTAACTTACTTTTTTCAATATAAAATAGAATGAAATTTCAAGAACAATATAGGAATCAGAAATATTTTTAAATAATTATAAGTGAAGAAAAACAAATAAAAGTTTTCTCGTATTTTAGTGTCATTTCTTCACTGTTAATTTTTTAAACATCTACTTACAACAATGTATTTACATTTAATTTTGTAATACGCCCAACTAACTTCAGTCTGTATTTCATACTCATGTTTTATTCACAATTTTGGTACTTAATATTATGTGTTGTTCATTAATGCAAACCAGTCACTGATTGACTTAAAATATGTGCTTACATGTTTACTGAGTTTGCATCTCAGCAAGTCTAATTAATTAAGATTTTCTATGTAGAATTAAAGGTTTGTATGCTTTCGAATCAACTATCATTGCTGATGGAATATTTCATTTAGTGTTCTTCATTCAATTGAAAATAATGCCGAGTTAATCTTCTGAATAACAACAGACGTCCCATAATGGTTGACACGTGCAGGTTTTGTGAAAATAAGATAAGGATAGATTTCTCGCGTTAATATTATGAACATCAGAAATAAAAAGTTCTGCTCTCGGAATACAATCACCAGAAGAATTTTTTGAAGTACCTTTTAAAATTTCATTAATTGAATTATGTTTAGGGTATCAAGAAGACATGATAGACTTTTCGGCAGACTTGATTTTTTTTAATGAAAATGAATATTGTGTTATAACTGATTTTATTAATTACTATACTTGAAAATATGAATGGGAGATTGATTCTGTCTTCTGAATTGGAATAGACTAGAATATAGTCTAGTATTTTTGTGCATTTGTCGAATAATTCACATTTACATTTCTTGTTCAATTTTTGGTTGCTATGAGCCAATAAATGGTGAAGAGTGTAAAGGTTTTTTTCGATGACGAGTGATTTTGTCAGAAATCGAATTCGTATCTTATCTTTTGACTAAATACCATTTCTTGAAGATACACTCTTCCAATAAGCAAAGAGGCACTTATTGATTACCGCACATCTGGAGTAGTGAATATAAATAGATTACTTTTGTAAGAAATTATAACATTTTATGCAATTATAATATGCAGTTATATTTTGACCAATGATTTCAAAGTAAAATATCACCCAATCTTATAATGCTTACGTAAATAAATTGAAATTAATTTTATTGAAGTGCTATGATTATAATATGACTGTCTCACGTTGTTCATTATAGTAGTTTTTCGACATGCATGTTCATATAGTTTTATGAATAAAACCATTATTTGCTTCTGTTAGTAAATTTTTAACCGAAAGAGTGCGTTCTGAAAATTGTTAAAATGTACTTCGCCAATTGTATTATAATATCCAAGGAATTATTGAATGTTATTTATAATCCGACATTATTTCTTATTACTTTATAGATTACATATAGTGGGTATACGTGTTTGATAAATATCTCTGTTTTTTTAATGTGTACATCTATGTCTACCGTCCTGTGCATCTGAGAGAAAATAGATATATATTCTAAGAGGCGTATTACTTCGCTACAATTTACTTTATTTACGTATCCAGTGAGAATCACAGATATGAACATCGAGGGATGCCAATGCGAAGAGATGGACATTTCTTAAATAGGCTAACTGAACGTTATCTCATTGTGAAAGTCTTCTCTAGCTGAGCGGGAAAACTACCAAATACCTGAGCGTACCTAAAAATATTGAGATATATTGTGTTTTTTTTCCGAAAAAGGGGGGCATTTTTGAACCCTGCTACGAGTCACATTTTCTTTATTGATACTCTTGAATTCACAGGTCAGTAGATATAGATAAAAAAAACCCAAACTGGGATGTCTTCCCAAACATGTGTATCCGCAAAAACGTTTAAGTAATAAAAAAAAAAAAATAGAATCTCTGGAAATCAATACGGAAATAAGGATACACTAAAAGGATTCCTGGACGTTTATATCCGGTGAAGGAAACTCACTATATCTCAACGTTTCTATGAAAACTACAAGCGGAACACTTAGAGATCAATAGCATATATATATATATATATATATATATATATATATATATGTGTGTGTGTGTGTGTGTGTGTGTGTGTGTGTGTGCGTGTGTGTCTCTGTGTGTGTATTTGTTTAAGAAGACTTAAAAATCAATGAGAAAAGCACCCTTAAAAATGGCTATATATATATATATATATATATATATATATATATAGTGCTAACTTGTAATAGCGTTTAGTGCCAAAATTGTTGTTTTTCTTTTTCGGTAGTTTACTGGTGGAAAGGTATTTTAGGGAAACGGAATTTTCTTATCATAAAATGCTCGATATTAAAGCTAAGGATATATATATTCGTTATTTCGCGATCCACGTTTCTACCTTTCCGTGTCTTCAGCTGATTTACAATAACTAATTTTAGTTTTTTTTTTAAATGCTCACGTAAGAGGAATGTTTTATCAACGCGCAATTTTCAAAATTAGGAGAAGTTACTTAAAAGTCTTAGAACAATTTCATTCATGATTGTATGATCCCAGTAGGTATTTGTTGGTATGGTTACACTTAGTCATAATTTCTGTTCTTTCATTTAATAATTCATTTTTGTTTGGGAATAAAATAATAGCCAACTCTTCTTCCTGGCACACTCTACATATTTTACCACCATTGTAAGTCTTGGCTGTTTTTATTATACTCCACGTTATTTCGGGATCTTTTCCATATTTTAATTTCAATTTGCACATGTGGCTAGCCAATTTTGTACAATATTTTAAGTTTTCTAGTTTAAATGTAGACTTATGGTTATTCCATCTAGCCTTAAAAGTGTCTTTGGTAGATTCCATATATATTTTGTTATGACCATTTAAGTCATGTACTTTTGCTTTGTAAATAATCCCTTTTGTATTACAAAATCCTTGGAGTGGGCATTTATTTTTTGTCCATGCTGTTACATTCATATTAATGATCTTGTTTTGTACGTTGCTATTTAGGTTTCTAGCGTTTTGTTTCTTTATGTAATTTTCTAAATTACTAGTACAGCAATAACTCAGTTTTATTGTATTCCTATTGAAAATTTTGTTTAATTCTGACCTTTTTGGTAATACTTATCGATATTTCTCCTATTTTTAGTTTTTACTTCTAAGCTAAATGGTGGGTTGAACCAGATAATGTTTCGATTTCTATTATTGTTTTTTATTTGTCTGCTTGGTTGGGGATTGTATTTTAAAATGTTCTTATGGCCAGATTTTCTTAGGGCATCTTCATAATCTTTTTTTTTTCATGCTTGATTATGCTTGTTGGATGGTTAGATCTTGTACTTACGTAATATATAATTAACATTACAACAATGCCTTAAAAAACTTGCGGCTTTGCAACGTGTGCAGGGTTTTTAGCTTTCTGATCACTCACCACGGGAGAATTTTTGTTGATGATTTGTTGCACAAGCTGTTTGTTTCTCTAGTCTTGTTTGCGGATGAAGCAATATCTGGAAGAGATGGAATAACAAATTTACACAACCAACATTTGTAGGCAGATCGGAATCACCATAGTAGAATACTAGCTAGACACCAATATAAGTTTACGATTAATGTGTGGGCTGGAATTGTATGTGACTATTTGGTAGGTCTATATGTTCTTCCAGCACGTCTTACGGAGACTTCTACAAGGAATTTATTTCGAACACACTTCCAGACCGGCTAGAGCATGTACCTCTGCTAATATGAAAACGCATGCGGTTCATGCATGATGGGGCACCAGCACATTTTAGTCACCTTGTCCGCAATACACTGGCTAATATTTATCATGAATAGGTAGTGAAGGACCGGTTTCGGGGCCTGCACTTTTCGATCCTTTGGACTTTTATCTTTGAGGCTACCTAAAACAAGTTGATTATGCAGTTGGCATTAATGGTGCAGAGAGGCTTTATCAACATGTCACGGGGGGTTGCGAAAGCATTCGACACCGTGTGAGAGCATTTAAAAGGGTTTGTCAGTCAATGATTCGACGGGTGCATGCGTGTGTAGAAGCAAGTGGAGGACATTTTGAACATTTGTTATAAGTTGCAGTGTTGAAGTACAAAGATATCCCTTTGGATATATTTTATATACTGTTTTGACCTTGTTGTGGTGTAAAGAATCCACTTCTTCCAAAATTTGTAAAAGTACTTTTGACACACACACAGACACACACACGCGCACACACACACACACACATATACACACGCACTATATATATAGAGAGAGAGAGAGAGAAAGAAAGAGGAAGAGAGGGATCTAAGAATTATATATATATATATATATATACACATACGTATATGTGCATATATATATATATATATATATATATAGAGAGAGAGAGAGAGAGAGAGAGAGATTGATAAGCATTATCCTTTCAATAAAAACTATGGAGACTGTTGTGGTAAACAAGTTCATTAAATAGCAAACCTGAAACAAACGAAAACATTATAAACAACAAAATAATCATGTTTAAAACAGATATAATAAAAATGAATTACCAAATTCATAATACTACAAGGAAAAGAAAACATTCTATTTTCGATGCTTCGGTAGCGCTGTGTCCCAGATGTCGTTTTGATAAAGTGGTTGACATGAGAAGATGAATAAGTGTCCCAGCAAGTGTCCACACTTTGCCGAAACATTTTTACCAATCTACAATTCCCGTGAAGCTAACTTCCCGTATCATGGCGAGAGGGGGATGTATCTGTCAGGGATGGAAATGGGCAAGAGGGCTCATTGGAAGCACAGCGGCCAGCAGGGTATAGTGAGTATGTGAAATGGGAGTGGAAAACGTGTATAATAGACTCGAAACAGAACACTAAGTGTTTCTTAGATAATTGCTGGTCTAAGCAAAGTTTGGCACAAACCCATATTTATGCGGCTGTCAGTGAAGAATGAATTTACTTGCAAAACTAGTATTCGACGCTACATATTTTCACTCTACGCTTTTGAAATGCCAAGTGAAAAACTATCTTTTAAATCCTTGACTTACACAATTTTTTGACGATATACATTTATTTTGCTGACAATTTTAATGACAGGCTTATTATTTTATCAAACTATTTCTATGCATGTATAAACAGTGCACTAATAATATTAGTCAACAACGCGAGTCAAACTCTATGGAGAAAGGATTCAGGCTCATTAGTTTGAATATCATCGCTCAATCATGCATTACCGAGTTCGTTCTTGTTACAAGGCAATAATCTTACTTTGATTAAATATTCTGACGTTTGACGATAATTTAATAATAAAAATTCTTTTGATTTGCTATTTTGATTGTCAAGCTGACCAAATTTGTGTTAACTACATTTAATTTACATAATAAAACAAAGGAATTATAATTCTTGTTTATACTCGGAGATTACCTGCACATTGACTTTATAATAATGCATATATTATTTAGATCTGTGTGTTGAATCTCAATAAAGGAAAAAATAAGCCATCATTTATGTCACAAACAGAATGGGATTATCATGTTAATAGTCTTACTGGTATTGATTTATCTACGACTTTCGCTCCGAAAGTAATGTATCCTATTTTATTATGTCGGTTTATAACGCCAGAGGCTGATATTGATATAAATATTTTAAACTGCTGTAGAGTTTACATCTTCTCGACAATACTCCATATATTTTGTTTGTTTTACCTTATTGCAGATAACAGCTGATTGGCAGTCTGGTACAGTGTTGACTGGTAAGAAAGTGCGTATGGAGCAGCAATATGCCATGGAATTCATCTGTGAGAAAAATTGTACCCATTTACAATCACTGATGCTTGCTGATGCTTTCTTCTTCTTCTTCTTCTTCTTCTTTTTCTTCTTCTTCTTCTTCTTCTTCTTCTTCTAATTTAATCTCAAACAAGGCAGAAATGCCACTGGTGCACAAGAGGTTACAGTGAGAGAAAAAAAGATACAGGGGATGTCGAATAAAAGGTAGGAGATGGATGGAAATCAAGTAGATACAAGATGGCATTTGTGCTTGCATCTAAACTTTTAGAGATTGTAGCCATCAGGGAAGCAAGTGACACCCACAAACGGGAAGTGCGATAAAAGAAACTATTAAAGTAGACGGTTACATTTAACTATATCTATCGTAAAAGGGTGAGACCTTGAGGTCAATCTAATAGCAGAGGTAAACACTCGTGTTCGGGGTACTAGAGAAAAAGCTCGTCAAAACAGTTTCCATGAAAATAGTTGTAGAAAAGACAGAGGAAAGCCACATCACATTGGTGAGAAAGTGACTGAAGGTGAGCTACCAAGTCAGGAAAGATTATATTGCAGATCCTCTTTTGGATTTTGTCAAGAATCTCAAGATGAATAGCAGGAGTAACCGCCTAGCTAGATATGGTAACAGTATGCAATGCAAAAACGAATGGTAGATGCATAAATTTCCTTCTTCTTCTTCTTTATTATGTGCCGTGTCCTTTCAGGACGTAGTCGATCATGAACTTTTTTTTGCCTCTATTCCTTGTCGCTCTTAATACTTTTCCTCTTGGTATCTCTCCTAAATTCCACACTGCCATCCACTTGCTCATCATGTCCCGCGCTGCTTTCCCCTGTCTCTCTTTCCCTCTATCCGTCCCATGAGTATTTTCACTATAACAAACCATCAGTGTCGGGTTTTAAATCTACTACAGTGCAATCATCAGTAACGTTAATTTCAACAATAGCCAATTAAAATTATTAACAAGTCAAAAATCACAGCGAAAATGTAATATAAAAAGATAGACAAAATGTGTTTATCTGTTTAATAAGTATTCCACTAATGATAAAAGGCTAAACACTAGGAATTGCCGAGGAAAGTCTGTGAATAAGAAAGAAATCTTTAAGGGCAAAAGTTAGAATTGGTTTTCAAACGTTACTTTTAAATGCAGTGGATGTGCGTTGTGGTGCAGTGGAGAAATCGGGAAGCCGAGTTCGAATTCCAGTTGAATTTCTTGCATTCACTTCCGCACAAATACCCTTAGGAAAGGTATTCATCCGTCTCTTTCCTTCAGTTATGTGTTAAATGACAGGACATATTGGGTTTTATAGCCTTGGCTGGCAACCAGTCTACCGCAGAATATAATGGCAACCTAGTGTAGGATAATCTTCTACACAGTCAGTCATGTCTCTTTCGAGACATGATCGCTCAAACGTGTATCACATATGGCACTTAACTGACTGACTGACTTTTAATGTATGATGAAAATGCACAAAGCAAAAAGTCAACAAGGATGCTGTATTTTTGCTTACGCACAGACATAGAAATCTAAAATGAACTTCTATACAAAAGCAAATCTCACTTTAAGTTAAAATATTCTAATCTCAATAAACTTTAGCTTCTTTAAAAAAATTATTTTGAAAATAACACTGAGGAAATTATTCTGAAAATTACAAATAATAAATTATTTTGAAAATAACATGATCCATTATACGATGAAAATACATAATACTAAAATTGCATGTCTGTATTTTAAGATATATTTGAATTTTCAACAATGATTTTCAGCTCCAGCTCGAGACAATGTTAAAATTATTTTAAGAATCAACACGGATAATAAAAAAATAATAATTATGTTGAAAATAAAAAAATAAATTATAATTTGTAAATTACACTAGTTAAGATCTTTCTTACTTATGTCCCTGAGTAAACAAATCAAATTTTACTGAAAATTAGATTAGAAAAAATCAAAATAGTAAAGTAGGAAAAATAAGACTGTTTCTATTAATAAGCAGTATCGCTATTAGCTGATGCAAGCGGCTTTCACCTTAGTGACATAATTAGTAATGAAAGGAGCTGACAATTTTCTTTTGAAGTCTTATAGGAATATCAGTAGGAAGCATTTTTTCATTTTTAAATGTTTATCTTTACAATTTACCAAATATCTGTAGAATCTGCCATGTCGAACAGCAAGAAAAATAACTGAAAATATTTACTTATTTGTGTGTTAAATGTTAGGTCTAAATTTATTCTGTACAGTCCTAAAATATTTATAAGTAATCTGATATTCTTATTTGTTTTATTTTTAAATTAGTGATTTCTAATAAAAAATAAAACTATTATATAAAACCAAATATAAACCATCAATATTCATGTAACATAATAATTTATCTTGAAGTTTTATTAGATGAAATTATTAATATTTGACTCGTAGTTCTTCCATATGAATTTCTGTTGCTTTTCTTCACAACAACTCAAACTTCCATTTTCCGGCCATTGATTTCTTAATAACAATGTTTCACTAATAAGAATTCAGGATTGACACTGTAGAGTCTTGAAACTTTAGAAATAATGAATATATAGCAAAATGATTGTTGGGCATACTTTTTCTTAATAAAATTGTCGGGAAAGAAATTAATAAATAAGTTCAGAAATATGAAAAAAGAAACACTAATTAAGAAAGAAAAACAAACGAATAAAAAGATAATGGTAAGGAATGAACGAAAGCAATTTCTCAGGAAAAGATAAACAAAAATACAGAAATGAGAGAATGACTGAATAAAAAATACAAACGAATTAAAAAGAAAAAGAATTGACAAACAAAGAGTATAAATGAATAAAATAAAAACAATGAATTCATAATTGATCAAGCAAAAAATATAATTAAGAAAGTAATGAATAAAAAAGTATTAAATATTAAATAGTTGATTGATAGCAGGAAGAAAAAGAGACAAAAATGTTTGCTTGAGAAGGCGAAATAATCAAAGAATTAAAAATAAAAGAAAACTGGGAAAAATGGGAATAAATTTGTGAATAACAAAAATAGTATTAAAAAACAAAACAAAGGATAATATAAAAAATTGTGGGTGGATAAAAGAGAAAAGAGTAGAAAAAACTGAAAAAGTATAAAAAAAGTAACAGAAATAATGAAATATGTTATAAAGAAATAAAGACAGAATGTAAGGAGAAAAGCAGAAAGGAATAAAGAATCAATGGAGGAATCATTAAAATGTTAATGAAAAAAGGATAAAAACAAAGGAAGCAAGGTAGAAAGAAACAAACAAATAAGAAAATTGCGTTTGTAATGTTGATCATCTTTATTTGTATGTATATACATAAATAAGCAATACATTTTTTATAAATTAATCCGACAGATTTTTATCACTTAAACATAATTTTTAGTGGATACCCATATTTGGGTAGACGCTTCGTTTTTATATTACATTTAACAGTATTTACATTGTTCGGAGTGTTGTTTTCATCTTTGTTGCCATATTTACGACGTTTCGGTTGTACGCTCCGGCCTTCTTCAGGGGACTGGAATTTAGAACTGAAATTCGTTCAACGGATAGATTATTTTGGTTTCACGAGCCATGCCTCTTCTAAACGTTTCACTATCAGTTAAATCTCGAGGTTAAAAAAATGGTTACATTATATTAGACATTAGATTTATAAGTCTCCAAAAATTCATACACTGATGTCCTTAATAACACATGACTCAGCATTAGTTGGACCCAAAGAGTTGTCAGTACTATACCTGACTACGTAAGAGGTGAACAAAAAATTCGGGAGTTTAGTTAAAGGGGGATAATTGATGCTAAAACATGTGGAATAGGCATGGCTCGTGAAAGTGGAGCACTCTACTCCGGGGAACAAAATTAAGGGTTTAGTTCGAAATTCCACTCACCTGAAGAACGCGGAACGTACAATAACCGGAATGGCGTGAACATTGCAACAACGATGAGAACAACAATCCGAACAATTTTAATAGTGTAAATAATTACAATACCTCATCTCAGAAATATAGGGAAATATTTTTTAACCGTATAGTTATTATCGACTACTGGCCTGGATATTCAATAAATCTTACTAAAGAAAATGATGCGCCCTCTTGGCACGAGAAAGCGTCGTTAGATTCGACGTGCTTACACCGACTCTTATCAAAACGAACGCAGGTTCGAATCCTGGAGGAGGATGCATATTCTTCTTTAATAAAATTTCTCGAATACTCAGGCCGATAAACGCTAATAAATATACTGTTTAAATGTAATAAAAGATGGAGACTTTTACTCAAATACAGGCATTTACTAAAAATAACGTTTAAGCGATAAAAATCTGTCGGATTAATAGACAAAAACGAAAAAAAATACGTTTTTAGAAATTGCCTTGTTTACTTTTTTGATACCAAACTAAGCAGATAAGAAATTTCGAGAATCTATGAGTAAAAGGGTCCAGCCTGGCTTGATCAGCAATGGCCTTCGAATCAACAGTCGGGGTACAATACTAAAGTGTAAATTTATTTTATAAAATCGCCATTGGCTTCGACCACACTCTCCAAATCCCTTCAGAATCTTCCACAACTCTTCTGGTCAGTCTCTTTATTTAGGTTTTTGAATGCTGCCATAATCCTTCTTTTCAGTTCATATTTGTTACAAGAAGATTTTGTTGATCACTTGCTCAATTGCGTCCCACACATATTCATCAAGGTGGTTGCGGTTTGGGAGTTAGGTGTCCAGATGTAAAAGGTGATGTGGTCGCAGAAATTGTTTGATAACCATGCTTGGGTTCTCTTGCTTGTGTAGCATGATGCAGAGTTGCAAGACATAAGGTCTTCCACCAGCCACCCATTTGACCTATGTCAGTGCTGCATCCTCAAGACATTTGTTGTAGGCCTTCGTGTTGAGTCTGAGCCCCTAACCAACAAATTTGGGAGTTCTTTACTTATCAGAACGATTAGAATGAGTTTTCCGAGTTGCCGTACATTCTTAATCACCATTAAACTCAGAGAACTTTTTCCGAATCCTCTGCACTGTCCTCAGATTTATGCCCAAACACTGAACTGTTCATACTGGAGTTTCCGGCGATAATGACGCGTAGTATAGCAAGCTGTTTCCAAGTTTTGGGCCGAGTGAATTGCGTCATGGTATTCTTTTTCTTACGGGCGGTGCCCAACTGATCCTACTATAGTGTGCGGTCGACAAAATCAAAACAAATAGTGTGCATGCACGAAATTAAAATACAAAATGGTGACAATTTATCCATCGTTCCCTGTAGATGACTTTAAGTTTTTTACTAAAAATAAAAGATATATAAATCTTTGATAAAAAGAATTTGGAAAAGAGAAATGATCAAAGCCAGTGATCCAAAAAAAAAAAAAATAAAAAATGAAAATAAAAGCAAGGTAACCAGCTGAGCTATTCTTCAATGAGTGCAGCGGAAAAAAAAACTATAAGTATCTAAAAATATTTGAAGCAGATTCAAACAAGCCAAATGTAATGGGAAAAAGTTAGGCAAGTATACTTTGAAAGGACAAGGAAAATATCTGGAAAAAAACCCTCAGAAGCAGAAACATGATCAAAGGAATACATACTAGAGTGGCATCCATTGTAAGATATTCGCGACCTTTTATTAAACTAGATAAGTGATTAACTGAGAAATTTAGATCACAAAAGAAGTAAGTTGATAACACTGTATCAACTGTTGCATCTGAGAGATGACATTAATTGATTATATGTGACTAAGAAAGAAGGATGAAGAAGATTTGTCAGTATCAGGTAACTTGAACATGACACAAAGCAAAGATTAATTATAAGATCCAAAATTCCAGTGGAACCAACAAGATGACAGAGGCCAGAAAAAATAAAGACGATATAATATGAACATTGCCTAGAATGGTCTTTTTCTTTTAAAAGAAATCAGCTAAATGCTTATTCTTATTTATAAGAATAAAGATGATTAAATTCACGATAAAAGAGTCCGATTAACAACTGTCGCTTTTATGGAAAAAGAGAAAATAGTGAACTAAGAATAAATGAATGTAGCAAATCAGGGATATAAAAATGACTGGGTGCGAATGGTTATCCACTGGGAATTATGCAAGTCCTTGAATTTGGCTGTCAAATCCAATGGAATATGCAGTAACTGTTTTATGGAATTTTGAAATTCAAGCGAATTGCAAAAGACCAAATTTAGCCGTTATAAATAAGAACAGTTGTCAGACTGTGGATGCCGCTAGTCGAGGGTAAAAATAAAATAAAATAGAAAGCTGAATAAGTACCTTCCTTTTTCTATTGAATCAAGCGAAAAAGGAAATTGATATTTGTACCTGTCAACAGTGTTGAGAAGCCTACAAAATGATTGGAAAAAAATTTGAAGTTTAAGAAACGGTTAGTGAAACGATCCAGATAATATTAACGTAAAAGTCAGTTCAACTAACAACAGCAACAACAACAAAGACAATAATAACAACAACAATGACGATAACAACAATAACAACAACAAAACAAATAAATAAAATGATATAAAGGATAAAAATTGATGACTCATTAAACTAAAAATCACATACCATCCCAAATATATAAAACGATAATAACTGGCAAGAGAAACTAGAGTCCAAAAAGTAGAGCACATGGTGTAAATGTGTTTAAACCATTCATAAGTAGTTTTTGCACACACACACACACACACACACACACACACACACACACACACACACACACACACACACATTTTTTAAAAACATATACTGTTAAATATAACAGACAATGAATGTCTAATATGTTTAATCATGAGCCGTTCTAAACATCAACTTACATGCCCGTTTAGAGATTGTATAATAATAAACCCACTACATATATTGGTTTTACTCTCTCCCGTAAACTTACCTGTTACCTTTCTGATCAGAGTTCAATTAAACAACATTTCTTAGAAAAACAAAGCTATGTAGGTAGTATTAGACAGATTTTAGTCACTGACACAATAATATTCACTCATACACACAGTAAAAAGAACCTTCAGATACTGGAGGCCATCTACATTAAATCAAAACAACCCACACTTAATAAAATCACATTTCAGTCTGTTCATAATACATTTCTTTGCATTTAGGCATATGGTTCTGTTAATATTTCGGTCTCTCACGCGGTGTGATGTCAGAGAACCATATTACAAATTTACGAACTGCGTCTGCTATTAGGTGACTGTTATCGTTGCTTAGCAATGTTTTATGTCAACACAAGATAAATCATTTTTGATGGTGGATGTATTTCTGTTAACGTCCATGTAACCTCTCTGAAGATGGCTCATGTGAGCCGAAAGCTTAGAACCACCACAATAAAAAAATATCGAAATGTTAGACAATTTTTGTCTTTATTTTCACCTAAAATTAAAGCCAAAATACGATGTTTAGAACGGCTCATGATTATACATAATAAACAATCATTGCCTGTTATATTTTTCAAATTATCAAACACCAGAATTTGATGTGGGTAGAGATGGAAAGAAATTCTCTATTCATTTAGCCGATAAACTTTTTGATCTATCTATCTATCTATCTATCTATCTATCTATCTATCTATCTATCTATCTATCTATCTATCTAAGAAGAGCAATGGAAATGAATTAATATATGAAATAGATAAAATATTGAAATATATGTGATAATTATTAAACTTTAGCTTGGGGCTAATTCCATTGAATAGTCGCCATTGAGAATTGAATTCTTATTAGTCGTAGTTTTTTTAAAAAAGGTTTTGCCACTCATCGTTCTACAAAATCGTGTCCCTTCTTGTACAACAGTAGCGATTTTAAGCATTTAAAGGATCATCCAACTGTGTCTATTTGCATTATATATAATGCAACATTAAAATATTTAATCTTAAAGGCAAATTCGTAAAAATTTCAAATAGATAATGACATAGACGCAATATGAGTCTATAACGTTAGCCAAATTAACACAAGTAACATGGAAACGAATAAAAATGGTGAAAGATGATATTTTTTTCAAAAGGAAGAAGAAGTTAAAGTAATAATCATCGAATGATGTGAGAAAAGAATTTATATGAAAAGAGGGGACAATCAATCAAAAAATGCAATATGCAATTTAACTAACATACTTGAAACTGTTTCGTTGTTGTGACGCAATAGAAGAAGATAAAATAAAACATTATGACCAAAGAAATTAAATTCAGGTTGAACGAAAGACTTATCCTATATATATATATATATATATATATATATATATATAAACGAAATTAACATAATAAATTGTTATAAAATACATTTTACATGCCAGATGCTTAATATAACAAAGAAATCCTTAAAGTTAATGCATATCAGATGCGTATAATCTTGAAACAAAATTCTTTCACTTATTCCAATTAAAAGGATATATCAACATTAACCAGCAGAAATATATTCCCCTAAGAGTAAAACTGTTTTCAAGAAAGGTTGCGTTGACCGACTATTAATATATAAACTAATCCTGGAAACTGAAAAAGTAAAACAAGTATGCACAACTTCTTTACTGTCTATCTTGATTGCAGGAAATGCAGGATAAACTTTCATTCCTTCTGATAAAATTTATGCCATCAAATTGGAAAACCGATCTTTATTAAAGCCAAACAAAAGTCTTCCAACAAAAAACAACAAATACATTAAATATTAAACTTTTGGGCTACTCACCGTTACAACTTCTATATCCTACACAATTTCTATTCTGTAATCATTGGAGATGCTATTTACGTTAAAAGAGTCAATATTTTCACTTATTTATTTTTTATGAACATGCTAAAACTATCAGGAAAATATTACTGAATTACTAAAGGAATTGCAAAGTGATAATAATAATAATAATAATAATAATAATAATAATAATAATAATAAAGACCTGGAAATTGAAATAGAAAAAATGTGGAAATTGAAAACAAGAGTTGTGCCAGTGATAGTAGGTGCACTTGGAATGATAAAAAATGGAACAAAACAACACATTGAAAGAATCCCTGGAAACCCCAGCTTAAGAGATATACAAAAAATTGTCTTATTAAGTACAGCCCACACACTAAGGAAAACGTTATCTATGTAATGCTGGGGATGATAGGGAGGATAAAAAAAACATGAAATGGAGTCATAACAACACGCCACTACCTGCCTTAGGTCTCCCCGCAGACTTGGTTGGTAGTGAGACCAATGCAGAAATCGAAATATGATGAAAAATGACATAATAATAATAATAATGAAACAACAATATAACTGGATGATACAATTAGTCAAACAACATGAAAACAGAAATAAAAAATATTCAATCAGAAAAGAAGGTTGTGAATACAAACGATTTAGTAGATTCTGTAGGAACCAAAACGGAACCACAGAACCAATTGTTTCAGAAAAAATATGACAAAGAATACCAAAGAAGAGATGAAGCAACGCTGGCAATACAAACTTCTGAATGACCAATATTCAGAACGTGCTAATAAAAAGGGGATGTTGATAATGTTAACAGTCATCGATGGTTATAAACATCTGGATTAAAGGCTGAAATGGAAGGATTTATTTTTGCAGCGAAAGACCATAGTCTCTTCACTAAGAACTTTCAGACAAATGTCATACATAATAATGTGGATGCAAAATGCAGGTTCTGTGATAAATATTAGGAAACCTTTTAATCTCAGGATGTTCTGTACTTGTACCAAATGAGTATAAAAATAATCACGATAGAATGGACACTGGGAAATCTGCAAACACTTTGGAAAAGATATTAACAAACACTGGTATGAATATCACCCAGCAAATAAAAAAATTGAAATTTTTTTTAATCATTTCACCCCAAGCAAGGGGTTACTTAGGGGAAAGTGATGAAAAAGAGTGGTTAGGGGGTTAATAGGGGAAGTGATGAGAAAGAGTGGTTAGGGGGTTACATAGGGGAAAGTTATGAGAAAGAGTGGTTAGGGGGTTACATAGGGGAAAGTGATGAGAAAGTTTGGTTAGGGGGGTTACATAGGGGAAAGTGATAGGAAATGTCAGAAGGAGGGTGATAGACGGGTAAGGATACCGAGGATGAGATCACAGTTATAAGGGATTACCACGTCTTTACAGACACGAAGATTGAACGAAAGTCAAATATAATTGTCCAAAACCGAAGAAAAAAAAACAAAAAACAAACTACTAATTGATATGGCCTGCCTAGTAGAAATAACAATCAATTAATTTGAAAAACTATCGAAGTATAAACACCTGAAATTCGAAAAAGAAAAATTGTGGAAATAGAAAACAAGAATAGTACCATTCATAGCTTGGAATGATAAAAACGGAAAGCAAAAACATATTGAAAAAAATCCCTGGAAATCCCAGCTTAAGAAAAACACAAAAATCTGTCTTATATGTGCGAATATCAGCTCGGAACAAGAAATCAGAGAGCCGAGTTCAAATTCCAGTTGAATTTGTTGCATTCACTTACATGCAAATACTCTTGGAAAAAGTATTCAGCTGTCGCTTCTCCTTAAATAGAAAGACACATTGGTTGGCAATCAGATTACCGCAGAAAGTAATGACAACCTACTGCGTGAAAATTCTCTTCACAATCAGTCTCTTTCGAAGCATGATCGCCCATGGGTATATCACGTATGGCACTTCACTGACTGATGTACAGATCACGCACTAAAGACGTTGTCCATGTAATGCTTATGACGCTATGGGAGTAAGAAAAACAAATCACGAAATGTAATCATAACAAAAAACCAAAACCTGCCTTAGGTTTACCAACAAACATGGTAAAAAGTGTGGCGATAGCAAAAATCGAAATACTATGCTATTGATCACAATAATAATAATAATAATAATAATAATAATAATAATAATAATATGGATCCAAAATGCAGGTTTTGTGATAAACACCAAAAAACAATAGACCATCTAATCTCAGGCTGTTCTGTACTTGCCCCAAATGAATATAAAAATTGCCACGATAGAGTGGGGCAATATTTACATAGGACAATGTGCAAACACTATGGAAAATCTGTAAAGAAACACTGGTATGAACATCACCCAGCACCGATTACAGAAATATTCTATGGAATTACACCATCTACACAGAAGTTGAAGCAAATAGGCCGGACATTATTGTTAAAAACCAGAAAGAAAAACCTTGTTTATTAATTGATATGGCTTGTCCAGCGGATTGTAACATAGCAACCAAGGAATTTGAAAAACTGTCAAAATATAAAGAACTGGAAATTGAAATAGAAAAAATGTAGAAATTGAAAACAAGAGTTGTGCCAGTGATAGTGGGTGCACTTGGAATGATAAAAAATGGAACAAAACAACACATTGGGAGAGTCCCTGGAAACCCCGGCTTGAGAGATATGTAAAAAATTGTCTTATTAAGTACAACCCACAAACTAAGGAGAACTTTGTCTATGTAACGCTAGGGATGATAGGAGAGATAGCAAAAACATGAAATGGAGCCATAACAACACGCCACGACCTGCCTTAGGTCTTTCCGCAGACTTGGTTGGTAGTGCGATCATAGCAGAAATCGAAATATGATGAAAAATGACAATAATCTTAGAAGTTTTAAAAAAATTATCAAAATACAAAAATCTTGAAGAGGAATTCTAAAAAATGATACACATGAGAACATCAATAATTACAGTTGTAGTTGGAGCCCTCGGATGGATTGGAAAAAGGTTGCGATAAACTTATTGAAAGGATCCCTTAAAGAAATACCAAAAATTATACTCATAATTAAAGCTCACACCTTCTGAAAAGCTTTATTTGTGTAAAATGTGTGTGATCTTGGGTCGTCTATATTTTTACAAAAATGCTGAGTGGAAAATGTCATGATGCCATTTCTAACCTTAAGTCTCTTTTGGTGAACCGGAAGGCAATGAGCATACAACAGAAATGAAGGAAAACAATGAACATTTTATTTTTTAGTAAGTTAATCTCTATCTTTTTTAGAGCGAGAAATTCTAGCAATGAATATGAAGCTCAAACTGTTTGGAAATAGAATGAACGCACATCTTAACTATAAAATTTTAATAGCAACTCTAATTTTGCTGTTCTTGTACTGAAGGCGAATTTAACAATGTCAGAGTGCCTGTCTTAGTGTTGTCTTTTCTAGTTGAAACATGATTCCAGTTCTACAAATTGTTTAGGTTATGAGCTATTTCTAAATACAACTTGTCCTATTTTACTTGAAGAAGTAATGACTACTTTTAAGTATTTGCAATGTCTCATGAAATGCCATCAAGAACATCGTGTTAAACCCTCGATCTACTATGTGATGCGGTGATCTGAATATATTGATTTTTCCAGTTACAAAGAAAATGTATAAATAACAAATAGTTTTATTAGCCGTAATTAAATGAAATTTGTTTCTGATTTAGTGAAATTTTTAGTAGAGTTCAATGCAGAGTTCACGCATAGTCTAGCATGATGCGAAGTATTTGTTTGAATTGACAAAACCTTAATGAAAGTAATTGTAGCAGACGAATGACGTAGAGATCGGTATTTAAGACCGATGAAAAAGAGGCTGACCCAGACATTTGATTTTGAGTTGCCCGTAGAACTAACTAGGAACTTGAGATCAGGATCACTTTTTATAATAATATAAAAATATGAAAAGAAACTAGTCACAACAAAAACTAATTGGCTAGAAAATACGTATTTTCTGTTTTGAAAAATATGTGTTTTCTGGCAAGAAACATGGTGTGTTAGTATCCATTTAGAAAAATAAGCCTCTTTTGAGATCATCACTCAATAAAAAATCCTATGTAGTAGTTAATCCGCTACACATTCTCTTTTACCATTCGATTTCGAAATGAAAAATAAAATATTTTCTTCTTTACTGAATTTTTTGATGAGCCTCAGTTTCGATTGTTGTTTCTTTCAACGCATACAAGGTCGATTTTCAGTCATTTCTTGCATAGCATCGTTTTCTTTCAGGTTTCAAAAACCCCTCTTCAACTTTATCTCTGTTTTTTTATGCCTTTTTTGAAACAACTTATTTTTTGTTACTTTTGTTTTTCTTTCTTATTCAGTCAGTGCCATACGTGATACACGCTTAGACGAACATGTCTCGAAAGAGACTTGACTGACTGAGCAGATGATTATCCTGTAGTAGATTGCCATTAGACTAGTTGCCAACCAAAGCTTTCTTATTACACTGCCTATTTTTCGTATCTTTCGTTTTTCATTTCACAATTATCATTGGCGTATATTGTTCTTTTATTTACTCTAATGAAATTTAAAGAGATTTCAAAATAGAATTATTATTTTTCGAGGAAGTGGAGTTATATTAGGAAAGTTAGAGCCTACTTAGTGCTTGAAAGAGTTGCATCTGTTAAAGCTCTATTTATTATTTGTTATCGTTCGAGTTTAAGTAAAAACTAGAATTTCGAATACTGATTTTATAGCAAGTATGTACGGAAGAAATTTTATACAGATCATGTAGTCCCGTACAAGACTATGTAGTCCCGAGCAAGACTTTTAGTCTTGTGCAAGACTTTATCGAAGAAGAGGCCCAAATTTTTGAGAAAACCAATGGCTATTTTCAAGATTCCTCTCGAAGTTAGAGACATTACAGGATGTTATTTTATTACTTTCTTTCCGATATTCATCAAAACATTGAAAATTCACACTTGTTAATGAGCATTCCGCATTATTTTTTTTTTGTGTGCTGTGTCCTTTCATGGCGATCATGGTCTTCCACTTACCCTTATCCCTTGTTTCTCTCTTCCTTTTGATATTTCTCCCAAACCCCACTCTGCCGTTCACTTGCTCAAGTCCATGAAGTATGTCTCATGCTTACATCCCCTGTTTTTGTTTCCCTCTATCCGTCCCGTGAGAATTAGATTCTCCAAGTCCTCCTTTCTCATTACTTGTCCTAGAAACCTCAGCTGTCCCTTCCTGATGCTAAGTATAGGTTTTCTTTTCGTTTCTATACTTTCCAAAACCTTGTTGTTGCCCACATGTTCGGTCCATGGTATCCTCAGCATCCTTCTGTAGAAGCTTATTTCTGTTTCTTCGCTTGATGAAGTTTCTCTTTTTAATCAGCAACATCAGCGACGATGCCCTGTTTATTCCCCAAAATTTAAAATCTCCGAGAATTCTTATCATTGACTTCATAATCATAAATTTATTGCAGCAACCTCTGGTTCACCTCATAACAACAAAATGTTTGTTTACTTGCGCTAATTTAAGCATTGAACCTGTTGTTGTTGTTGTTGCTCCCCTACGCCAGGAATCAACGTGCATTATCTCCTCAACTCCTTTTCTGGTCATGTGCACGCGTTTTCTCAGTAGTACTTGCATCCACAGTTCATTTGTATGAAACTCAAACTTTACAAACATCATTATTCCTAAAACTTCGATTTCTCTTCATTCTTGTTTGACCAATAATACATTTAGTCGTCTTTTATTAACCTATATTTTCTTTCCGTTAAAATAGAAAAAAAAATACTTCATAAAAGATAAATTTGTTTAAAGTAATCCCCATGCGTATGTATTTCTGTCTGCATTCAGCACTTGGTCGATTTTTGTATATTTAATTCATAAAAAGCCTAACATTGTTGTATTTAAGTAATATGATAATCAAATATATGTACCTGTAGTAAGTATATTAACGCACATACATGCACAAACATTTTCTACCATGCACTTGTCCGGTTGAATAAACACACGGATTTGGAAGATTTATAACATCTAAATATTTATCTCGACATGTTGGATAACGATCTCAAATTTAGTCCATATCTTAATGAATCCTTGTGTTCGACATATTTTCGTTTCTGTAGACGCAATTGTTTTCAAAATAATTTTATGTGCAAATTGTTATCTTGATTTGTAACATTTTGCGTGTTACACAGTAGGAATGTATCATTATGATTCTCGATTACGTTAATTTGTATTTCATATTCACACTAGTAAAGAATATGCATAATCAGTAGCTACTATTTTTTTTTCAGGTTTAATAATCTAAATATAAAAGCATGTAATCATTGTAATATGAGTGCTGAACACGCTCAAAAAACACAGACATGTAAACATGTAATTATATACACACACACGTGTTCTAATGTTTGCCTAATATTTGTAATCAAATTAAAAGGTTTATGCTACAGGAAGTATTTATTGTGATCATTCACTAATAACACATAATTATTCATAAAAAAATTTTCCTGGGAAAAAAAGATATAGAAATTGTTATATTAAAGATAAGAATTATAATTTTAGGAAAACGCATTTTAGAAAAGAAAATCGAATAATCATTTTTGTACTTATTCTTTGACGAACCATTTTCAGTTTGAAGGAGGGAATAGCAGACTCTCATTTATGTATTTTAATAGATTACTTGTTAAAACTTTGAAATCTCAAATTCCTTTTACATTTTATTGGCAATCATATGACTGTTTCTTCCAAATATCCCAAGAAAATTATTTCAGGTTGATAATGATGATGATAATGATGATGTATTCATCATTGTTGGTGTTCTTAAAAGTTTCCAAAAGGGCGGTGCAATAATATTAGAAGAACTGGAAATCGAGGAAGAAGTGAAATCATTTATAGAACGGGTTTATTAAAATCCTGATAAGGAAAAGTTATGAGTATTAAGGAAACTTGTTACCACATAATCCTCCGTGAATGTTACAAGTGAGAAAACACAAAGAGCACATTACAAAGTATAACTTGTTTAATCTAATGAGTGTAGAAGTCATTTGAAAATTTGGTTGTATTTTCATATTTTGTTGCATGTGTACAATTTTGGATCAGTAATTTCATAGCCTAACAATGAAGTGTTACCTGAATTTCGATCTGAAAATTTCACTGTATAATGTTTGATCTATTTGATTGATATTCACAACTGAATTACGTGCATTGACAAGGAAGTGGATTATGTTGAAAAAATATTTGTTTCGAAGCATATTATTGTCGTCATTAGGCTATGGACCTAATGATGCGCATATTATTATTATTATTATTATTATTATTATTGCTCGATATATCAGTTCGTATCATGTGATAGAGTAATTGTGCAAATTTTTGGCAGAACCTTTCACACTTCAATGAGAGGACTTCATTCTTATTCATGATTTTAATATTGTTCTCTTTTTGTAAAGCTTCATTTTCTATTTAAACATAATTTTTCCATGGAAACCTTTTTTTGATATTTTTGCCAGTAATATAATTCAAACTTACCATTTTCTCTCTCTTTTTCGGCAGATGCGGTAGATGACGCGTTATGATAGCAAGCACATTTGATATAAACTGTTGTTGTTATCATCGGCATAGTTTCAGCAGCGTATCATCCATAAAGTGGCATTTCTAACTGGCCGTTGCGTGGTTCTTTCTTTCACAGGAGCTTTAAGTGGAATAAGTTCGAAGATTTGGTTTATAGAATAAAATCAAACTAACTGCTGTAATAATTTTCTCCTATAGAAATTATCAAATTGATTTTTTTCACCATTGTAAAAATTTGAGGAAAAAAAAAACTTTCTGATTTGGCGCGTAAACTCAAATATTTCATAAATAATTAAGAAATGCTTATCTTCCCACCTCCCAGAAATTAATGAATAATTAATATGAATAAATAACCAGGACAGTTTCTTTTTTATTAATTTATAAAATTTAATCGCAACAGCTTTCACGATATTTCTGAGTTTCAAATTGTAATTCAGTCTTAAACTTACATTTGATATGTTGTTTTAGTTTGTGACATAACTCAATATATACAGCAGGGATCACGTTAGTGTTAATTACAGTTTTGTGTATAGTGGGGGCGGAGTTTATGGTTGATGTTTTAACTTTAGGGTCAGTTCAGGTTACTACTTCACACTTAGCTTATGGTAAGAGTGTCGAGTACAAAATATATCTCTCAGGGGTTTCTGTCAGAGCTTTTTCCCAATGTGAAAAAAATTAAACAAGCAAAAGAATCGAATGGTCATTGTTAATGTTAACTTTTACCAAATTTGAAATAATTTATGTTGTGTGTTGATGACTATTTTCATAGCGGCTGCGATGAACGGAGACTGACAGTTGCAGTAGCAGTAGCAGTGGTGGTGGAGGTAGTAGTAGAAGAGCTGTTTAGGAGTAGGCATGTTTTAAGAAAGGTAGTAGGCAACGTCACTCAACGTATGAGCGGTGAGTTTTGCGTCAGTGCTCTTGTTGTTGTTGCTGATAGTGGTGGTGGTGGTTGTACCGATGTTTGCGTGTGTTTTTGTGTGTACGTGTGTACGATCAAGAAAATCTCAAGCCGTGTGGCAAGTGTGCTTCAGTAACGGGCATTTCCCTACAAAATAGCAAGACTCTATTTTCTGCCCGAGCAGCTGCGTTGAGAATCGATAGGAGAGAAGCGAGTTTAAAAACACTCTCGCATTATGCACGTGTACCACGCATATGTATAAATATGTGTCTATATCATTCTTCTTATGTATTTAATAATGTGTCATTTTACCGATGCAGGCATATTCTTGGGTTCATCAATTACGTTCCCATAAAATACTGTCTATATTTTTTCTCGCATTAGATTCAATGATTAGAAGCATTGTCCGTTGTTTATTTAAGAAAGCTATTAATTAAATTGGATTATCCCCTTCACAATTATTATACTGATCCATACAAGCAACATGCATTGTCTTAGATTACTTGGTATTACATTTTTGATTGCAAAATGAAATCTCTAATTGTTCAGAACTATGTTACTTACAAAGATTGTTGTAACTCTCACATTGGTTTAAGTAAACATCGTTTGCACCACCATAGGATTTTCTTCTTTTTCTTCATTTCATAATTCTTTTTTCCTATCACCTCCTTTTGCTCTCGTCCTCCTGCCTATCCTCTCCTTACTTTTGAACGCTATCCATCAGTCACAAGTCATACATAAGATCTGTACCAGCCACAAAAGCACACTGCGACACATCTCTCCGCGGAGTTACCCCCTAATTTATGGATTGTACACAACTAGAAGTGAGAAAAGTATGGATTCTAAATATGTGATCACATCTGGATGTTTGCTATTTCTTGGTAAGTATATTTTAAGATATTTTAAACCAATTCGGCTTTTCCGGTATTTTTTACTTATGATTCTTGTCAAAACTACACGTTTTTTATAGATTGCTTATGGTGCTTACCATATTATTATTATTATTATTATTATTATTATTATCATTATTATTATTATTAAGACTACTGCTACTAGTAGTGTTATAATAGTTTTAACGTGGTTGATTTATTTTGATATTTGATCGTCATTTAAAATTTAAAAAATCTTTAACTTTTTTTTTTTAAATAATAACATTCCTAATTTTTGAAAGTACATTATTATTTTTGTAATGATTATCATAACGTTCAATTTAGTTGAAATTTTAATATTCAAAAGTGTCATCAAGTTTTCAGGTTTTTGTTTTTCATATGAAAGAATATGTTCTTACATGTGTCATTGAAACTAAAAAAATATATAAATCACCATAACTTATACTGTGTGCTGTCAGTCGTTGCAGTGTGTTCAATGAGCTGACAAGACTGTCCATCTTCCACTGCCAAAATTGAAGCAATGAATCGTAGAAAGTTGTTTACACAATATTAGAAATAAGTAAATTCGCCATGATCGTAAGAAATGAAAAATATTTCTTATTTTTTTCTTTCTGTATAAATATGATAGATAGATAGATAGATAGATAGATAGATAGATAGATAGATATGAACATATGATAAACAAATAGTTAAACATGAGCATAGATAGATAGATAGATAGATAGATAGATAGATAGATAGATAGATAGATAGATAGATAGATAGATAGACCACAAGGTGATATTTAAGAGTGCAGAGAATTTCATATAGTGTATTTTGTTTTTTGAGTATAAAAAGTGTAAGGTAACGTGTTATATTATGTATTTGCATACAACATGCTAGTATTGTGAAATGATTAATAATAATAACAACACCAATAATAATAATTATATTAATAATTGCAATAATAATAATAATGATGTGTTCTTGGTACTTGGTCTATCGATAAGAATGTAATATTGCTTTTGTGCAACCGCTCCATATGTTTACTGAATATTACAGCGAATTCTATTCGACACTTTTCTCTAAAAATCAATCGATATATATATATATATATATATATATATATATATATATGTGTGTGTGTGTGTGTGTGTGTGTGTGTGTGTGTGTGTGTGTGTTTGTGTGTGTGTGTGTGCGTGAGAGAGAGAGAGAGAGAGAGAGAGAGAGAGAGAAGGGAAAGATAAAAAGACAGAGAAAGATTAAACAGAATAGATTTGTGATTAAAACTTAATCCAACCGCAACCAAATGTAGACTACTTTTAGTTTTTACAAAAGAACGTCTCATGCAATTATCATTAAAAAAAAAAAAAAAAAAATAGGTAGCGTTACAACATTGTATTGTAAAGATAAATTGTTTTTCTTTTTCAACCTATTCCTGAGGAAAATGATCTTACCACCAGTTATTACGTAGACACCCCCAACATGTACCCTCAAACTTCACGGTACAATTATGTTTTCAGTTGTGTAAGTTTGTGCGTGCAAGTGTGTGAAATTAAATATGTGTGTTTAAATGCAATTTTAGTCATTAATCTTGGCAGATTAGATTTTTTCCAACACTCTTCTTTTTCATTGAAGTTGCATTATCAGTCAAAACATACGACACGTTCACTTTCTTTCTTTCATTTAAGCACGTGTGCATTTGTATCTCTTCTTGCATATTTGTCCCTATGCTTGTGCGTGTGTGCGCTACTGAGCATTTGCCATTCACAGTAACAAATTGTCTTACTATTTTTATAAGTAACCACACAGTATTTTTTTATTTTGTTAGTTTTCTATTATTTATCTGCATTATCGAGTTTTATGAATATTAAAATTTATTGTTTCAGAAGTACATATGAATTGACACTGACAGATTTACTTTGATTTCGATCTATCTATCTATCTATCTATCTATCTATCTATCTATCTATCTATCTATCTATCTATCTATCTATCTATTTCAGTCTGTTCAAATATCTCTGTCTAACATCAATCATTGAATTTAAACGTAAGAACCTGTTATGGTTGTTGGATATCTAAATTGTTGAATGACTAGCCAACAAGCGGCTTATTGCCTGTTGTTGATATTTTTATTTTTTTAATTAATTATTTTTTAAGGATTATGTTATGGTTTCTCAGATTTTGGGAAGTAAACCTGAATATTTATCTGTAGGTAGGAATTAGTATAATTAATGATCGTAGATTATTATTATCACGAACGAAAAATATGAAATTCCATGAATTAATATCAGTTTCTGTCGTTTTTCTGTCTATGTATTTTTTGGGGGCAAAGCAAAAATCTTGTCTTCTAATTTTAGTTTTGAAACCATTTCAAAATATGCTGTTAGAATTTAATTAGAAAGATTATTTAAAAAAATAATTCACCAATGTTATAAGACTTTAACTTTTTCTTTTTGATCCACATGTATTTCGGCTATTTCGCAACACACAAACGCTGATTGTCGTAACTCACAATTCTTTACAAGACAAAATTTTGAAATATTGGAGATTATATTCACTAACTACATTTCCTTTCAAATAAATTAGAATCTTAACAATTTTGCAGAATGATCTTTTACTGTAAGTCAAAAGCGCTTTACATGGCCTAGAAAATCGTGATAATTCTAAAATAAAAATATATATTCATATGGTACTATTCATAGAGAGAGGCATGGTGTTAACTTTGCAACACATGTTGAATGGATTGCCTGTGTAAAGTGGAAGATATAACTTTTAACTAACACGTAGCCATAACTCCCTTCTCTCCTCATCTTTTTTGAATAATGATATGTTTGCAAACTTATAGTTTTCTGAAAAACAGTTCTTTCTTTCTTTCTTTCTTTCAGACACGCGCGTGAGCACGCACGCACACGCACGCACCCTGTTCTGAGAATAAGCGAATAAACATATAATATGAGGGCGTTAAACGATTAGATTTTATTGACCGCACATAAGAAATTTTGCATACGGTAAAGGGATGCACTCGTGCATGTCTACGATCCATCTTTTCACTTATAAACGCGTTCATGTGGACGAATTTATATAGAATAATGTTAACAGTTGTCATGATGATTCGTCTTGGTCAAAGTGTTCATATTGTAAACTAATGAAAGGAAATAACAAATAAACCATCAATCAAGAAGATAAAACATTTCAAACTTCAGTTAGATGTTGCTACAAACTGTAAATAAACCTAAGAAGGCTAATTAAATATGAAAAGTAAAAAGGTTCGTCTTAGAATTTCTTTTCTTGTTCAGAGTTAGAAACTAAGTCAGACCAAAAAAGGTGTGAATAATTTTGATGAAATCATTTTAAAACTTAAAAAATAAGACGTGTAAATAAATGGAAATGTTCAATTTTCGACTATTCTTTTCCCCATTAATAAATATTTAAAAAAATCTGTATCGATAATTTAAACAACTACACATGTAACAAAGGAGTACATACACAGAAATGCGCGTCCTCTCTCTCTCTCTCTCTCACACACACACACACACACACACACACACACACACACACACACACACACACACACACAGAAATCAGGAATAAAAACAAGCAAGTCAAACCGCGTGAAAAGAAAATTCTTTTCCTTGGGAAAAGGGGGTAATGGCTAAATAAGCGTATAACATCAAATGCATCTTAAAATCTAGGAATGAGAACGGTAATATGAACACCAAATCCCCATGGTTCCTGTTTCTCGATGGATTTTGCTTCTAAATGGGAAATAACAGAGAAAAAAAGAATATTTACGTTTTTATTTTATTATAATGAACGTTTGCATAGAAACTGATTGTTTGTATGTATTGTGTATATTCCATTACAGCGTTGGACGTCGGTTCAATCCCTATGGTAGAACGCATATTCCTTATTAAAATTTCTCGAATACGTGGTTCGATAGATGTAACGCACACTCTTTAATAAATAAAAATGGGTTGTCTATTTCAAATACAAAGTATCCACTATAATAACAAATATATAATAATAAAGTACGTACACGTACACACACACACACACACACACACACACATATATAACGTCAAGTTATTATAATAGATACTTTGTGCATATATATATATATATATATATATATATATATATACACACACACACACACACACACACACACACACACACACACACACACACACACATATATATATATATATATATATACAGGGGATGCTGAAAATCTTTCTGATGTTTAATCATTGAAAATAGGTGGGATCGAGAATTTTTCAGCAATCTTAATTGCATGGTTATTTCTATTAATATTTCATACTTTGTAAATTTATGCATTTAATTCTAGTTTTTATACGAAGTCTCGTTTTTTTTGTATAGAACTTACAACGTTTGAGGAAGAAATCAACATTGTAAGCGCGTGCATGCGAGAGAGAGACACACAGAGACGGATAGAAAGAACGAGAGAGAGAGAGAGATTGAAAGATAGATTGAAAGATAGATTGAAAAATACCGCTCGTCTTGAATTCTATCTCAGTTAATCTCACAATGTTTCATCATCATTTTTTTTTCTAATCATCAAATTAGATACATTTGAAACGAAAATTTCTGAAAATCTATATTAGCAAAGTTAAAATAGAAGAGATCCGTGAATAGTTTTATGAAGGTTTATATATCTTTACATTTCTTATAAATTATTTGAATGAAATATAATTAATTGCTTTTATTTCAGACTCTAAATAAAGTTAAGAAAATCTAAAACAAAGTACAAAGTTTAATAAGTTTAATCATATTTGAGAAAGTTGCGAGGTTGTTTGCATATTCTCTTCGTTTTTCTTCGTCTCTCTTTGATGTTTTAATATTTTTAGGAGCTTAAAGATTTCTGATGGTCAATATAAGCACGAGGAATCCTTGCAACACTATGGTGAAATCGTTCAGTTGAAAATCCTCTCTAGTTTTTAATTTTATTTCGTTCGATATTCTGTAAACGCTTGTTCCTTTAAAATACTACTGTAATAAAAATAGAATTTTGAAAACATATCAAATTCAAATGAACACTAACGTAAACGCATCCGTATTGCTATTATTCCCATTGAATAAGAATAGAACATTTATTATTTATTCCTTTCGTTTTCTTACTGTTTTTTTTTATTATTATTTTGCTTGTCACTTACAAATTTCGTTGAATATGGGTATATTTGCTTTACAACGTGCGACTTGAATTGCCTAAAATCTTGTGTGGTATATTTTTCTGTTCAAAACAGTTTCGTCTTGTCTCGTGATATATGGGTTATGGGTGTAATCTGGTTAAAGAGCGCAAGAGTCTATGCCAAATGTCTGTGTTTGTATATCTTTTATAATGTCTGATGTATATTCGGACAGTCCTTATTTTTCAATCAATTTTACGTTTGGTAGCCAGCTGTGTAGCAAATGGAAGATTATTGAATAGCTTTTAATGATGAACACACGGATATTGCATTTTTTTAAAGAAAAGTTTAAATTTTTGTAGAATTCATATTACAATAAATTACATGAAGAAAATAAATTCTGTTATCGTTAGAAGAATAAAAAATGAATGAGAATTATTTTGCAATATAATGCCTTATTTTAGTTGTTCGCTTTTAAATTTTGGTTTGTACTTTATTTTCTCAGTTCTTCAAAGCTTAAACAACATTGAAATGAAACGTAAAAACCTATACGATCTGTTGCGAAAATACTTGGAAGAAAGTCATCAGTGTTAAGGGTCCACGTTTATATATATATATATATATATATATATATATATATATATATATATATATATTTCATCTGTAAATTCGGATTAGATTCGAGTAATAGCTATTTCAACATGCCTATTAAAGGCATGCATTGTCAACCCCAGTCGTTACGTTCGAAGGGAGTTTACAAGGAATGTCTCTAATAGGTATGTTGAAATAGCTATTCCCCAAATTTAATCCAAATTTAAAGATGAAATAAATGAATATCTACTTAGTAAATTAAATTTCCATCAAACTCTCTGTTGGATCAGTTTTAATATTTGACCGATATTACGAGAATCATTTAGGATTATCTAACAATTTTCTGGATTTTACTGATATATATATATATATATATGTGTGTGTGTGTGTGTGTGTGTGTGTGTGTGCCTACACACACATATATATGTATATGTGTGTGTTATGTATATATATATATATATATATATATATATATAATGTTTCAACTATTTTCCATCTTTATGTGAATAGGAAATATATATATAGTCATCCGCAGACAGATCTGTTTCGCTGTATCACAGCTCATCAGTACGATTAGACATCCGATTGCTTTAACCCAGGATTGAAACCCGACCGAATTGGCGTCAGTCGGCGATTCTACCTTTGAGCTATGGGTGCTCGGTAGAAGAAGGCAGACTTTTAGCGCAGGATGTATCATACACCAGTGGCCAGAGTGCTCTAATTCATTATTGAATGAGCGATAGGGATAAATAGGAATTGTACAAAAAAACAACAACAAAAAACAAGTTAACTAAAATGCAGTAATTTTCTGGAAATTAAGGCGAGAAATTAGATATATTAAATGATTAAAAACTACTTTAGATATACAATAAAATCATTAGATGAAGAATTTTTGAAAACGAAATCATATTCTTGTCAAATATACCAAAAATGATTTTTCAAACACATTTCACAATAGATCGTTCCCTACAATTTTTTTCTAATTAACATCTAAAAAAAGAAATATATTAAAAACAAGATTGAATACTACGTAAGAAACAAGAAAGAGAAAAAAAGAATAAGCTATTTTTTTGTAGAATTATTGAATTGACAGTATACTGAATCAATTAAATAAAATATGTCAGAATGGTCGCTTCATTTTATCATACTGGCCTACGACGCTAGATGCAGTTGATTGTAGTATGACAAGAGAGATTGAATCTTCCCGACAATAACTCATTTCCTATTGTTACCTTTTGCAGTCTGACACAATGGCATCTGACATGAAAGTTCATACGAAGCAAAAGGTGTTCCACGGAATTCCTCAATGCGCAGCAAATTTCCCCAATTGACATTCATCGAGACTTGCTGAACGTTTACGGAGCTCATACAGCGAATGTGAGCATAGTTAAGGGACGGGGGATTCGTTTAAGCAATGGTGACAGTGATGTGTGTAACAAGCTGCTCTGCACAGCTGTGAAGTGACGAAATCAAGGAAGTTTTGAAATGTGAAATGAGTAGTGGCAAATATGTAGAAAAAGTGTTTTGCAGCTCAACAAAAGTAATTTGCCCTATCCAACAGTGTTATTCTGTTCCCTATATTTGTTGTAGTTTCCATGGAAGTAGAGAGAACATTCGGAACGTCCACTATCTATCTATCTATCTATCTATCTATCTATCTATCTATCTATCTATCTATCTATCTATCTATTGCGCTAATGTAGTAAGAAGAAAGTATTTGATGTTAAATGTAAAACAAAATACATAGCCTAACATTTGATACAGTGATAAAATTTTCTTTTTCAATAATTACATGAAACGGGAAGTAACGAAGGTGCAAGTGTGAAAAAGAATTTGTTATTAAATCAAATTATATATGTATATACACACACCACAAAATTTCTAAGGATCAAACATCAGATATTTCTTTTGATTCATTTTTGATCCGGACGAGAACTTTTTAGGGACACATTATATATATATAAGATGATCTCTGGCTGCTGATAAATTAGTCGAGTTTCGGCCCCAGCTTGAGGCGGGCATTTAATCTAGTTGCACTGATGAGCTATGATACAGCAAAACAGGCCTGTGTGCGGATGATATATATATATATATATATATATATATATATATATATATCAAGAACGGTGGTACTGGGAAATTGTATGAGAAAGTGGGACAGTTTACTTGTGACGCGTTTCGTGCTTTAGGGCTTAATCGGACTAAATTTGCTATGTTCTTGTGACTACACACGCGCGTAACAAAGGGGTGCTAGGAATTTTATATTTTTTAATGTTAGACATCATATATATGTGTGTGTGTGTTTGTGTGTGTGTGTGTGTGTGTGTGTGTTTGTGTGTATGTGTTTGTATTTATATGTATATTATAAACATTTAATTTTCATATTACACTCAACCCAGACAATATAGACTATAAACATAAAATACTTTTTAACAAAGCCATAACGAACAATTTGAGAACTCTGTAGCTAATATACTGTTACAACACGTTTCATATTTATTTGAATTCTAAACACAGCTGTATGAAACATATTAATTTCAAATGCACATAATGTTTTGATTTAATTAAAAACATATAACTTTGATTATCAATTAATTTATTCTGAATGCAGAAGTGATACCGCTTAAGCTTATCAGTCTTACTTTGAATTATTTGTGATTTGTGTCATAAAATTAGTAAATTCCCATTGGCAAAAAAAGCAGCATCATGCCTGCCTAAAAGGTTTATGAACAAATAGAAATACACTTTGATCTAGAAAAATTATTTTCTTATTCACTGAACAAATCTTATTTTATTTTTACCGCAAAAATTTAAAATAAAAATATAAATTCAATTTCCCTTTCATTTTGCGGGTTTAGAGAATTTCTAGGCAATATTTCTTCATATTTTTTCATAGAAATGAAATAATTGTACCCAAGTTTTCTAATGGCTTTAAATAAAGATGAAAATATTTCAAGCAGATTTTTTTTTGGTCAATTCTGAAGAAAAGTAGATTTCATATATCATATCGAAATTAATTGATTGATTGATAGAGAGAGAGAAAGAGAGAGAGAGAGAGAGAGAGAGAGAGAGAGAGAGTGACAGACAGACAGACAGACAGTGGGAGAGTGAAAAAAAAGATAAGCAAAGACAGATATTTTCAAGATGATTATAAACAATATTTTTTCTTTCTATCTCTTACCTTCACTGCTTTCTTAGTTTCTGATAGCGACTTACTGTACTAAAAACTTCTAGGAAGGAAGAACTTTTCTTAGAAACGATATTAAATGAACGTTACTGTGTTTCTCTGAGAATATGACTTTAAAATATATTTTAATTATTTCTAAAATTTTATTCAATAAATTTATATAAAACCACTCAATATTGCATGATTTCTTGGTTGTCATCTTGCTACACCCGGTTTTAAGAATCAAATTCTCAATATGTGTACATGTCACCAATTTAATCATAATATAGACGATATTTTAAAAGATGTCTTTATTAATAGTGGAAACTAGTTAATTAACTTTTCTAAATAGTATTTGATATCAACATTAATGCTTTCTTTAATACGGATTAAAAAATCATTAATGTTCAAAGTAAACCTTTTTCTTTTTTTTTCTTTTAATTGTATTTTGTTTCAATGTTGGTCTCGGTGCCATTTATGTAAGGTACTAGGCCTCAAAAGAGTATTTCTCATAACATCTTTAGTTGGCGAAACTGTCTTGTGTTTAGAATGGTTGGTGTCTCAAAACATTAACAGAAAGTATAAAAAATAATCAATATTAACAGAAATACTAAGAAAGACATGCGGAAAATATAATATTTTGGTAGATTTCAGAAAGCTGGAACAAGTACTGAAACCTTTTACTGGAAGAAGCTTTTGAAGAATTTTAAAGATTATTATTAATAGTAGTAGTACATATTGAGTTTTCACACCAGTCGTAACTGGTGGCGTTTGTTGGGACCGCAAGATTCTTTAACAGTCAAGTACTTTTCACAGTATTCTAGCTTATTTCAGTAATTCTTTTTCGAATTTCTTCCAACCTGTTTTTTTTAATCTTTTCGGATTATTGGCTGATCACTCAATTATTTTACAATCTCTAAATACTTGTTAAGCATTTAATTTTTTTTTCTATTTTAATCCGAGGGCTGCTGAAACAGCGAAATCCATAGCCTGCGAAATGTTCCTAATGTTTACGAAAATTCTTTTGAATCGTAAAGTCCTCTCAAAAATTCTTCTTGTTTACAAGAATCTGTTCCTAATGATTTAGTATTCTCTGACAGATCATCCTTCCTTTGTTGATTATTATTGTTTTTGTTGTTGATTGAAAAAGTCGCACGCGATATAAATGTGACGCTGCGGTATGAATATTCGAAGCCCAGTATACCCATCAGTATACAAAGAACATGAATCATATTATTATTATTATTATTATTATTATTCACATTCTAACTTTTAGAATTAATTTTCAAAATCTCTTATTTTCTTCTCATTTTTTATGATTAATGATCATTGTGTGTTATATATGAAAAAATAAGGTAGAATTTTAAATTTCTATTAGGATAAATTTAAGAAGATAGACGAATTATTTTTTTATCAGAGATAATATTTACATTCTACTTAAAAATTAATGAATATGTTGCCATCTCTTCCTGAATCTTTTTCTTCAATATCTGACTAAAAATAGAAAACAAATAAATAAACCCTAGTATATTTCTTATTTTATTTTGTAAAAAGGATCTTTGAGATCATCAAACATTGGGATGTTTAGTTTCTATAATATTTAGGTGGCCTATGAAATCATCTGTGAATAAACCACTTCAGAAAATAAATGTGTTTTCTAACTTAACATTTTGACTCATCTGGTAAGTCAGATAATTCCATTAACATAATCATTTAAATATAGAATAATATTTCATGAATATTATCATAAATATATTTTAAAACTGTTTTCGTCATTAGCTCATCCATTGATTAAAAACAACAGTTTAGGGGACCAATGATATACGATATTCTAATGCTTAAATTGCCGGATTGTAGTCTTTTTGTGTTAGGAAAAATTATTTACTTCTGTAGGAAATGTGACATTGGAGTCAGAACTGAAATTTTATCCCACGTGTTTTGCTAGCAACAGTCGTTACCACCAGTTCACAGAATAAGAAGACAACCATGATTTTAAGAAGTAGCAAATAGTTCGATGCGAAGCAGCGTGTTACTTGAGAAATCTGCGATACCCATTATTGTTTCTTTTGTTATTTCCATGGTTATTATTACATAAAGTAATTGTTGTGACAGTTCATTTTGTTTATTAATTAGTTAAACTCAAAAGAAAAGATAAAAACAGAAAAAACAATGATAGTCGAATTAAATTTTTGTTAGAAAATATCTAGGAAATATGATTTTATGATTTTCCCGATATAACACGCACCGGCGCATAACAAACGCTTGTAGTTCAGCAAGAAATATGTAGGGATAACTAAAACAAATGAATGTGTAAATTATAAAATGTATGTTAACTTTATTTTGATTTGAAATCATTATTTAATCAATTATGATCAAACATATTCAATTCTGGGATCATTAGCGAACGAGTGTGTCAAATGGGTGTGCATAGGTGTTAGTCTAGCACCAATAACCTCTACCCTAAGATCAACTTAAACATAGCCGTCAAGATCTAAGAAATAAGTAATTTTGGGGGGATTGTTTTTAGGGAAAATTTACTTTATGTGACTGTAAATACAGTACTAGACGTACATAAATATCTGGTTTTACCGTTTTAAACAAAATATTTATGAAATTTGTCTGGGAGAAATGTCAGACTTGTTAAGTTATCATTTGGCATGAAATGATATTATCGTTTTTGAATGACCAACAGTTTAGAATTTCATATTACAAGATTTCAAATTTTGATAACATTTGCTACAGTTAAATAAAACATTCAAGAAGTAAAATGAACCATTTAACAATTGCTTTATAGACGTTTTTTTCTTATTTCTATCGTAAACTTGACACTCAGTCGTTGGTTTTCTCGAGTTGATTTAAACATTATGAAGCCATTCTTACTATTTTTTCATTGAAATGTCACTAGATGCCTATTTTTGCAAACACTGATAATACTAAACATGAAATAAACGAGATATTTTATTCTTTTACGTCAAATTTATATCAACCAAACCAAATTTGTTAAGGCTTCGGTGAAATATGTTTGTATAAAAAGTTTTAATCAAATATTTTTTATTGTTAGTGAAATTATTTTCAATGTTTTGAATTTGGTCGTCAAGACCATGAAATTTCGTCAAATTGATATTTTATTTATTTATTTTTCAAAAGCAAAAACAAAAAAGATGATTTATTCCCGATTCACAAACATCAAATATAGTCCGTCTTCTTAGTTTTATAATAAAATATTAGAGAAATATATGACAAATCGGGGGAAAAATTCGTATGTAGCATTGCACATGGGTATGAAAAAGTGAGAGGGCTGAAATTTAATTTTTTATTTTAATTTCCTTTAAACATGTGTTTGTGATTCTTCATTCATGCGGCGCATGTGCATAATCGTAATATCGACGTATAAATAGTAAATATCAATGTAAACATAACCTTTTTCCACGGAAGTCATAAAAGTCATAATGCAGTAGACAAAACATCTTTCTATTTTGTCATAGATTTTTCCAAAATTGTTTTGAGATACACATTTATGCATTGTTTTTCCATAATGAAATATATACAAATATAATATTTGATTGAAAGAGAAATTTGTTCTTTGATATTAAACATTTTATCATATTTACGTTTAAAAATACGTTTTTGTTTATCGCTACGTCATTTAATAGGATTTTTCGGGTTTCGAGTTTGTTTCTATAGCAGTTTAAATAAAATTTTAGATATATGTTTTATCAGTAAATGCTGTGTATTCATAAGTATTTAGTGATTTCTTTGTTTCAGAATTGTTGTAATTTCACCATTTTTTTTTAAAGAAAATGTTATGTTTTTTGCAGAAATAAAATATTTTTCTTACTTACCAAAGATCTGCTATATACAAATTATTTTTTCTTATTTATTGACTATTTGCGTCATCAGGCATTTTCTTATTTAAACTGTATTGATGATAATTTGTAATAATTAATTCTTCATCGAATGTAATGAGTGGTTTATCTCATTTAAGATAAAAAGTTATGGCATTTCGAAAATCGACAAACTTTAAACACGATTTCCTCGTTTTTTTTTATTATGCAAAGAAAAGTACTTTTTAATTGCAAACGTCTCAATACTATTTGCACACTTGTACCCGAAAAAAGAAATTAAACAAACAAGTTAAAAAAACAAAACAAAACAAAAAACAAAACAAAACAAAAAACAAAACAAAACAAAACAAAACAAAAAAAAACGGCAAGCGCAAACTCAACCAAAAAACTTTGCTTTATTTATTTATTCACTGTTTTTCGTTATTTTTTCTGTTGTAATTAAAGTCAAACCACATATGAGTAAGAAGCAATAAAAAGGACGAAACAATTAAAATTACTAGACATTCAACAATCATTTTTAAATTAACCAAATTGGCTTAATGAATATGTGAGTGGGTGGTTGAAAGTGTGGGTGGGTGTACGTGCTTCTATGTTTGAAGGAGAGGGCCACATCAATATAGCTCCATATAGCTAAGCAAAGAGTATCAAGCAAAGAGTATCAGTTTGTGTTGTGTTAGTATTTGTATAATTACAGCTTAAGATTACAGGAAGGTGAAAAACACTTAACATAAAAGAACAACAGCAACACGAGACATTCTGACAAACTGCACTCCTGCCATTATACGTTCCAAGACTGACATGATCTTTAATTGAACATTTGTATCGCCGCAGACAGAAATAATTTCCCTTTGTTTTCTATCATGTATTCACACGTTCACAAATAATCGCCTTTTCTCCTTGTAAAAATATCGGCCAGTCTCTATGGGCTCTCAATTTAACTAGTTGCGTATATGTGTGTACGCGTGCGTATGTGTGTTCGGATGTACACTTTCCTTTTCCTCTCTTTTCATTCGGCTGACCCATTTACCGTAGATTCTGACGACTCTCACTCACAGCTGACAGTGACAAAATGATTCACTTTGTCATTACACTAGACAGCACCTCCCCATTGTACTTAAAGAGAAACGTTGTGGCATCCTCTGATGTCTGCAGTTAATACGACTACGCGCCGCAGACATTATTTTCGTAAGTTCTGTTTAAAAGATACTCTCGCAATCCACATCTCGTGCGCATAGGGAGAAATCCTTACAAAACAAATTTTATAAAATTATTCGTATTTGTAAAGGTGTAAAGGTGTATGTCTACTATAATTGGTGACAGTAAATGTACATACAATACCTCATCGCTATTTTTTTTAGTTGTACTTATTTCGACGCTTTCTACTTGACCAGTTGTATGTCTTTTGGGCTATCACGAAGCAGTGTTGCGCTTGTGTGTGCTTATTAATGCGAATATGTATGTAAATAGATAAGTTTTTATTACTTTCCTTACTAGTACATAAGTAGGAATCAGTAGCTACCTAATCAGTAGCAAAAGCACAATAATTAAGGTACTGCTTATGTAGTTCGATATTCTTGCTTAACAACCGAAACACTTTTATGTATTTCGAGATAAAAAAGAATGCTTTCTTTTTGGTAATTTAATGCTTTCTTACTGGATTATGCATGAAAGTAAAGTGATTATTAAAGGGACGTAATTGTGCATTAACGAAACACTTTTCGTACTACAAAGAACAAAATGTGTTAGAATGCTCATCATCGTTAAATGAAAAGTATCGAAAGAGATTAAAAACGTAAACGACTCATCTACAAAAAAAAAGAAGAAAACTAATGTTAAACGTTTAAATTGAAAGACTATTTCCTTAAAATTAGTTTTAAAATGCGTACAAATACTGTAATCTCATATTCCATGAACACTTTATTTATGTAATTGTATTCAATAATTGCCGAAATAAAATGACAACCTGTACAAATGTCCCTTTTGCCAAATACGAGGTCACTGACCTCACGCACCAGGAATCACTGTAAATTCTGCCATTATTATACGGTTGCAAGCCAAATAATATGTCTAAGTCTTGTTGATTAAGGCATCTACTCAGAATAGATACAGTTTGATTTACCAATTTAAGTTTTAAAAGTCAATTAACGTAATTCCAAGGCTAATAATAATAATAATAATAATAATAATAATAATAATAATAATAAACTGTACATACTAGAAAGACTATCAAACCGAATCATTATTGTTAAAAGATATACAACATTTAAAAATATGATTAAGCTTGTATTTATTTATGTTAATATAGTATCAGGCTTAGATTGCGATCGATTCGATTGCAGACATAAGAATTCAGAACACGAAGCTTGAACTACGTTGCTAATGGTTGCTAAAAGTGAGATGCAAACAGCATTATGAATTAAAGATTACAACAGAACCTTTCTTCTAAATGACGAATTTTGAAATTTGTAACTTAAAGTTTACTGCCCATTCCACTCTTCGTTGTCTGTCCGTTTCACTCTTTGTGTGTTTCCTCTTTGACCATTTCAACTATTTATTCTATTATAGCTGGATGTGCAATTTATTCGTTTGATATATTCGTCTGCAAGAGATTTTGATTGTGTACAATAATTTATGTTTCAGTGTTGTATGTATATCTGGGCATCCACATCAAAGGAATTTTTTTGTGCTTGAAGAAGTCTTGGAATATGAAGCTATGCAATTTGAGAAAAAAATATTAAGACAAAACATTTCTTTATTGGTGTGGTTTTCTATTTACTATTCTTCCGAATATAAAATATTTTTTCTTTATTCGACTGCACACTTTACCTTTGTGCATGTAAAAATCTTTAAAGCCATTTTATAACCCAAAATATTTGACTTGTTATAGACTTTCAATTAGGAAACTATTTCTTAAACCTATGTGTTTAATTTAAGAAGGAAAATATTCTTTTGTCGACGGGTAAATTTCTTCAAATTATTAATTTTACTTAGGTTCCATATGAATGTAAGTACAGAGATGAGACCCATTTATAATTTGTCAGTATTTACCTTTCGTGTTTGGTTATTTTTTGTTTAGAAATAGTTCATCAGTGATTATTAATTGGATATGCTTTAATGAATTTTTATTCGTTCAAATTCATGTATCGATGTAAAATCGTTTACTTTTTTATCTCAACATAAAATATAAGTTTTTGTTTCATCAGTTCAATTTGCTGTTTTCCATTATCAATTCTCTGAAATTTACTGATTATTTTAAGTGTAATCAATCTAAAATTAATATTTATAAAATAGAAAGATTAAATGTTATTTTCTCTCTAGTCACCCATTAATTATAAACATTTTAGTTTAACGTTCAGGTAGATTGACTTTTATTTTTAAAAAGGATTTAGTTACAAGTCAATTTAAATTTATGAATTTGTCCAATGTCAAAATGTATTGCTAAGTAAAAATACTGAAATAAAATAATTTCGAACAAATAGATAAAATAGTTTATTTTGATTTACATAGACTATGCACTGAGAACAACAAAAGTCTACACAGAAGCAAATTGATCCCTGCAGTTTTGAATAGAAATATCGTCGTCTTTTTTATCAGTTTGAAAGATTGAATAAATAAAGTCTTCGTGACGCATAAGAAAGTTTACAAAAAGATCCATTTTGAATTCCAGAAAACACTCGCCAAATAAAAATAAATAACAAATAAAGTTCTCTAAACATAAGGTTCATTTTTAACAATTTCTTATCTTGAAAGACTTAATGTAAATCTTCGTGTGTGATAAATATTTCCTATCAAACTGAGTAAAGATGGCTGAATAAATGACATCTTTCTTCAGGAGGAAAATTTGGACACTTTGTGTTCTGACATGTTTATTACGAGTAAAGTGGAAACAAACACAAGTAGAACTTGCAGGTTTCAACAACATATATATAATCCTCAATCTCTATACACATATACACACACTTATATTTGTGTTCGAAAGGTTACTGTTTTTTTTTAAATTCTCAAGAATTTAGCTATGTTTAATGGCTCCCCACCCCAACTGCCAGTGTAAGATTTTCTCTTACTCTGTATAGAGAGATCCAAACAAATAAATATGACAATGTAATACAATGTAAAACTAATCATAAGACTCTTTAAAAGCCTTGTATGCAAGATATTTTACCATAACTTGTCAATCAAGTGATAACAACAATTATCCAAGTAATGTAAATAAATGTTTTTCCTATAATGTAAATATTATCTGAAAACTGATAACTGGTATGTTCGCGCGTTATTGCAAGCAAAATGACGATGTTAGTTTAGTGTTTTTCCTGAACATTTAAATATCAGAAAAGGTTTTTATCCACCAACCAAATATTCTTTAAAGAAACAAAATTATCTAATTTAAGATTGGAGTTGATTTAAACAGGCAAAAAGGAACCAGCATGTAACTTAAGACAAGAAATCAAGATAAACAAATCATTATAACAATGAATAATAATAAATACAATATTCACAGTATTCATTATTTTAGTAAAAAAACGCAAGTTTTTATTGTTGTTTGAAATGCGCTAGCTGTATAGTCCGGCGTTGCTTGGCGTTTTTTCGTGGTTATGTTGAAATGGTAAGGTCAAATGCTTATTCAAAGAGCTCCAGTATGAGGTTGCCGTGACGCGTAAGCTAAAAAAATGCGAAGTAAGCATTGGTTTTTGTTGTATTTTTTAAACGGCATTCATGCTTGGTCAGTTTTGCCACTAAACAGGAATGATGTATGTACAGTTGGATGAACGAGGGCTGGCGTTACGGGAGTCTGTAACGTGATGCGATGATGTTGTGATGCAACGGATGTAGATGCGTTGTCCCTGTAACGTCGGAGGGGTTGAAACTTTGTAGAAAATGTGAAATTATTATTGAATATGATAATGAATATGATATTGAATATGATAATATTATTGAATATGACAATGTAGAAGTTACAAAAAAGACCTGACTTTTGTTTGAATACAACTAAGCGTTTCGAAAAAATAAACGATCACATAAAGCAAAAGTTTCCATTAATGTTTGCCCCACCCTGTGTTTCAACTTAATTTTTTTTTCGCATATCAAGGCATCAGACCTTGATCTGTCAGTGATTATATTTTAATTGAGTTTGAGTAAAGCGTCTTGGAGAAATGCATAAAAGTGCGCAAAAGACCACCCGAAATTAGGTTTGTCGTTGATTTTTGACAAACCCTGTACATTGATTCGAAAAAATTTTTGTGAGCATCAAAGGTTCGGATCTTGATTTACAAGTTACCCGATTTTGGTTGAATTCGCATAAGGCTTCTCGGAGAAGAGTTCGTAAATCCCAAGTGTTTCGGTGATTTCTGCCGTACCCTGTAAATCGATTCTAAAAACTTTTGCGTACACCAAAAGTTCATGCCATGATCGACAAGTGTTCAAATTTTGGTTGAAATTGGACGAAGGGTTTCGGAGGAGTAAGATTCGTTAGAATAAAGACACACACAATATATATATCCACATATATATATACTTTACGGAAAACATTTAAGCATTGTTGTTGCTTTTGATACAAAAAAGAAAATAATTTCCAATATTCGATATATTTTTGTTACTAAACGTTTATTCGCATATTAAAGTATGAAAATATTTCGGCGTACCATTTATTTATATTTTAATATAAACTAAGTTATGGTCATTTTTGAGGAGTGCGTGTATATCATGGCTGTACATGAGAATGCTGAAAAGTCCTCTGTTCGAGTCAAAACTTGACGAAATGGTCAAATCTTTTAGTTGTGTTGAGAACTTTTTAGCACCTCCTCAGTAGTACCGAGGTAAAATATTTATGAAAATATTGATGATAATAATAACATTGATACAGAGTACACTCCAGCAGCTTTGTAATTATATGTATGTTCAAAGCATTAATTGCACAATTATCAAGCTTCATATGTCTTTTGTACAAAGAAATAAATGAAGAAATAAGCTAGTAACTAAAACAGACATTTGTACACAAACAATTCTGTCCTAGTCTGGTATCCACTACATATCAAACATAATTTCATCTGCAATAATTCTCATGTATATTAGGTTCATTATCGATTAATCAATACCATGTCAACACGGCGAATATGAGAAGAAAGAGAGAGCTGTTGAGAGAGAGAGAGAGAGAGAGAGAGAGAGGGAGAGAGGGAGAGAGAGAGAAAATGTTTGTGCGTGTGTCACTGAAACTCATCAAATCTTTTAAATTCAGGCATTACAAAGAGTTTGATCAAATTCAAACATTATAAATGTAACAGATTAAAAATTTCATCATCGTCTGTGTTGTTTAAAGATGTAATACTGTTATATGGAATTAATACAACATACACTTTTAACAAGCAAACCAATTAACACTATTTACAAATCAAAGGTCATGTCAACTACTCAGTTCATTCAGCTATAAACCATAAGCTTTAACAATAACATTATCAACTCACAAAAGACTGCATCATTTTTAATGTCTGTCCTCATACTTGATGATCAAACATCGTTAATATACTTTTTTTGTACTTAACCTTACAGCATCAACGCTCAATTTGATTGGCAATCAGAAGAGAACGTACGAACGGGCATGGAACGTTTTTTTTTAGTCCGACTTAAAATATGTCCAAATGATTAAACATCAGAATGATTTCTATTAATTCATGCTCATGCCTAGAACTTTTCATCACCCACTCCCTCATATATATATATATATATATATATATATAAAAGATAGGCCAGGCAAACATGAAAGAGATTATGATGAAAATTATATTATGATATTAGTATTACTGTTATTATATTATAAAGATAAAAAATCAGTATATTAAAAACTGCACAGGTTCAACTTGTAAATCAGTAAAAGTTTCAACAAAACCACTTTTACTCTTAAAGTGACCTTTCTTGACCAAATCAGATGGTCATTGTTGACTGAGAGAAATGAGAATGTAAAAATTTAGCACATGCCATATAGCATTACATTATGTTGTTTTCCATTTATGACCTATTAAAGATATATTTTCAAATACCAGACACACCCTATATAAACCACATTCTCCAATACATAAATAACAACAATATCAATCAATTATTTTATTATAGGTGTAAATATTAAAATATTTTAACATTGGTTACACTCCTCTCCCTAAAATAAATATTGAATTATTAAGCAAAGATATTATATTGAAAAAAAATCAGTAGATTTAAAAAATAATTGCGTGCATATTCAAATTAAAAAACATTTTCAGCTCCGCGGACAGCCTCAGTGTAGCATTTGAAGTAACTGCATGACCAAATCAGGTGACTATTGTTCCTTTTCGTCATCACATTCACAATGGTGACCTTCAACAAGTCCTTGGTATTGTAGGGACGCTAGGTGGTTTACTGCCCAGAGACATATCAGACATAGTAGTCAAGGCTATTCGACATTATGTTGACGTGATCAGGATAATTCTCGGCCAGTCATTCTTGGATTATGTGAGCAATGCTGAGAGTGGAATGAGAGTCCCGTTAAAACGTGCAATATCCTGATAGCTATCCCTCGATTCATTACTTCACCAGTGTCCAGCACCGTGATGCAGGTAGTAACATTGCCTCTGTTATTGTAATGCATCATCAGTGTGAGTGCTTCATGTCATCCCACCCGCTCATCGGTGGATTCCGTAGAATCCGTCCTGCTCGAAGATTGTCCTCACTTGCTGATGTCACCGTTGATGATGAAGATTTCAGCTCATTCTTGATCTTGCAAATGAAGGACATTGCCAATTCCAAGAAAATGGATATCTTAGAGTCGCTGTAGTTAGTATCAAGTACCGTGAGCATGGCGGTGGGCTTTGTCATACATTGTGTTCGATTGAAATCGACTATGTTAATGTTCTTGTTATGTTTGAAGGAAACACGAGAATGTTCAGATTTGGCGTATGTCACACGACAGTACGTTAGTTCGTATTCCATTTATGTCCCATTACGTGTATTTATGTACCACTATATGTATATTTCCAGATATCTGGTGACATAGTAGTTAGAGCGCTAACGTTCAAACTATAAAACCCATGTTCGAATGGTCAATTTATCAAGGGAGTGCCAATATCGAGTTGGAAGGCGATTTTAGTGTGCGGGACAGCTGAGTCCAGGAAAATGAGATAGAGGGAACTGTGCAGAAGTCGTTGGTAGTTATGCCAACAACGGAGGTCATTGAAGGTATATATAGACATAATGGACTTGTTTTAGCAACTGATCAAGCCAAATTGCTCGCTTTCTACTATAGGTACAGCTATAGGTTGCTTCTGAGAGTGTTGAAAATATAAACATGGTTGAGAAGGTGTCTTCAAAAGGGACTATCTAGAAACTGTAGCAGACAGACATCTTCGAAATTTGTAACTAGCCATTATATTGATATAATGGTTAGAAATAATTTCAGTTATTAGAATTCAAAGAAGCAGCGGCATCTATCTATCTATCTATCTATCTATCTATCTATCTATCTATCTATCTATCTATCTATCTTCAAAAACTTGGGTGATCATTCACAGACCATTGAATGTTAGCAGTAATTTGTAGTTACTGTTTATTTTCAATTTCTTTATTTCTTAGAAAAATATGTTCATTCTAATTTGAACATTTCTCTCTAGAACCATATTTCACTTGACACAAGTGTCCTATACTGGTGGCATTTTGTCGAACCTGAGTCACTTCTGAAGAAACAAATAGAAAATCTAGTCTATTAAAGTGAATGTATTTATTTTTCTCTCTTAATTCTCTTAAAAGAACAATTCCTTATTTCACATATTTTTAAAAACCATTATCGAAAATAATAATTAGTTTAAGACAATGTATTTCAATGCAAAAGATTCCTACCAAAATAGGAATGTTTTTTGTCCATAGAAATGATGTCCTGTAAATCTTCGGTTAGATCAGTTAAAGCAATTCTTCTATGAATTTCTACTGTTCTAAAAAACTGGTTTTGTCTGTAAAAATATGAACACATTGCCTAATAGCTTAAAATATATTTAAGTCTAGGGTTATAACAGTTACCTTTCCTCATAAACTGCAAATCTTACTTCCTACTCTTACCACTCATTCAGTAACCCTCTACTTTGAGTGGCTTTTGGGCTGTGTACTGAGTGAATATTAATAAAAAAAGCATTAAAAAGAATAAAAATTTAAAATACATTTGAATCTGTTACTTGTACATCGGAATACACTTAAATTTTGACTTGGCGATGGAAAGGTAAATAATACTACTTATATAGCAGATAAAATGAAGATCTTGTTTTTGTTTAAACGTGAATGACTGAAATGTTATTTTGGTCTTGCTTGTAAAATATCATTAAAAGCGGAATAATTCTTGATGTCTCGAAAGAGATATGACTGACTAGGCAGAAGAGTTTCTCGTAGTTGATTGCCATTTCAGTCTGCGGTAGACTGGTTGCCAACCAGTCTGTCTTGCTATTCAACTCATACCTGAAGGGAGAAGAGATGGATTCATACATTTCCAAAGGGTATTAGCGCGTAAGTGAACGCAACGAATTAAACTGGAATTCGAACTCAGTTCTCTGACTTCTCATTTCGTGGCGATACCCATTGCACCACAACGCATATCCATAAAAAACTTTCGTTAGCAAAAATGAGACGCGCACATATATTTTTCTGTAAATAGTATTATGTATTGATTTCTGTTCACGTTTATAAAGTATATGTTTAAACATTTCGTGTTAAATACAATAGACATTACGTGTCTATTTAATGATTTTTTAATGTACGGTTATTATTTCGCAAATGTGGTTGTTGTGCGTGAATAAATTGGCCAAAATTCATGCTGCGTAGTCCCAAGTTTTTGATTCGCATGAATCCTCATCCAGGTATGAAGGCATCGAAAAAAGAAAATTATGTGTGTTTTAATTAGAGCAATTATCCACGTGACATGCAATAATGTATTTGAAATAGTAAATAACAAATCTGGAATAATCTTTTTTTTTAATTCAATAATGTGGGATTGGGATTTCAAAAATATTTTATTTATGGATGGTTTATTAAATTTCGATGTAAATGGCTTCTATAATTTTTAGTCTCTTTTTTCAGTTAGATTTATAAAGTATTCTTACATTGATAGAAGGCAATTGTTTAATATTATTATAATCTGGAACAGGTCAACATGAATTTTGGCCAACTTATGCACTCACAGACAAATATTTGCAACTGGATATTCGCCCATTAGAAAAAAAAACTCGTTAAATATAATAGACGCAAAATGTCTACAGTTTTTAACAATACAGTTTTAAAAGAACGAATGTTTCCCATGTATACCGAATTTAATATACAGAAAAAAGAAATACATGTACAATGTTTGAGGAAGAAGACAAAATCCTCGACACATTACACTACATAATAGGTGTATATGAAAAACTAAGGAATCAAGAAAGCTACAAACTCAAAGCTATTAAATTGAACATAGGAAGCAGGAGGGCATAAGAAAATATGCTGTACGTCGTGTAAGAATCCGCGTATTTTGAGAAATCTTGGATACAGCCACGTAATACAAAACTGTCATAATAAAGCAAAACCAAGTTCAAGGGAAATTCTACAATAAGCAAAAACTTTCTTTCCTTTTCTGTGCTTCACTCTCTATTATTGTCCACTCACTATGTCATTCATTTCTTATTTTTCCAACTCAATTCTTCTAGTCTCTGCTTCAACCTCTCCATGTTCTTCTCATAGCATTTTCTTCAACTTTACTTATCAACATTGGCCTTACGTTCCTACATCCATTATGCAAGAAGCTCTGTTATAATTGTCATTACTTCACTTTTTTCTTCTTTCCCCTACTCTGTGTTATTTTCTTTATTTCTCATTTGCTATTATCAAAATTTTTCGCTTACTCGCTTCATCAATGTTCTCATCCGCCTTCTTCGCCTTTCTTTAAAGATAGCTTTCTTTCTTCTTTTTAATACTGCCAAGCCACCATCATTTTCTCTCTCAGACACTTATTTTTCTGTATATTTCAAAGCTAGCCTCATCAATCTTCTTTTCTTTCATATGTTTTGTGCAAGAGTTAACGTTTTTGCATTTTCTCATTTGCCTATTACAACTAAAATGTTCTTTTTTCTCTTTCTTCTAATAAAAATTTTTAACAACACTTCCTTTCCAAAACACGTATTTTCCTGTTATTTGAACGTCCTATCTTCTTATTCTGTTTTTCTTTCACATTTCTTGCTTCTTTTCTTTCCACTTTATTTCCTTTCAAGCCCACGTTTTCCTAGCCTTTCTTTAACTCTCTTGCATTCCTATCTGTTCGGCCTTTTATTCATATATTTATACTCTTTTGATATTTTGTGGGCAGATGGAGCTCGGAGAGCTACCGTTAGTGCCTTCTCTGACTTCCAGCTATGACTGAACGGATGTTAAAGGGCTTTCGGCGGTACAAGTACAAGCCAGTGAGTCGGCCGATGACTGAATGCAAACGAATCGACACATGTGATTCATTTCTTTGCCCTTCTAGCTTTATTTTGCGATATTCGTTTACTGATGTAGTCACAGTTTATCTCTTCTTATATGTATCTTGGGTTTTCGTCAATTTTACAAGTATTAATATTTTCTTAGATGGATTCACAAAACTTATTAATCACACCTGATTTATTATTGTCTTGATGTATTAAATGTCATAATAGTTTCATTTCATTTCTTGTGAGGAAATATGATATACAATAAATACTTCTACATCAATTATTATTGGTCTCTTTTGAAAAGAAAAAAAAAGAACAATAAATATTTCTATTTTGTTTATTCACAAACTGTCTATTATTTTTTAATATCTTTATGTCTCATTGTACCTTGATTTATTTCAATATAAACTCACCTTTAATAATTAAAAATGTCATTTTATACAAAGAAAAAAAAATTAGTCTACTAAATTTATGTTTCACAATTTCCTGCTATGTATTTTGATATTGTGGAATGAAGATGATTTGATATTTTTTTTAAGAGCGCAACAATATTGGGACAGATATTTCGAAAGTGAGTCGGATCATTGATGAAGACAGTTTATATAATTACTACGTGTTTATAATTATCCGTTCATTTTCTATTTGATTTGCCAAAGATATCGCTAAAAAGAACAGAAATATCGAGCTTATCATCAGTATTTCATAATAATAAGAACACTATTTTTTATTTTGGTTTAAATAATTTCATAAATATTAATAACTCTTTTAATGTAACATTTTTGTCTCGACTTCTTTTTATCATTTTTTGGTTTTTATTCATAATTTTTTAGTTTAAGCATTGTCAAGCCCTACAATTTTATTAGTAACAATTAAAATAAAAAAAAAACATAGGCATCTATGTAGTCTTTATCCAATATTAAAATAAATAGAAAATTACTAAAATATTCGTTAATTTGACTAGAAATAGTAATTTGAAGAGTGATATTTTAGGCAACTATCCAGAATATAATTTAATCCCCCTCCAAGGAAACTAAAAGTTGCAAAAATAATAATTTAATTCTCATTTTTTTATTGTTTTATTTATTACGCAGTATTTGTTGATATTAAAATGTATTTGTGATATTTGATAAGCCTCAGAGTCGCTCATAATCCAGATTAGTACCATTGTTATTACTATTATTACTGCTGCTACTAAAACTACTACTGCTAATAATAATAATAATTAGACAAAGAAATCAGAAGAGCGAAAAAAAAAAATGAAAAAAAAACTCATTACCCTTCAGGTATTTAAGCATAGCAATAACAGAATGATCCCATCTCACCATAAGATATATATATATATATATATATATATATATATATATATATATATATATATTTATTTATTTATTTATTTATTTATTTGGAAATGAGTTCTTTCCGCGACCTTGCAACCTTTTGGTATCTTCAGACGATTTACATTATTGTAAATTGCCTGAAGATACCGAAAGGTTGAAACCTAGGTCGCTGAAAGAACTCATTTCTAAATGAAAAATATTCAAATGTTCTGCAACATAATTGTATTGAACACTTTTAATACGACTGTGTACTGGGCTAATTTATTTATGACCAAAAACTAATTAATATATATATATATATATATATATATACAGAGAGGTGTGTGTGTGTGTGTGTGTATAGTAGGCGAAGATAAAAAAATTTATCCTGCCGGCATACTTCCCACCAAATTCTGACCAAATTTCCGAACAACAGAATGTCTGGGAATATCTTCTTGGTCGGACTGAGAACTTTTCAGCGCCACTCGTGTTTACGTACACACACACACACACACACACACACACACACACACACACACACACACACATATATATATATATATATATATATATATATATATATATGCACGCAGGCACACATCTACATAAAAATATATTGTCTTTGCACATACATCTGTGCTGAAACAAAGTAAAGGAGAGAGAGAGAGAGAGAATGAGAGAGAGAGAGAGAGAAAAAAGTGTGAGTGTGTGTGGGGAGAAAGAAAGAGTAAGAGAAAGAAAGCAAGCGAAAGACGAACAAAGAAGATTAGATGTTATGAACCTTTTCATAACTCACTGAAGAATGAAGTTCTCATTGGTCAAGTTGGACTTAGCGAATAATCTATCCCTGACGAATAATCTAATGTATAGAAAGTATTATTCTGCCAACAAGCTGAAATATATCAATAGAAAGAGAGTACAAGAATAGAATTTCTACCTCCGACTGTAATAATGGTGAGCATTTAAATGGAACACTTTGTGAACTTACCTTGAAATAGTTTAGATATGGCTAACACCACTATATTCTGTCACATCGATAAAATCCTTCGAAGAATCTTAGCACCAAAAGAATATTTACATCCATCACAAAAGATAAAATAATAAAGAAAGTAGCATATAACATTCATATTAATTTTGATATTAATCACTCGCGAGCATGTTGGTTACGCTATCTGTTGGATACATTGTGGATTTGACATGTTAAAAAATATCAAAATCAAAATCAGTGAATGTGTGTGCAGGCAAGAGAGTGAGTCAGGCAGTCAGCGTTATTAAGAAAACAGAAATCGTACGAATCTGCATTGACATGTTTTATAATATTGACACAGGCTGTTAAATCATTTGGCCGTTAAACAATGAGCGAATTTTACCAGAAGTAGAACTTTTTATTATCTCACCGCTCTCATGAGTGATTCGTGAGTAATAACAGTGAAAAAAGTTGTTTCACCCTTTTTCAACCTTGATAGGAACCAATATCCACAAAAAAGAAAAGACATTAAAAAATACAAAAATCTCTTCTTTCCGGTCATTATTTTCCAACTTTAAACGGAAAATGTAAACAATGAGAAAGTTTTAAGAAAAATGGAAACAAAAAGGTTACTATACTTAGAACCAAAAAAGAATTTGAAATGTTTTCGGCACATAATGAGAAAAGAAGTCTTGAAGAATTTGACACAGAAAATATACTGAAGGCAAGAAGGTCAGAAAGAAACTAAAATAACATATCTAATAATCTTGTGCAAATGGATGGCAGAACATGGATTGGGATAGGCGTAAAAGGTTGCTAAGAGCTACAAAATGTATGGAGGTTGTGGAGAGTCATGATCGTCTTTGCCCTGAAGGGACACAGCCCATAAAAATCGAACGTAAATTATAAAACATGCGCATGCATATACTCACTCTCTCTCTATCTCACACACACTCTCTCTATCTCACACACTCTCTCACACGCACACACTTGACGTTTATAAAAGAAAAAGTGAACAAGTATATGAAATAAAAAATGGTGAAATAAATTTAATCCCAGACACTTGCATATTCCATCTTCTGTCCAGACAACAATAACCATGCAATTCAGACACAGAGAAAAATGTGAGAATCAAATCATAAAATTCGATCCTGACATAAAGATTCAGTATTTGTTTTTTCTTTCCTTTAATTCGTGTGTACTAACAGGCAAAATGCCAAAGGCAAAATATCAGTCAATAATAAAATGAAGAAGAGATGAAAAATGCACACTTTTCTTTCAGTCCATAATTTTAAATTTTATTCTCATTTAATCACGTTCCTTTTTCTAATTAAGATTCTAAACAATGAATGAACCAATAATATCTTGAATTTTATTATTCGATGAAACATTGTCAATGTCAACCTTTACTTTTTTAACGTAACTACGCAGATTATCACTCTCCAGCCGTTAGCAAATGTTGGAAATAAGCGGGATTCAAACTCAGATTCCTCAGGAAACCTATATACAAAAGCAGTTTTACCACTTGAACCACAAAAGCCAGTGGTGATAAAGGCTAAAATTGAAACTTATGGAAGTAGTTTTTATATTTTCCGAACATCTGTTATATGAAGTTTTGCTAACATACACTAGTTGTATCAGTTGTATCAACTGTAATATTATATTGAATGTATTTATTAAGTGAAACGCTGTAAATCACTGTTAATATTTTACGTGTATCTCTTAGTAGAATGATAGTCTTACAAGATTAAAAGCAAATGAAATTAAGATGAACGAAATACAAGTCAAAATTTTATGATCAGTGTCTTTTTCGTTAATTTTAACCTTTCAAACACATCTCTTTATTTTTTATTAAATAAAGAATTAAAATTTGTACAGAATATCACAGAATAGTGAAGAGTATATTTTGATTCAGTTGCCTCTGTGAAAGAGACAAGCGATTCAAATCTTGTTCCTACGAATAACATTAATGAAAAAATATAAATATTGATTTCAATATAGATAATAGGTTCTTTTCTTGCCAATTTAACAACAGAACATTCTTTAGTGCTCTTTCACGAACACATATAGATAGCTAGCTAGTTAGCTAACTAGAGAGAGAGAGAGAGAGAGAGAGAGAGAGAGAGAGAGAGAGAGAGAATTCAAGTAGTTATTTCTTCTCTTATTTGATGGACATTCGTACAACTGTCGAATGCCACAATTATAGAACAATAATCCATCGCCGTTACTAACGAGATAATAACAGAAAATATTACTCCTACAAATCTGTATCAATTGTTGGTAACTTTTATATTGAGAAAAAATAACTCAACCGAGATTTCGGCTTGACTTCATTCGTGGCATCACTTTGCTGACAATCAATGTTGTTAGATATTAATAGAAGAAAGATCAGTGATCGAAAATATGTTAAAACTCTGTTGAGCTATCGAATAAGTGGTCTGTCACTTTCTTTGTTTTTGGTAAAATTACTCATCGATAGATTTTCTATTCTATATCATTCTTTGAAAATGTTTCTGGCTGGTGGTTGTGTTGATGCCGGATGAAACGTAGGAAAGACTTCTTAATACACCAAGTAGCGTGAAAGAAGGAATATTCAAATTGTACAGGGAAATTTTAAAACTTTAACAATCAGAAGGTATTTCTCTTAAGAAAATAGGTTTACCTTCAAATTATAAAAGTATACTTTCTATTACAGAGTGTAACATGTAGTTGCTGCTGTTGAAACTGTTTTTCGTTTAGAAAGGAAACATACGTGAACATTAAGTTGGGTGGCTTTCAGAAGATTTTTTAAAATTATTTCGAAGATTGAGGAAGGTGTATCCTGTGTACCAGTAATAATATAGTACCAAGTAAGAAATGCATTGCATAAATTAAATTTCCAGCTTTTGTGACAGAACCGAAGTGAGATCAGGAAAATATCTAAATCAATTCGATATGTTGAATTTTGAGAACTTAAATCCTAGAGTTTGTTCTTGTAACATTTCTTTTGTTGACTGACGTTCTTTTGTAATTATAGCGACTATCAGATTCATATGTTGCCAAGATCTGAGCAGCGTTACTAAAATATGTTAAAAGTTTACAAAAGCTGTCTTCGAAGAGACATAAAACCTATAATTTCGTTCTAATCTAAAGAATTATATGTAGTATTGAAGATTTGTGGAGCTTATTCTGTAAATGTGCTCTATAATTTTTCAAAGTGATTATTGAAGAAGAGTGTGTCCCTCACTTGTCCAAATCTGATTACTCTTTTTGATAAAATATTAAAATGCAAATTTCTTTTTTTTATTTTTAGTTTTGTTAAGTATTTCATATCTTATTCTTCTAGGTGCTGTGTCATGTGACTCATTATACTCTTTGCTTGTTGAAGCTCACGTGTGTGATCATGGTTTCCTACATCCTGTTCTTTGTGGCTCTTAGTAAGGCTTATCTTTTCGTTAAATATTTTTCCTGCCATCCATTTAAACCAGCTCGTTAGAAAGGTTACCACCTGCATTTATCTGCCTCTCTTGCCTTCACTATGTCCTATGAGAGTCATATGCTCCAGGTCCTCTTTTCTCATTATGTGTCCTAGAAATTTCAACAGTCTCATTCTGGTTCTAAGTATAAGAGCTCTGTTTGTTTAATTTTTTCTTAAAATTTCCTCGTTACTTTCAGGTTTAGTTCACTGTATTCTCAGCATCCTCCTATTGCTTCAAGTCTTTTTTTCATCAGTAAGGAGATTGCTCGGTATTCACTGCTATAGAGAATGACTGATATTACATATTAGTTCAGCACTCTTTCTATGTTTCCAATGACATTTTCCTGTTTCTTAATACCTTGCTTAGCTTTTGAAAGACACTTTTCGATGTTTCCATGCACTTTCAGATTACGGTGTCGCACTTTCAGTCTTCTATTAGAACACTTACTAGATATTTAAATTTTCGTATTTATTTGATTTCAACATCTCCAATTCGTAGTTTGTATCTTGAGTAGTTTCTCTTGCGAGCAACCATACATTCTGTCATCCTACAGTTGATAGTCCTTTCTTTTTGCTTTCTTTTATTACCTTCTCTAGTTCATGTAATTTTCTTTCTGTGCATGCTGCCTCACTGTATGATCTGCATATCTTATGTTGTGAAGATTTTGTTCAACAATAATAGTTGAGAGGACTTTCATTTCTCTCGGAATAATCCCGTTGTAAATGTTGAATAAGTCAGGGAAGACGACACATGTTTGTTTTGTGCCTTTTTCTATTTCTGTATATTTATTTAATTTGATTTCTATCCGTATGCATGTGGTTTGCCCCCAGTATAAGTCTACATTATTTTAATATCTTTCCCAAATATAAAGCTTACCTAGCAGTTAAAACATTTTGTGTCAAATCTTATCAAAATCTTTTGCTTAATCTATACAACATAAGTATACATCATTCTACATTTCACTTTTGATATCATTCTGAACCTAAAAATCGCATTCCTTGTTCCAGTGTCTTTAACGAAACTACACTGTTCTTGTCCTATTTCGGGTTTAATTCTGATCCACCCTCTATTCATTAGAATTCGGATAAGTTTCGTTATGTGACCCATTATACTGATTGCTCGATGAAGCTCACATTCATTTGTACCTGGCTTTATTGACAGTGCTATAAAAATAGATTTAGTGCACAACTGAAATAATCACTTATTAAGTGTGAGTGAAAGTTTTTATTTTCATGTTATAAAACTGCTGTTAAATAACAAAAGGCAGATTAAATCCTATAGAATAATCATTTTTACAAATAATACAACAGTTTTAAAATTTGTTGAGAGGTGAATGAAATCTATCTAAACAACATGGATTCATATAGTAACCGCTTTTGAAACTTATGCATGATTTGAACCAAAATTAGGAATACAAGAAAGATGAAACTCACAAAGCATTAAGTATGTGCAAACAATTTCAACTAAAAGCATCTTGCATATGAAACTCTTACTCTAAAATAAAAAAGTGCACCGCACTTTATATTAGTAATAATGAAAGTCAATCATATTTTCAATCAGAAAGGAAGAATGAAACTGATTCTATTGAGGCAATACTGAAGAAAAATTAAGAGTTTTAAAGTTGAAAATAAATTGACTCCCCATATATTTTGTAAAAGAATTGTGCTTTTCTTTGCTTTCTAGGGTAAAGATTTACATTGGAAAGTTTAAAATGATGATTAATCCAAAAGCAATAGAACGTAGATTAAGGCAATCTTGTTGCGATAAATAAGCATGCGATTTTTTTAATATAATATCAATATCACAAACATTGAATATTAGGGTGCATATAAATCTTGGCAAATATTACTTGCCCGAAGGTTTGACTCCATATGATCTTTCAAACACACGAACTTTGTTTAACCTTCTTTCTGGTATATCCTTAAGCAAACAATAAGATCTCTTTTGAACTCAGTGATTATTATCCCAACTATAAAACAAGTAGACAGTAAGTGAAATATACATGAGAAGGTGACCGATACAATAGTTTCTAGTGAGCCATTTTTGAGAGTGCACAAACTACGAAGGGCATGAAATTTATCAGTATAAATGATCAATGTACCAAAGATAAATGTACTACCGCCGGTTTCACAAAAGGATTTGACAAATCTCTCAATAGCCAAATATGAATTTAGAAGAAGTTAATTATTGATATCACCAACATTCCTGACTTAAAATATGAAAACAACGTAGTGCAGAGGTAAATGTAATCATTCAGCGTGTTTGATAGAGATTAACTTCAGAAGAGGTTAGCTGAGGTAGCTATTCCATCAAAGCTAATTTAACTAGCAAAGATAAACATATTATCATCATTTTTATATAAACCACGACCACCACGACCATCATTGTCATCAAATTGGCTTTTAGATTCCATGAATATTTTTTACTGTTTTTTAAAAAATATTATTTATTCATATTTATTTATAATTATCTTTCTCTAGAAAAAAAATCATAGCAGAAGCTATACGATTAACGTAATTAATAGCATTGAAATTCCCGGACAAAGTTAGCAACGAGCGAAAGTTGATTATTGATTGTATTTCCAATTGGCTGAAATCAACAAATGTTGAACTGCTGTATTTCATTTATCATCGATGAAACAATAGCTTAATTTCCATATTATACGAGGGAGGGTGTCGATACAGAAAGAGAAGTGTCTGTCTGATCAATGAGTGCTTACTATAACATTAACCTTAAATCATACACGAAAATTTCTTTATAAGAGAATTGCTCTGGTAGCCATATCGTTTAATCATTCTCCTAAAGAAATTTGTTCTTATAGGTTTCTCATTAGTTATCTGATATACACTTTGAAAAATCTTGCAAAATCGAAGTAAGTAAAGGAAATGCAAATATTCCAGTAAAAAGATATTAACGTTGTCAACCATATTTCTTCTATCAGATTTTAGAAAAAAAGCCTTTCATGACAATGCCACAAAAATGTACAAAAGTGATTCTAACAAATATAAAGACCCACTTCCTTTCTTGATGTAACAGAAGGCGTCAAGAGATTAGAAATATTTGAGGAAAATTCACGCGAAGCTTGTTTTCTAATAGACATTTCTGATGATACAGAGATAATTTTCAGATGATTCGAAGCATTAGTAGCTACATGTTTGATCAGTTTGATGTTATAGACGAAGAAATATTTTAGCTTCACATGATTGCCCTTGAGACAGATCTTCAGGATTGCTTCCTGAATCATTTCGTCTTAGTGCACAAGTAGTGGATTATTTAGAGATATTTTAACATGAAATCAAAAATACATTTTATGGCGATGTGGAGTCTGCAGAATGTAAATTTTGAATTTGGTTTATTCACAAAGTACTTGACAGTTTGTTTACTGCCTACCTACGGCACAGTGTTTTGAAAAGACGATAGTCAGGTGCCGTTTCCCAGCCTTCAATGGTATAAAGGGTATAGCGAACAAATCAACGTAGCTGATAGGTTTGTGCATCTTGACAGTACAATTAAGCGTATCCTTTCTAGAGTAGCAACGACCTGTCTTAGAATAAAGCATGTGTCGCAAGAAAAACAATTTATTTTATTGCACATGCTTATCTTATTAAGTATTTAAAACAGAAACATAAAAAAGATATAAAAACACCCTCGTTAAATTTACAATAGATTTATTAAGAAAATCATCAAGATTTTTTCTTATCAATATAAACTGACATTTGACAGATCATATAATATTCATCTTTCTTTAGTTATATATGCTGTATATATGATCACTTGTGAGCATATTTATACACACATTATTGTTAAAATTGGTGGGAAAACTAATATTTCTATGAAAACAATAATTTAATAATAGTTTTGATAATTAGCTTGAAGACCTAATATTAAATGCTGAATAGGTAAGTTTTAAGAAGGAAATAATAAATATCTTTATTTCTTCTTTTTTCATTTTTTATTATTTAAAAAAATCTAAGTAAATGTTTTTCTAGGCAAAAATATACACCGTGTATAATGAAGTGCATTCAGTTAATTGCCATACGTAATACACACTTGGGCGATCATGTCTTGATAGAGACATGACTGACTAGGCAGAATATTTTTTTGCAATATGTTGCCATTACTTTCTCCGGTAGACTGGTTGCCAAAGCTGTAGAAACGAAACTGTCCTGCTATTTAACCCATAGCTGAAGGGATACGAGACAGATTAATACTATTCCCAAGTGTATTTTCACGTAAGTGAATGCAACGAATTCGACTGGAATTTGAACTCGGCTCTCCTATTTCTCATTCTGAGCCGATATTCAATACCTCACAGCTCAAATAAGACGGTCAGAAAATGTAGATCTGACCCAGTAATTGTTTTTCTGACAGACACCGAGCCTCTTAAGTAAGTTACGTCGAGACTAATACCTTCTTTGCATTTAGGTGCGTGCGACTTTTATGTGACCAAGAAACAAACGCTGCAGACTCTTATGTGACCAAGAAGCAAACATTGTAGTAAAATAATTCTTCCTGATCACTTTTATTTCTCTCAAAAATAAATTCTTATCCTTTCAAATTTTCTTAACTCGAATTAGTCCCTTAATTTATTTGTCGCAGTTTGCACCTACTAGTGTCAGCAAAATTCCATTCCTTAAGTGTTTTCATTTTAGTTTCAGTATTACGAATGTAGCCCATTAGAAAAATGCTTTCGTATAGAAATTGCTGAATATACACAAATCTCTCGTTACATGAGCTGTCTTGGTTAAACTTTTAAGCGAAAATATACTTCTTTTTTTTCTGTTGACAAAATGCTATTATGTTATCATTCTATTCAATGACGGCATATTTATACGTGATTTCAGAATGTAGAGAAATACCATTTTTGCAAAATTTTAGGGGGCATGTACAGATTTTGTGCTAAAAATCTGAACAAGATTTTTCTGTCCTGTGAATTAAGAAAATCACTTTAAGTGTAAAAATAACTATTTTATTCAAATTTTACCATTTGTTAGCTGATCTAAATAGCATAGGAAGAAAAAAAAGTAATTTTAAGAATTTTAAAGAAAAAAGAAGTAATTGGTGTACGACATTTCTCTGTTGAAACTGTGTAACTATATGTTTCTTTACCGTATGAAAAATAAAGAACGTATCCTCTTTAAGCCGCTTTGTTATTCGAGGCTCACCTTTTTACAACAGAATTCTCTACTATATCAACAATATTTGCCCGATATCAGATTCTTTTTTTAAACAATTGTTCTCTTAAGGTGACAAATAAAAAAGCTTTCTTAATTCATGCACTGTAATCTATAATTCTATGTTTAACAAAAATCATGACCTTTTCGATTTTCCAAATTTTCTACCTTCGTAACTTCTTCAGCAATATTGTTTATGGTGTTAAAAGACTACATTACAGCAGTTCTTTTACACTTCTGGCGTTTTATTCCATGTCAATGCCAACTTTGTAGAATGAGATGCATGCATTACTAGAACTGACGAATTTGTGTGGGTTTGTTGTTTTGGCTGTAATTTTGTACCATAACCAGTAAAATGTAAATAAAGCGTTGGAACACCAAAAAATACAGTAGCAACTATGAAGTCGTCTTTGTGTAAAATCATAAAAGCTTATTGAATTAGGGATTAGCAAATTTGTTCTTACAATGGAATGTTATATACATAATTTGTCATAAAATCCACAACTTTAGCTCTTTAGATCGTTTTCTTTTAAAAAAGCTGACAAGCGGATATCAAAATGAAGAAGTAAAAAGTAGAAGTTTGATTATTATGCAAATATTGCACTCAAATTTAGATTATGCAGAATTCATTGTAGTTTGAACGACGCAATAATCTAACTGCAAACCATTCTAAACACATACACAGACACACGCATACACAAACATTCATTGATTAATAGGCTATTGTAATAGGGATTATATTCATCTATCATCACAGAAAGTGTCTCCTAAATTTACTATTAAATGATTATCAAGCCCAGTTTTAATATTTCATCTTTGCTTTTCTTCGAAAAGGAAAAGAATAAACTCAGCATTCTGTTACAGCTGAACAGATGGAATGTCTTGCTTTAGAATTTTTTTCTCAAAGGTGTCGATATTTGGAATAGAATTTATTGCTATATTTCAGTTTATCGTATATTATAATTATTATTATTATGTCATTTTTCATCATATTTCAATTTCTGCTTTGGTCTCACTACCAACCAAGTCTGCGGGGAGACCTAAGGCAGGTAGTGGCGTGTTGTTATGGCTCCATTTCATGTTTTTCTATCTTCCCTATCATCCCCAGTATTACATAGATAAAGTTTTCCTTAGTGTGTGGGCTGTACTTAATAAGACAATTTTTGTATATCTCTTAAGCTGGGGTTTCCAGGGATTCTTTCAATGTGTTGTTTTGTTCCATTTTTTATCATTCCAAGTGCACCTACTATCACTGGCACAACTCTTGTTTTCAATTTCCACATTTTTTCTATTTCAATTTCCAGGTCTTTATATTTTGACAGTTTTTCAAATTCCTTGATTGCTATGTTACAATCCGCTGGACAAGCCATATCAATTAATAGACAAGTTTTCTCCTTCTGGTTTTTAACAATAATGTCTGGCCTGTTTGCTTCAATTTTTCTGTCTGTGTAGGTGGTGCAATCCCATAGAATGGTTACATCTTCTATTTCTGTAACCGGTGCTTGGTGATGTTCATACCAGTGTTTGTTTACAGCTTTTCCATAGTGTTTGCATATTGCCCAATGTAAATATTGCCCAACTCTATCGTGGCGATTTTTATATTCATTTGGGGCAAGCACAGAACAGCCTGAGATTAGGTGGTCTATTGTTTCTTGGTGTTTATCACAAAACCTGCATTTTGGATCCATATTATTATGCATAATATTTGCCTGGAAGTTTCTAGTGAAAAGACTTTGGTCTTGTGCTGCAAGAATAAAGCCTTCAGTTTCAGACTTTAATCCAGATGCACGTAACCATCGATGAGTATTAACTTTGTCAACATTGGATTTATTGGCACGTTCTGGATATTGGCCATGCAGAGGTTTGTCTTGTCAGCGCTGTTTCATCTGTTCAAGAGCTTTATCTTTGGCTTTCATTTTCATATTTTTTGCCTCAATAGTTGGTTCTTGGCTTCTGTTTTGCTTTTCTACAGATCTACTAACTGTAAATCTTGTTTGTATTTACTGCCTTCTTTTATTATTGAATATTTTTTCTTTCTTTCTTCATGTTGCCTTACTAATTGTATCATCCAATCCTTAGTTGTTTCTATGTATGTTAGTAAGCCAATAGTTGTTGTCTTGTATGACAATTCCAGCTGAATAAGACCTCTTCCACCTTCTTTACGGGGTATGTATAGACGGTCTACATCAGCCTTTGGATGATGCATCTTATGCTTAGAAAGAAGCTTTCTTGTTTTAGTATCCATTCGCCTGATGTCGTTTAGAGTCCTTATTATTATTATTATTATTATTATTATTATTATTATTATGTCATTTTTCATCATATTTCTATTTCTGCTATGGTCGCACTACCTACCAAGTCTGCGGGAAGACCTAAGGCAGGTCGTGGTGTGTCGCTATGGCTCCATTTCATGTTTTTCTATCTCCCCTATCATCCCTAGCGTTACATAGACAAAGTTCTCCTTATATGTGGGCTGTACTTAACAAGACATTTTTTGTATATCTCTTAAGCTTGGGTTTCCAGGGATTATTTCAATGTGTTGTTTTGTTCCTATTTTTATCATTCCAAGTGCAATCAAATATCAGTGGCACGATTCTTGTTTTCAATTTCCACATTTTTTCTATTTCCAGGTCTTTATATTTTGACAGTTTTTCGAATTTTTTGGTTGCTATGTTACAATCCGCTGGACAAGCCATATCAATTAATAGACAAGTTTTTTCTTTTTGGTTTTTAACAATAATGTCCGGCCTATTTGCTTTAATTTTTCTGTCTGTGTAGATGGTGTAATTCCCATAGAATGGTGACATCGATTTCTGTAACCGGTGCTTGGTGATGTTCATACCAGTGTTTGTTTCCAATTTTTACATACTGTTTGCACATTGTCCAATGAAATATTGCCCCACTCTATCGTGATGATTTTTATATTCATTTGGGGCAAGTACAGAACATCCTGACATTAGATGGTCTATTGTTTCTTGGTGTTTATCATAGAACCTGCATTTTGGATCCACATTATTATGTATAATATTTGCCTGAAAGTTTCTTGTAAAAAGACTTTGGTCTTGCGCTGCAAAAATAAAGCCTTCAGTTTCAGACTTTAATCCAGATGCACGTAACCATCGATAAGCATTAACTTTATCAACATTGGATTTATTGGCACGTACTGGATGTTGGCCATGCAGAGGTTTGTCTTGCCAGCGTTGTTTCATCTGTTCAAGAGCTTTATCTTTGGCTTTCATTTTCATATGTTTTACCGCAATAGTTGGTTCTTGGCTTCTGTTTTGCTTTTCTACAGATCTACTAAATGTAAATCTTGTTTATTTGTTTTTATTTATTTTATTATTATTATTAATATGATTATGTCATTTTCACATCATATTTCGATTTCTGCTATGGTTGTACTACCAACCAAGTCTGCGGGAAGACCTAAGGGGTGTTGTTATGGCTCCATTTCATGTTTTTCTATATCCCCTATCATCCCTAGCGTTACATAGACAAAGTTATTATTATTTTTTTTATTTTTTTTTCATTGTAAGTGAAGTAAAGTGAGCTTAAACGTAACTTAAAGACTTAATGGTGTGAGCGCATGACAGAGAGAGAGAGAGAGAGAGAGAGAGAGAGAGAGAGAGAGAGAGAGAGAGAGAGAGAGAGCGAGAGTGTGTGTGTTTATAGCTTGTTTGAAGAAGAGTAATGGAACAACTGCCTGAAGTTTATGTGTTTACGTTCAAGCGATTTTCTCTTATGAACAGCTAGCGCTGGTTGTGACAATGTGCATGTGTTTCGTTCGATATTTTATTTTGTATCATACTTCGGCCTTATCTACACTCGTAACTCTATTTGTTCATAGTTCTTATTTGTTTGTTTCTCTGAATGCTGGTTAGTCTCACAAAATTAAATTCACATTGCAATGCTGTTCGTGGCGAGCTATATTTACAGTCAGTGGACTATTGCCCGGCAGGTATGCAAATTGTCGAGTGATGGGCAGGCTCAAAAGCCATTCCATGTGTACAAATGTATATATAGATTGCTTCTCATGCTAAAAGCTAAAATATTGGAACATGCTATCATAGTCGAGGTTATAATAAAGAAACAGGCAAAATTTATAATTTTTACTATTTTTTCGGAAATAATCTTAAGATAAGTTTTTGACATAATGATTAACTTTCATTGCTTCATTATAACAAATATTTTAGAACTAAATTTTGAAATTTCGACATATATTATTTAAGCTTAACTTCTTATTTTCCATTATGTATATCAACATATATTTTTATATATCTTGATAGAAAGCGTTTTTACATTCTAAAAAAAATTCATTCTACCTTTTATTATAAATGGTTGCAAAAATGACATCACATCTAGTTATTTTTATGCATAAATTATTTTAGATGATAGAAATTTTTAGAAAGTTGCATGTATAAACATTTGACAAAGAGTTAATTTTCAAACTGAATCCATGATTTCCTTCTGATAAACGTGTTCGCGTAACATTTATTGTAGTGCGAATTAAACTAAATGGAAAGCAGACTAAAATTCTTTGAAGTTGTCGTGATATTAAATATTATTTGATTAAGAATATTTACTGATGTTTTGACAGCAGTTGTTGTCCTGAACCTCGTGTCAGCATTGGCACGATCATTTTAATGCAGAAGGCGGTGACCACCGGCTGACTCATATCCAAAGCCGCCATCGTGCGTGATGAGAAGGCTAACAGGCCAACAAGAAAGGACAATTTTCTGCGGGCAATACGCCGCAACGACAGTGGGAGGGAGGAGAGAGAGATAAAATGAGGGAAAGAGAGAGAGAGATGTATATATAGAGAGTGAGGGGTACATAGAGGGAGGAAAGAGAGAGAGAGTGAGTAGAGTGAGAGAGAGAGAGAGAGCATTGAGATGCGTTTATCTCATGTGTGCCATTCTCTCATTTTCTATTTTCTAATTCCCTTCATGACAAGTGTAGCACTCCATGTTCCTGAATAATATGTTGCCTTTCTCCAGTATTTAATTTGGAATCTCTTTCACTGCCTGTCTCTCTCTTTATATATATATATATATATATATATATATAGAGAGAGAGAGAGAGAGAGAGAGAGAGAGAGAGAGAGAGAGACAGAGATCAGCTATTTAAATTTAACCTAATTCAATTTAGATTAATAGTATTCAGAATTATTATTTATTTGAATATAATGTCTAATACTTTTGTGCAATATGGAATTGAAGAATTCTCGTGATAATAGTTATGGAAGTATCAAGTGATTAACATTAGTAAAAGTATCATTTTAGATATTCTTACCACTTTCAAGTATTTATTTTACAAACTGATAAAATAATTTCATTTTCTTCTAAAAAGAAGAATTTTATCTGTATGTAGTTATCATCAAACAAGTATATCTTTATAATCAAAGCAAATATGTTCAGATTAATAAACATACTTATCCCAGTGTTAAAATTGACACATCGCTCAATAATCTAAGAGAGAAGTCTTTTATGCACGCATTTAACATGTATACAAAGTGGGCCAATAGTCACAAATGAGATTGAAACTTATAAAAAAAATTAAAATTAAAAGTTAAAATGTATACCATTAACGAGATGTAATTTTTCACGTTTAGTTTACATTTATTTTCAATATATATTTAATCTAATGCAATGGTATTTTAAGTTTGAACCAAACATAAAATAAAGGAGATATTTGAAAACATAACATGAAAATGTTTATTGATTTTGTCTCACCTTATATTAACAGGAAAGACAGGAGCAGCTCCACCTTGGCTCGGTTTATGTCTCATATTTTTAGGTTTTATAAAGCATCAGATATACTCTACAGTAGCAGCTTACATTTATTAAGATTAGCTTAGTTTGGCCCAAGGCAACAAATATATGGCACCCAGTGTGGATCAAATTCAGTAGTAATAGTCACTCAGTTCGCTGTTCATTAATCTCAATTTAGTATTTTTAAAAATTAATTTATTTGTTACATAAAAATAAACATTTTGTGTAATTGCTTGCATAATCTGATTTACTTTACAGCAAAAAACATTATGATTATATATATATATATATATATATATATATATATATATATATATATAGATAGATAGATAGATAGATAGATGAATGTACGAATGGTATGCGTACGGTTGTGTGTGTGTGTGTGCGTGTGCTTGTGACTCTTCTCCAACTTATTCAGAGACGTACACCGTTTCTTTTATTTCTCAATCGGAAACACCTAATGATTTTGAGTATCCTTGAATAATACTACTAAATATAAAATTATCGCGTTCTCTTCCGTCGCAGTTGCCTGTAAAAGGCTTCAAGAAGTGTTTTAATGCCATCAGATTTATATTATCTGCACGAGATTAATCTTTTGAGCCTAATGGATCTCCCGAAGATATAAACATTGCTGATCAGAATTTTTATGTTTAAACGGAAATTACATCTATAAACCTCTATGCGTAGTTTCATTTGTTTGCAGAAGATACCTTTCACGCAAGAGAATTTTAAAAGCCACTTATCGCATATCGCCCATTGTCCATAATATTCTCTCTATTACTTTATGGGATTCACTCTTTCTGTATTTGCGTACTTCAGAAGCGAATCTTTTAAACGCATTTCACTGGAGCTCAAATTTCATTTTTTAATTAATTCAATTTTTCTTTTCAGATTCTGATTACTTGAGTATTTTGATTTATAATGGAATCTGTTTTAATCGTGAATTTCTAAAATTTCCGTGTTAACGATTCGAACAATTTTCACTCGACTTTAAGAGTCTCTGTGTGCATTTTCTCTGTCACTTAAGAAGATCAAGAAGCAATAAAATATGCTTCATGAGTAAATACACAATTCCTGACTATTTTTCTAAACAGATTAATAAAAGTGTGCACCAGTAAACTTTGAATATTTGCTAAAAAGGCAACTAGAAGTTTCGATAAATGCCGAGTAATATATAGAATTTGCTTCATCATTGCATTTTATTAGATAAAGTCATAGATATTTAATGTTGGCATATAATATTAAAAAAAAGTAATTTTGCTAAATGGCTACAATTATCGAGAATTGTCCTTACGTTGAAAAAATTTCTATACTGATTCCAGACATTAGGGCGTATATTTTTACGTAATGAAAAGCAAAACAAAATATAAATAAGACTGTTTTCTTTCGGCACTTATTTTTCCAAATTTTTTCACTGAGTCTTACGATACATTAGTGTTGCAGAAAATGATGTACAAGTTGCAGTTCGGGAGTGACAGTGGTTGAAGAACTAGAAACTTTGTGTTTAAGTAAGAAAAAAGAAATTGAACATGTGAATAATTTATAGGAATGAGTCAGTTAAGAGATAAGCGGACGCAAATGACTTTTCTCGGAGGAATTGCTTGTTAAATATATTTATTATGAGACACTACATTCTAATGTTAATGCACCGAGAATGATAGATATCTCAAGACGTTTACAAACCCGAACAATATTTAAATATCTCTGATAATTTAAAAGAACTTCACTTTTCAAACTCATCTTTTAAAATGTAAAATTCATAAGAACCTACAGTTTTTGCCTGCTGACGATTATGGCTTATTAAATTTGACCTTTCTGTTCTAAGAAGGAGACACTAGGAAATAATGTCGAACAATGTTTACTTGGATGAAGCCAAGTTCTGCCACAACTTCAAGAATGGTTTCTAAAATATTATGCACCCATTAACCTCAAGGTCAGTTGCCAAGGCAGTTCATTCCATTCTTTAGTTTTGGGAACTAGTTCCCTAGTTTAAATTTTTGTGATATTGTTTTGCGCGAATGCCAGCATAGAATGAACACTTCATTGTTTGGAAATTTTTATAATGCATAATCGTATGGAGAATATTAGGTTTAAGAAGGAGGCGCTGAAAATTTACCAGCTCGCCCCACTTTCCAAAAATGAATATTTTAAAGTCCAAACATTAGAATACTAATTTTGATAAGTGGGCCAGACTGAGACCTTTTCAGTACACACTAATACCTTAGATAGCATTTGGTTTCAGTTAAAACACATAAATAAATAAATAAATAAATAAATAAATAAATAAATAAAAAGAAATGGGAATTTTTTATGCTATTCAAAAATTAACAATATAAAACATAGTAAAAGAGAATATATTATTTTGTTTGTTAAACTTTTTTCAACATTCCAAGACTGGAAAAAAATTGGGCTTGGAACAAAGGAAAAATGGAAAAAAAGTTTGTCCTCAAAATGAATAAGAGTTTTGCTTGCTGATCAATGATTTTTGTTAGACAGGCAAGTTTTCAATCTTGAAAATACTATTCAACACAGAGACACACAGACTTTCTCTTTCCATAAAAATAACAGTTATACACTCACACATACATACACACACACGCACAAAATAAATAATAAAAACATAAGACACGTACACGTATGTGGCATTATTTTGTTTGTCAATTGTTTCTCTGTAATTTGCAAGAGAAAACCAGAATCACATATCGACGGAAAATATTGTGCTGCATAATCAAACGCGCGAACATTTCAGAAAATAAGAGGAAAGTAGTGAACAAGGCGAAATTTTCTCTCTATTGTTTTTGAGAACGAATTAATTCTGATTGTAATTTTCTTCTTAAATGACAATGTCCAAATGCCAAGAATTCTATTAAATGCCAATAATTGCCAGTAATGATCCTAAACGAGTGAATGAAAGCTTTTTACAACATATAATGGCGGGCAAAGAATTATACGTTTGTACTGAACTCACGTTCCATACCGACACTTCCCTATGAAAAGCTCATTTGAACACATATACTTATGTATTAAGCTATGTATTTTCTGATTTCTTTATTTGTAATTCACATATGTTTATATCACACACACACACACACACACACACACACACACACACACACACACACACACACACACACACACACACACACACACACACAGATATATGTGTTTAATTTTATAACTATATATTAAATATATTAGACACAAACTCACGCACACAAGCAAACACACACACACGCCCTCCATATATATATATATATATATATATATATATATATATATATATATATCGAGATTAAAAGTACAGTTAACATAGGTGGAATGTAGTAGTAAATAACCACAAATACGCGTACCGGTTTGAAAATAAAAGAAAAATATGTCAACAATCTCGCCCTACCCCTACGTATTGACACAACGAAAACATGCATACAATATTACAAATAGCATATACAATCCCGCGATATATATTTACACACTTTATGCACATGTTGGCGTACAGCAAGTCTTATAGGAGGATCAGCTGCTCCACCATATTCCATACATGTTCCATAGATGACAAGTATGACGATCATACCTGTCAGAGAAATTGGCGGACATATTGCAAAGTATACTGAGTTTAATTGGTATCATGTAAATAGATATTAATCTGCTGGTATAGTTCATCGTCTGTGTTGCAGGAATGGTAGTATAACGAATTGCACACTGTTCTGAACGCACCTGGCGCTATTCAACTTTCTATCTAGAAACACTAACTTATGGCAGTCCGCACCACAATGCCAGTGACTGGGACTGTGTGCCGTAGGTCGATATACTCTAGATCATGTCATTCCCAGCTCTACGATGCACATATAAATGACTATCAGTAGCATGAAGGCAGAAATTGGTCTCATCACTGAACACAAGGGAACGACCTCTGTTAATGAGCATGATGGATTTGGAGCCTAAGTGGAAGACTAGCCTTGAACACGTAATTTTGTTACAAATAAACGATACCTAACTATCGATACTGACACTGCTGCGGTCAAATTGCTCTGATTTGTGCTGTGGAGACCATGCAGTCTGCTACTTCCACCCATACAGTGCGTCGATCATGGTTAACAGGTTTATTGGTACAGCAATTCGTATTTAATCAGTGTTGCAAAAATCAAAGCAACATCGATGTCACATCTAACATACGAAGCAAATTTCTTCAATGACTTCCTAGCTGCTTGAAGGATTAAAGTCCGACTTTTATCCCAGCTCTAATTGAAAAACGGGAGTACGTGTTCGCCTTCGTGGCATGACACATTTTCACTGACTTTCTTCACCTATCAGTCAGTTAAGTGCCATTTCGAGACATGATCACCTAAGGGTGTATCATGTCTCGAAAAAGACTTGACTGACTAGGTAGAAGATTTTCCCGCAGTAGGTAGCTATTAATTTCTGCGGTAGACTGGTTGCTAAGACTAGAGAACCAAATCTGTCCGGCTATTTAACCCATAGCTGGAGGGGGAATACATTATCCAATAATATTTTCGTAAGTGAATGCTACGAATTCAACCGGAATTCGAACTCGGCTCTCCGATTTCTTGTTTCGAGCCGATATACACGACACCACAACGCATACCAAGCAAACCTTATTAAAGCTTGTGTCACAGTATAAAGATTAGAAAAAGTCCTTAGACTGGTATGAGTGTTACTATGTCACAAGATGACTGAAGACATAAAATTGTATCCGAAGATTACACGCAGGCATGTACGTAGTGTGAACAGGTCAAAATCGGCATCGTTCTTTAGGGTTTTACAATTCTATTTTCTGTTTGTTCATATTGCGCGTGCACACACACACACACACACACACACACACACACACACGTACGTATATATATATATATATATATATTATTTCTCACCGGTAGCAAGAATCCGAGTTTCATGTATTTTATTTTTATTAAGTATCATATTGATACGTAGGGATATCGATTTTTCGATGATTTAACACAACTATAACCAATCTTTATATTATTTTTGTTGAAAATCTTCTTCAATATTTCAAAGTGACCAAAGTTCTTATGAATTCCGTTCAGGAAAATTTTTCCATGACGATTATCATAAGTATTAAATCATAACACATTACTGTGTCTTTGTTTATTTTTTACCTTTTATCATTTTTTTCTAAATATCCTAAATTTACTTTACGGCTCCTTATTTCTAATACTTTAATATATTTCATTTAATTATTATTAAATCTTTCTTTATTACTGAACTTAGTAGATAACCTAACTTGGACCAAGTTATACAAATTATTTAAAATATTGACGTATCTATAATTATTTCAAATATCAACATATTTATGGTTATTAGTCATGCTACCGATGAGGGATAATATGTATATCCATTAATATATACTAAATAGTTCTGTTATATTACATCGAGCACTATTTTATTAACACAACACTCAGTGTGCGATATATATATATATATATATATATATATATATATATATATATATATATAATATTTTAGTCATCTACATACAAGCCTGTTTCACTGTATCACAGCTCATCACTGTGGCTAGACATTCACTTGCTTCATATATATATTTGCTCTACTTTTGTATATTTTTTTGTACTTTGTATCGAGCACTTTTTCTTGTGGTTGGTTCCGTTTGTTTTTTTTTTCTTCTTTGCTGCGGAGTATTGAATGTTTTGTTCTTGTTCCGCGGATTTCTTTTTTTCTCCCCATTTATCCGACGCCTTAGTGCACCGGATTGTAACGGAATTAGGTTCTGTTTGTTAGTGGTTTTTTTGAAGGTTTTTTTTAGTATAAATTTACGGCCTACATACTTACAGAGTCTATTTAGTTATTATTTTTATATATATATATATATATATATATATATATATGTGTGTGTGTTTGTGTGTGTGTGTGTGTGTGTGTGCGTGCGTGCGTGCGTATCGTTTATTTTCGATATTCTCCATTGAAGCTGGAAGATAGACATCATAACAACCTTCCGTTTTGGCAGAAAGTTGTTAACAATTAATTTTATTGTAGTTTTATTTATTTTTTGAACGAATCTAACTTTAGGTTAACATTGAATCAAAACATAATGCATTGAGATATAACTTCATAGATAATGAAAATTGAAATTCTGATAGAACATACTCATGACCTTTTTCCTTTACAATCATTTCAGATAAGATTTAATGGATAAAAAATATATCTTTGGTGAAATACTGAGTTTATTTTTAGAAAATATTGTTCTTCAGAAACAGCCGTTAAAAAGTATGCATTCATTTCCTAAGCAAGATATTGACTAATATTTTTGTAGAAAATTTATGTGCAATTACTTACAATAACTAAATGTAAAATTTTCATTTTAAGTTGGGGTTGTTTTATACTATTCTTCATTCTATTCCAATTCTAAATTTGATGATGATTTGCAGTGAACTAAAAGTTTTTGTGGGTTTAAAATTGAGGGTTTGGTGTAACCAGTATTTTTTTTTAATGAGAACCATTTTAAGTAAGTTTGACTTGTATATTTTGGGTCATTATGTTACTACAAATTGAAATTGAAACCAAAGTGGATTTTCTAAGCTGGTTTCTTGATATTCTCCTCAAGAAGCTTTTAGTATATATTACTGTGAATTGTTCCCTTAACAGTAACCATCTCTCTTGTCTCAGAAGCAGAAAAAAACGCCATACACCTCCGCTTGACAGAAGGAATTGTGTTTGAGGAATGATGAACTGTACTAAGATTTTTTTGCACAGCATTTTAGCAAAATAATTCAAATTTACGATTCGCAAAATTCGTTTTCGTTTAATAGTCATATCAAATTTATTGGAATAGTCAGACTTATGAAGTGACTGGATTCTGTGGTTCTTCTTCTAGTTTTCAACATCTGTTCTTAATAAAATTCAAAGCTCTCGGAAAACATTTGTTAATCTATATATTCACTTACTTCATTATAATTTTTAAATCATATTATTTCTAATTTGTACAGGTGTTGTGATTTTTTAATTTTGTTACATTTCTGTCACAAAAGACTGTAGTTGACTGAACATACATTTGTGTCCAATATCATATGACTGATGAAATGGTCAGATTTATTGTTAAAACAAAAAAGAGAGTAAAGACCAAATAAACTGTTTGAAATGAAAGTTGCTGCAAAAAATTAACTCAATTCTGATGTTGACAAATTATAGATGCAAAATTTTATCAGGTTGAGAAAAATAGCTGTTTAGCAAGTTTTACTTTGGCTGGAATAGACTTTTGCAACCCAATGTACTTTTATATTGAATTTATGAGTTTATAAAAAGGAGATCTGAAGAATAATATTCTGTTATTCCATAATTTGTTAAGAACATTCGACTTTTATTCATTCGTTAAAACTAAATTTATTTCACGTACCATTTACATCCAATTTGTGACTTTGTGAAAGAAATCAACACAATATTTAAAAGATTCTTTAAAAGAGACTAACAAAAAACATTCTAAGAGCCAAAGTTAATATTTTAACAAAGAACTGATAAATTCATTCTTTATTATGTATTAAAATGTCATAATTACAAGAAGGTCATAATTATAAGGTCATAATTTCATTGCTTTTGAATATGAGGTGGAACTCTGATAATTCGCGAACAGATATTAGTTTTTAAATTATCATTGCAAATATTCAATAAACTATTTAAATAAACAAACTGATATTTACTAAACTTTACACGCTTACATACACAAACACTCGTTTACACACACACGTACATACATATACACGCGCGTGAGCGCGTGAATATATAGTAGCTTAAAATAACTATCTCTAACATAAAATATTTATAATTTCATCAAATAAATGCATGTTAATTTATTGCAGAAGGTGAATTAAGTGCCTACCTAACAAATGAATTGAGCAATAAGAATAATGAGAGACAGAAAATATTCGTGACCATAACAATTTTTAATAACAATAATAACAATAATAATAACTGAATTAACATATTTCCAAAAAAATAAAAAATAAATAAAAATAAAAAATAAATAAAGAAATAAAAGTTTAAAATTTGTTGAAATCTTATTTGAACGGTCAAATAGCAAACCAGAAATATTCGGAATGAGTTGATGATCGCACCCCAGACAGGGTAGCAGGAAGCAACACAAAATGCTGACCTCACTATTAATAAGCACAGATTTAAGTTTTGCCAACGAGAATACCAATATGTCTATTACTGAAAAAACATGTGGTTAGACGCAGCTGAAATATTTGGCAATACTGGTACTGTGCTGGGGAACCTGAAAGACGCATATCATCTAAGGAACACCAGACCCACCGTGAAGCATGGGAGTGGCATGTTTTTTTTATCTCCGAGTACAGGGCATAGTCACATATTCAAAGGTGCAACAATTCATCTTTGCACGTAAAATTATTATGAGACAATGATCCCAGCCACACTGCATGGGAGGCTAAAATCTGGTTGAATAAGAAGCATGATAATAATCTTGAGCAGTCCAACCAATGATGTGAACCTGATAGAAAAAAATGAATATAGCTGAATAATCAAGTTAGGAAACGTCAAGCGTCTAATCTTGCTGAGTTGAAGGAAATATGCCATGAAGAATGGTAAAATATTCCAGCAGATCCCTGCCTGAATCTTGTATCATCTTACAAATTTAGAAGCTGCATTGACTAACGAAGTTTGCACAGTCGAGTATTAATTAGTAATTTCTTAGGTGTGATGGATACGCTTTTCATCCCTCATTATTTGTGTTTCTCAATTTGTTGTATAAACAATTAATTGAACTATGTTGATAATTTTCTAATTTGTAGCATTTGGAATTTGGTAGATGTCAAATTTCATTTCGCTGTGAGAAATTAACATGGATTCATTTAATAAAATGATAACTATTTTGTACATTACAGATATTCATTTGACCCATTATATATATATATATATATATATATATATATATATATATATATATATATGTATATTGGACTCTCCCGTCCATTTTGACGTATAAGGTCCTAATTATTCAGTTTTAGCGATGAAGCACCAGATTACCTACACATGATTTGATTATAGGGATGAAAGCCCTTACAAAAGCATTCATATTTTTCAAAAAGAACTGATAACAACAAAATGGTACACAGTCCAAATACAAATGACAATGTCTTCTCAGCATTGTAATTTCAATGTCGAACAAAATCTTTGTAGTGGATAAATATTTGTTCATGTTCTAAACTATAATTTATAATAAAAATACAGTTCTATATTATATATCGAGTACTATTTTAAACCAATGTCTTGAACGTTGTAAATCTTTCTTCGTTCCTTATTTACTCGGATATATATATATATATATATATATATATATATTAATTGATGCATGTTTCAATAAATAATGTAAACAAGTTTTGTTGAGTTCTTTTATGTAAATTTTTTTCATACCGTCTGATAAGCTTAATAGCATTATCGTTGAAAGAGTAAAGAAAATCACAATATTGATACATATATATAAATTTTTCTTACAAGTGTTAAGTTTATCCGTGAATTTAAGGACAGAATTATTAGGTACTCCGGTATACCAGTTAATAAAATGCGTTAAGCAACTAATTACTTCCAAAAATCCCTTCCTCGACATATTGATAAACATAAATAATAACAAATTTCCCATTTCACCATACAAAAAACCTACCAGCATAAGTTCATGCACACTTAACTACAAGAGCGAATGCCCATATTAATACAAAACAGCAATTATAAAAAATCTAATACACCGTGCAAAAATTAATTCATCCACAAAACAGATTTTCTAGAGTGAACTAAAGAATATAAAACAAACACTTTTTAACAATAGCTTCCCAAACTATATAGTTGACGAACAAATAGATGCTTTCTTAGAAGTCTCAATGCCAAGCAGATGAAGCACAGTGCTACCTCAATTAATCTCAAACATATTAATTTTCTATATCGCAATCAAATGCATACTAACTATAAACAAGATGAAAATATACTAAAAACATTAATAAATACCAATATATCTACAACAGATCCTAGCAAAAAATTAAGTTAATCATATACTACTTTAAATCCAGTATATCCAACTCACTCATTTGCAACGACTCTTCTCCACCGGGTAGCGATTTGAAAAAAAAACAAAAAAAACCAACGTAGTCTACAAATTCAAGTGCCCTTTGGGGGATTGTATCTCCAATGGATGAAACAATATCTATGTTGGTCACACTACAAACTCGCTCTCACGACGCTTGACACTACATTTAAACGAAAATTTCTACATCTTTAGACATCTAAAACAGCATACCAGGCAACATCAACAAACCCGTGAAATCCTCGTCGAAAACACAACCATAATTAAACACGAAAACAATAAACAAAAACTAAAAATACTCGAAGCCATATACATAAAACAGTTGAAACCTAACCTGAACAAAATTAACTAGGAAATCTCCACACACATTCTTAAATGTCTCTAATAGATAACAGAAGCGATTGTTTATCCCAATGGCTTTTCTTACTTAATAGTTCTTGCAAACACTCTCGTGTGATCATGTGAGACGCCACAAACTGTAGTGCGATTTTTACTTCCAGCATTCACGCACGTGTTCGCCAATCCTCCACACAAACAAAATAGACGACTACTTCTACCGTCGTCCGTGAACTGCCCGTTACAACAAACACTATTTTCATCTTTGATAACAGCTGATAGAATCCAAAAGCTCAGAAAGGATTAAATAAAACATGTATCAATATTGTGATTTTCTTTACTCTTTCAACGATAATGCTATTAAGCTTATCAGACGGTATGAAAAACCTTACATAAAAAACTCGACAAAACTTGTCTATATTATTTAATGAAATATGCATCAATGAAAAAATGCTGCCTAAATACACACACACACACACAATATATATATATATATATATATATATATATATATATACTTTATTACATATACATATATATACGTATGTATTTATATATTTATATATGTATTTATAAACAGATCTATCTATCTAGCTATCTATCTATCTATCTATCTATTGATACAGCGAAACAGATATATATATATATATATATATATATATATATATATGCAAATTGTCGATATGGAAAACAAAAACACGTATATATATATATATATATTAAAAAATTTTCTTTTAAACTTGTCAGATTAAATAAATTGAAAACATTTTGTCTGCTTATTTTTAATAAAATCCGTTCATACTCACGGATAATCTTTCACGTATTACAATTGAAAGATGTAAGAAATGAGCTGAAACGTTGACAGATGTTATTATCATTCATTTTTCAAGGTACCCAAGTACATTTTACCTCTTTCCGAGATTATCTTGTGAGTTATGGTAACAAAAATAACCGCAAAACTGTGTTGCAAAAGAATTACTGTACATTCTTTCTACTTCAAATATAACGATTGACAAATTGCTACCGTTCATCCACAATATAAAAATTCATAATATAAAAAAAATGGTCGATAGTACAACTATCCTACACCAAGAAAACAACAAAAGCAAACTAAAGATTCTCGAGGGATTATTCATTAAACATTTAAGCCGTCAATTAATAGAATCATATATGAATACTATAGTAATGTTCTAAAATGTTTGTAAAAAGAGCAGTTTTTTCATGCTTTAACACGTGCATGACCATGAAATTACAGCATATAAAAAAATCGATTTTGGATAATTTTCACGTTCTAATGAACGCTAGCAATTTGTCAACCGTTATATTTGAAGCAAAAAATGTACAGTAAGTTTTAGCAAAATAGTTTTGTGGTTATTTTTTGTTACCATAATTTACACTTCTGAAGATGATCTCGGAAAGAGGCTGAAAGTGCTTGAGTACCTTAAAAAATGAATGATAATAATATCTGTCAACATTACAGCTAATTTCTGACATCTTTCAATTCTTTGTAATACGCAATGGATTATCTGTGAGTATAAACGGATTTTATTAAAAATAAGCAGACCTAATGTTTGCAATTTATTTAATCTGACATATATATATATATATATATATATATATATATATATATATATATATATGTATTCTATATGTATATTTGATAGAACGATATATTTTTATACATTAAGAACTTTATTAGGGAAATCGTATGACAAAGTGGAAAAAGTTTACTTATTACGGGTTTCGTTATTCAAGACTTACAATCCCCTCTTATATATATATATATATATATATATATATATATATATATATATATATATGAACTGAACCACAAAACCACAAATTTCTCGTCGTTAATTCTAAGAAGGACATCGAAGGCACGTGTATAAGCTGCTGCTACTGCTGTTACTCGTATTTCACTATTTTCGCGTAAAGACAAGCCTTTGAATGTGTAATTTCGTGATAGACCCGCCTCCAACACAGTTGGTGCGACACAGTCTTTCGGAAAAATACAGTTCTGTACATAAACATCATGAAATCTTACAAAATGGCCCTGAACACACAAGCGTTCTGTCTCTTCTCTCTCTCTCATATATCTTTTTCTCTTCGTTTTCTTACCTCTATCTCTCTCTTTTTCTTCTCTCGTTCTCTCTTTCTCTATCTCACTCACACATTGAGAAAGTATTTATGTGCGTGTTTATGTGATTGTGTGGGGAAAGTGTGTGACTTATTTGTGGTTCCTGAGGAGAAAGGATACGCGTAGGGCACAGCAGGTAGAATATAGTACAGACCGGGAAATTACTTGCAGTTTTAAGTTAGAAACATAAAAATCTATTCACAGTAGAGGGCATGTCATGATTTATAGACCATCTCAAATTTTTTAGCATTACTCAATTTTTGTGTTTTTGTAGTTGTTTTCACCTTTTCGAATAAATTTTTCGCTTCTCTGGTGCCTTTTCTGTTTATCTCTTCGACTTTGACTTTTTTTCCCTATATTTTCTATTTCTTCTTCGTTTCTACGTTAATTCCTTTCTCATTTATTCCTGTGTTGAAAGCGGAATGGTAGTAACCGCTTTGTATGTACATGTGAATGATTAGGATACCAACTGAGAATAAAGCAAGAACACGAGTGATTACAAAACTTAGTGAAGGAACATTTTGAAATGCTTTACAATCAGAGAAATGAAACAGAGTAATGCTTGAATGTATTCTTCGTGGAAATTACAAACGAATATTAAGAAATTTTGGTGTATGTTTTTGATACGTATATTTCTTAATCTAACAGAAGAAAAGAAATCGTGGCGTAAAAGGTTATCCATTCTCACTAACCTGGTTTGTACAATTTCATTTATTTTTTTTTTTATCTCTAATTGATTCAAATTTTATTAGTTTCTGGCGCTTCAATTTTAGTGCCCGGATGTGCGTTGTGGTGCAATGGATATCGGCTCGGAATTAAAAAGATGAGAGTTGAATTCCAGTTGAATTCGTTGAATTCATTTACACGCAAATATCTTTTGGGAAAAGAATTAATTCATCTCTCTTCACTCCCTAGTTATAGGTTGAATAGCAGGACAGATTGGGTTCTGTACTTTTGATTGGCAATCAGTCTCCCGAAAAAAGAAATGGCAGTCTTCTGCTTAGTCAGTCATGGAGCAAAAGATTCATGGTCGCCCAAACGCGTATCACGCATGGAACTTAAGTGACTGACTGAGTGCTTCAACGATGGTGTTCTTTTCATATTCTACAATGTGTGCAGCTTTTGGGCAAAGTGTTTACAGTTTTTTCTCTCAATCTCTATTAGTTTCACTTCTTGGTTCGCAGAAATGGCTACATGTGTACTTTAGCAAGATTTCCTTTTATTTCCCAACTCAGCCTTGCCTCATGGCTGATATAGATTTGTCTGTATATCAAAAGAATAAAAGCTTAATTTTGCCTAATCTCGTATCAAAATGATCGATGAATATACCTTGATATTTTGATATTTTTGCGACCATTTAGTTATGTTATCATTTCGTCTTCTCAGATAAGCGAAACGTCATTGTTCTGTTTTCAGTTTGATTATAGTTTTTAATATCTGTTGATTCTCCATTTCCATTTAGTCTGTAATTTATTTCTAGTTTTATTATTTCAAACTAGCAACAAATTGGTTAAAATCGTTCTTGAATTTGATCAATATGATTTCATTTCAAATTTTTAATTTTATTTTTGCATCTTTTAATATCAAATTGGTGTCCAGCTATAAGAAATAATTACTTATCAGGATTTACAGAAAATCGAGACACTCGATTAAGCAAAAAAAAAAAAAAAAGGTAATGTTGCTTGCAGGTATTCTTCATTCACTAGTTTAATCGCGCCAACAAAACATGACAGCTTATTCAGTTCTTTGATATGTTGTATTGAATTACTATTCATTTATCTTCGAACTAATAATATCTTCGAATAATTTAAGACAAATAAATTTGACTATATATATATATATATATATATATATACTTATGTGTGTGTCTTTGTGTGTGTGTGTTGTATGTGTGTGTGGGGGTAAATTATCTTCAGGTAGAGTGTATCTGTAAAGGAACAAAATAAATAAAAAGACAAGTGATAAAAGCTATTCTTAGCCGACTCATCATGTCCCCTGAGGAACTTTATCGAGGCAAATTGCCTTGATAAAGTCAATCAGAGGACAGAATGCGTCGGTTAAGAATAGTCTTTTCTCTTCTCTTTGGTAATTTAGTGCCCGTATGTTACCAAGAAAGCCATGGCACATTGGCTTAAATATTTTCCATGCTCTCAGTTCCTTGAGGGTAAGATTCTTTTCAAATTCCTTATCCTTCAGTACATCTCTGATCTGATGACCGACGATGTTGCCATTCTCGAACTTACTAGAACTGAGAAATTCTTCATTAAGCTTGATATGAAGAGGCGGAAACATCTTGTTCATGTTCACCAGACGATGTTTGTGGACGTTGTTTTCCCCAGGTACTGCTGCTAGATTCCTCAGTTCTTCTTATAGTGCTTGGATACAGCTGGTCTATTTCGGAGACAAAAAGCGACAGTATTATAGGACTGATAAAGATAGGACGTTTCAATTTTTAAAAATGTACATTTTAGTATGACATCAGCCTGTATAATTATTAATTTGAATTCGGCATCCATAAATTGGTCATAAGCATCTATGTAGTTTATTGCTGAAGCATTCAAATATTTCGGATTTTTGTCTAAATGTACACATGTTTACATGTATACCTAAAAAACAGAGATGAGGTGCGAAAATGAATATCGTATCTGAAATCTGAGCCCCAAAATTAGGTTAGAACACCTATTTTTATGCTTGCCTCATTTTTGGTGAAAACTAATGTAATCAGGTATTAGTAAGGCTGATATTTAACATGTTTTATTTTCATATATATTTTTAGATTTGTCCTTATTTTTACGGCTGTAAGGATCATTATCTATATAAAAACGAAAAAGAAAAATGAAATATTTGCTAAAATAGGCGGATCGTATTGAAGGATATACAAATCACCTCAGCAGTTGGTCTTTTTATGTTTGAACGAAAATTAAAAATATATATTATTTGTGCTGATATCTGCTCTTCTAAAAAACCTTGTTCAAAATCTTATTTTATCTTCTTGGAAATAAAGAATTGAAAAAGCAAAACAACTAATTACTTACAAAATACATAGAAATTGAGAAAACTAATTTATTCAATTTATTTATATACTAAGCAAGTGCTTGCATCAACGTGTATATATATGTAGATAATTCACGTGATACAAAAGAAAACTACGTAAAATAACTTCTATTTACAAAATTTTCTACTATTCAATGATTTAGAATACTTTATTATACAAATAAAAATTTAGTGGATTTACCATTAGAGGATTTTAAATGATGTACTCATTCGGGCATTGAATTCATCAGAATCGCTGTTTTTTCTATCCAATATTCAATGATGTTGCACTGGAAACATAAAGAACACTCTCTTTTATGTAAGCTGTTCAAAATATTTTCCTTATTTCATGATGCATATTGGTTCAGATATCAGGAAATTGACTTGGCCTTGAGAGTCACTTAATGCTCTTTGCAACCTGACAATGTTAAGAAGTCTTTTTTGTGTATCGCACGAAGTTTTAACCTCATTGAAGAAGAGTTCCCTTTTATCAAAATAACCGTTAGTCAGTAATGGGAAATAACTCTACTGCAAGATGAATATAGTTTTTGAATTGATATTTCCAATTCACTTCAGGGACATTGAGCAACTAGTGCTTCCAGCTACTCTCGACGCCCTAATCATTAATCTGCTATGATTGATATTGGGTTGCAGGCAGTTATAACAAAATCCTTGACTGGCTAATCTCAAAACCAATACACATCCGTAGTTCGATAACTGAGCCAATAGTGACTGCTTTGAAAAGATGCTAGTGTACAAAATCTCAAAGGATATATCTATCATTCCAATCGACTCGTTTTATGAGCTGTTATCGTTGAGGCTTTCGTGACGTAACCCATCTGTCGAAGATGCTGTTCTGCTATAACCAGTTTGATTTTAATCCACCTGTGGCTTTGCAAACAAGATTTTTCCATCATTCGTTTTAACGCACGAAAACATCTTTCTAATGGATTGAACAAGATACATTATTTTCTTTTCTTGTCGAGTAAAATGTTCACAGTCGAATAACATTTTAATGTTGTTTCTCATTGGCTTGTTTAACTCTAGGATTGACCAACAATTCATTTCCACTTTCAAAATTTGACACTTATAGAATCCTGAAGCCATAAAAAACTTAGTGAAATTATTGTGTGCTCAACTTTCATGCCTCTATTTGAAGCAAACTAATTTAGTTGTTTTCGATAAATTAAATATTTGAATAAAATAAAGGTTACTATTTAAAGAATAGTGTACTTGAATATAAATAGATAGATATATAGTGGAGGGAAGTTTCCCAGTAGGATCACTGGTATTATCTTTAATAATAACTTTAGTAACATTACCATTATAGCTAAGAATCTGGTTTAGGTACGTATATGATACGTTATGCACAACCTTTATCAGGAAAATGAGCAAAAATTGTATATATATATATATATATATATATATATATATATATATATATATATATAATAAGGAAGTGAAAGAACAGAAAGATTAAAAACATACTGCTTATGCATTTACTTTATTATATATATATATATATATATATATATATATATATATAGTTAGCTTTTGGTCATAATTAAATTTGATCAGTACACAGTTGTATTAAAAAGTGTTCAATGCATTTATATTGTAGAACTTTTTAGAAATTAATTATTAACGCAACCTAGGTTTCAACCTTTCGGTACCTTCAGACGATTTATTAAATTATAATTATAATAAATCACCCGAAGATACCGAAAGGTTGAAACCTAGGTTGCAGAAATAACCCATTAAAAATGAGAGACAAGGTATTATTTTTAGGTTTTTATATAATTTATCATGTGATCTTAAAACTTTTTCTCTTCAGAATATAAATTATATAAAAGTTGCCCAAATGTTTTATTTTTCCCAGCGTTTTTGGCTATGCTTCTAAAGATTACCATACGCGCAGAAAAATTAATCATTAGGACAGTTTTCATAGAATTTATGTTCTGAAGAGAAGAAAATATAAGATCACATCAAAAATTATATTAAAAAAAATAACCATAACACCTTGTTTGTCATTTTTAATGAAACCTGCATAAAAGAGAGATTTCACACACACACACACACACACACACACACACACACACACACACACACACACACACAAAATATAGGGTAAACCAAAAGTAGGTGGACAGTAACTGATCACTTTTGCTAAACAATTATTAAAATATGCAATTAAATTTTAATATATACAATAACACAACGCAAATGCAGTGAAAATTCTATCAAGCAAGAGCTCAATTTACAGTTTTGAAAACTATTTTTCACGCTTCGACAAACATTTTGCACGAGAATATTTATATATTAATTTTTTGAAATGCATCTCTGATGTATTTTTTAAATCACCAACACTTTGCGGTTTTCGTTTATAAGATTTGTTTTTGAATGCTCCCCCAACGAAAAAAATCTATTGAAGTAAAGTCAAATGAACGCAGATTGGAAATCTTCGGCTAATCTATTTCTCATGAAATGTTTCGTCAAAATACTTAAGGACTGCTATGGATAATGTCGGGGTCTCCATCTTGTTGGAAATAAAGGTGATGGGAATTAGGCTGTTGTTGAAATTGTGGAACGACTTGATTCATTAGAATTTCGAGATATTTATCACCTGTGACTGTTCCAAAAAATATTAGCCTTAAAACACCAGAGCTTGAAATACCATCTCAAACAGCAACCATAGTTATAATATAAATCCAAAGCAAACCGCGTTCAACCTAATATATATATATATATATATATATATATATATATATATATATATATATATATATATATATAACATAGCACACTTGGTATACAATCCAGGTAAATTTCGATAGAGACGAAATAAAGAGAACTCAATGTTGAATTCATTTATTAATTTAACAGAGTAATATAATTTATAAAAGATTGTAGATTATTACATTTCACCGCGTCCTGATGGTATTATCGCGACTAACATCAGGACGCGGTGAAATATGTATTACCCATTGTAATAATCTAAAATCTTATATATATATATCATCCAGATACAATCCTGTTTCGCTGTATCACAGCTCATCAGAAATCCACTTGTTTCTGGCCGGAATCGATATATATATATATATATATATATATATATATATATATATATTAAAACGTAAATATGTTACAATATCACTACAAAAAGTAGCCATGCGTTTTATCAAGTGATGATGTTGATTTCAAGTTGAAAATTTTAATAGGTTTAAAACTAACCAAATTCTCTTAATCAGAGAGACATTGGTACGTATTCAGAGGTAATAAATCAAAATACAAGTAACTTATAATTTGAAGAACATAAGAACAGACTCTAAAACAATTTATTGGGGCATCAATATTAATAGTTGAGTAAATAAGAAATCAGCATAATAGATTGAATATTAGTTTTACTTTACAACAGAAATATGAATTTATTTAAAAAAGAAAAAAAGAAAAAACATATTTTACGAATTAATGTTAGAAACTACAAATTTTAAACTCTAAATTTGACAAAGCATTAAATTTAGAATCTTGTAAAGTTATACAAATAAAAAACGAGGGAAGGAGATAGACGCACATATACAAATATATAGACAAATAGACAAATATATACACATATAAACATATACTAGGATGCATACACACGCACAAATGCATATACGCACATATATACACATACAGAAATATTTAAACTTTTGTTTTCATCGACATGTTAATTTATTCGTTAAATTGTAAAGGCAGGTTTTGAAAGCGTCTGCAAAGGCTACAATATTAGATAAAAGTAAGAATGAATTCGTAAGATGGCATGGGTCTAACAAGAAGAAGTTCAAAACTGACACAGTCATATTTCAGAGCATGAATAAATATATATTACAATAATCTAAATTTAATGCTTTGTTAATTTTAGAATTTAAAATTCGTAGTTTTAACATTAATTCGTAATAATATATATATTTTTTCTTATTTTTTTTTTTAATAAATTGAAATTTTTATTGTAAAATATAGCTAATTTTCGATTAATGATGCTGATTGTTTAAATCAAATATTAACATTAATGTCCCAATAAATTGTTTTTAGAGTTTGTTCTTAGGTTCTTCAAATTAGAAACTACTTGTATTGGTCACCACTGAATACGTACTAATGTCACCCTGGTTAGGGGTTTAGCTGGTTTTGAGCCTTTTAAAACTTTTCAACTTAAAATCAACATCAGCACTTGATAAGACACTGTGTCGAAACAAAATTGCTACTTTTTGTCGTGATATTATAAAATATTTATGTTATAAATTCTAAATAAATATTATTCGCTCTAACATGTATGAAACACTTTTAAGAATAAGTGTTTGTTTTTTTGGATACGAACTTTATTCCATTCATACATAAACTATACTTGTATATATATATATATATATATATATATATATGATGTATAAAAATACTTTCCGAACTTTGGGGGCGGGTTCCTCACAACAAAGCAAGGACAAAAGTCCATATAAGCATATGTTCTCAAATCCTTCTTTTTTAAGTTATTAAGTTTAAAGTTTAGTCTGTATAATGTGCTCTTTGGAGTTAGACGTATGAGCGCATTTCGGTCTTCCTCAATCCATCGTTTGTGGTGCCACAGATTCTATTTCAGCAACGAGACGATAAACAGCAGCAAAAGTTGAATGACTCGGCTGCCTTCGGTCTGAAAACGCAATCTGATAAAGCCATGCAACCTCGCGATCATTACCAATTGCGCGGCCGGATGAAAAAATCTTCTCTGCCTGCTAACGAAATGAATATCATGCCATTGTTAAACGGAACACGTCTGAGTTAACTGATGACTGCACACGTTAAACGTTGAAACAGACTAGCGACGCATGTACACGAATGACAAATGTAGCTATGCATATCTACCGTAAACTTATTTAAACTTAATACTTCAAAGATTTGTAAACATACGTTTATATATCCTTGTTTTGGTGTGAGGAACCCGCCCCCAAAGTTTCCATAATTATTTTTGATACATCTTAATATGAGTGAGTTGCATATATGGATCGAAATTCGAAGAAGAGGTATGAAAAAAAGTGTTTTAAATCTAACATGTTTTACTTTAACAAGATTCTTTCAAAAAATTTTTTTAAGGACGAATGATTTAAAAAATTAAATTTAAAAAATCTTTTAAAAATCCACAGAAAAGTATGTTGATTGAGGTTTGATTTCATTGGTCAGATTCGCATCACTTTAAATAATGACAAAACGAAATATATTTCAGTTCAAAATTGTATAGAAATAATCTATACACGTATCAAGCGATGGAATGATTTTTCCTAAATAAAATGAGAGAATCATGTATAAGTGTATGGGAGAAACATGTGAGTGTTTATGTGTCAGTAAAGTTAGTATGTGTATGAATGATAAACTGAAATACATTCGGTTTAAAATTCTAGAGAAACAATGTATACAAGTATTAAACAAACATTTATAAATAAATAAATTTAAAAAATAAGCTGCGGGGCTATGGTATAACTGGACAATTGTTTGACCTAATCCAGTCATTCCTTTCAAATTGCACAATGAGGGTAGTATTGAACGGACATACCTCACGATACTATCATACGAAGGCGGGTGTCCCTCAAGGCTCTGTTCTAGGTCCTACGCTTTCCCTGGTCTTTATTAACGATCTCTCCGATGTAATCAGGTCTCAAGTAGGCATATACGCTGACGACACCACCGTTTACTCTTGCCGCGATCAAAAATCTGCTGAGGCTGACAAAGCGAACCTCACTGATGAGCTTGGAAAAGACCTCCAATCTGTAGTGGACTGGGGTAAGAAATGGTTCGTAAATTTTAATGCTTCCAAAACAAAGCTACTATCTGTTAATCATCACAAACAATCGCTCCTAACACCCATTAGCATAGGTGCTACCCTTTTACAGTGAAACCGATAAAATGTAACCGCAATTTCTACTCTAGCAGCTTCTTTTTTTGCACTTCCCACCCCCTATGTAACTCCTTGCGCACTAGTAAAACTGCCTTGGTTGGGGCGAAATGATTAAAAAAGTTGTTAACGGTTAAAATCTTTCAATGAAATAATATCTATTAGAATACTAAATGTCTATATATTTAAATTATTGCAATATCATAAAAGTAATATATAGAAATATTAAAACACTAATATAAAATTAATGATACCATATTGTATCATTACAATATTACCAATTAAGCAATATCAATAAAGTACAATAATATATAATAGTATATAATAAAAACATAATAATAGTAATAATAATAATAAACTATATAAATATATAGTATAGTGAAAAATATTGATTATAATATAGAATAATAGGAAGAAAACATAATTGAATAATATATTAAATAAAATAGAATGTAGTTCATATAGAGAGAAACAATATTAGGAATAAAAGGGACTGTCTTTAAATTATTTAATTATATTTATTGATATTTTGGATTCATGGATTATAGATTTGTGGAAAAATACAGAAGTAATATAATGTTTAAATCTCGTGTTTATAGTTGGTAGTAATGCTATTAATATGTTTTCAAAGAACTTCTACCTTAAAACCTTATATTTTTTTAAAATTAAACTATCATGCGAGAAACCAAAGTTGTGTTCTACGTTATTTCAATGTAATTGGAACGTGTGTGTAAACGTAAGTTTACGTTCGTAGATATTCGCTTTTAGATTTCGTGATGTGTCCCCTATATATACATTATTGCACTGTAGACACTGTATTTTGTAAATCCCGGTATTTAAATGCATGTTTTTGTGTCTTTTCTAATCTGACAATATCACCACTAGTCTTGGAGGTGGTGGTAACGATTGGATAGGATATATAGGATAGCTAGTTTATTTGAGAGTTCAAATGAAAAGGTGTTGGAAGGCAGTGTTATGAAATCTGTGTGATTTTTTTGGTTATTCTTTTTTGGTTTTGTGGATTTTATAAGCATCATTTTTGTGCACTGATGATGAATGGTGTGGGTAGTGGAAAAGTTTAAATGTTTGTTCAATATATCTCTCTTCTTCAGATAAATAATTAGAGCTGCATATTCTGGGGACTCCAAGGTAGAAACCTATACTTAAACCAGATTTAATACTTTATTTGTGGTAGGAATAAAAATTAATAAATCGTTTTTGTTGGTAGGTTTACGGTAAACTATAAATTCTAATTTATTGTTATTACGTATCAGTAAGATATCAAAGAAAGGTAAAGAATTGTTAGTTTCAAGTTCATATGTAAATTGGATGGTAGGTTCTACCTTATTGAGTTTAGTAAAAATAAAAGTTTAAAAGGTTAGTGTCATGGAGTAAAATAATAGGACATCATCTATATATCTTAAGTAAGCAGAATTGTTAGGTATAATGTATTTGAAAAAACAGGATTCTAGAAATAAGCAAGCAAAAACAGCACTGATAGGGGACCTCATAGGTAAGCTAAATTTTTGTTTATGAAGTGTTGTTAAAAGAGAAATAACAATGGTTAGTAATTAATGCTCATATCTTTATCATTTTATGATTAGGTAGGAGGAGCTTTACTTTGGAGTTTTTTAGATGGTTTCTAAGAATTCTTAGACATTTTGTGTGTGTGTGTGTGTATGTGTGCAAATTAATTTTATTAATCACATAAACATTTTTATTGATACAGGTATTGGGATCTTGTGAGTTCGATTCTCAGTGTTTCCTCTATATCTGAAACCCTGTTTCAAATTCAAGTTAAGTTTAATATTAATCTATTTTCTTTTCTAATTCTTGATTAAAAGTAAAAAATTTGAATTTTCACATCTTTCAAGTTATGTATGAATTACTAGTTTATAATTACTATGACAACATTAACAGTATGCATCTTGAATTTACAGTTAACATTTAAAGTTAATATCTTAATTATCTCATTATTTTCTGTTCATGTTACATGTGATATCCATTTTAATTGTTGCTGTTATTGAAAGTCCTAAGTGATGAGGTTTCTGTTTTTTGGCACAGTTCTTTTTTGTGATTCTGTAGCGCCAGTCCACAAATTGTGAAGAAGGATGGCCCTAAGTAACAACTACAAAATATTTTAACCATTTATCCGTGAAATCACTCCATTTCTGAATGGGTTTAGTGTCATGTATATCATTCATATGAAAGTTCTAATCTAACGAAACTATTTAAGAATATCATTCGATTTTTTAAGTTAAGGCTTCGGTTTTTGTCAAGTACAATGATTCACTCGAAACGGCTGAATTCAGTTAATAGACATCACTTAAAAATCGGAGTAATTTTTGTATTATGTTTGTTGTTTATCACCAAAAGTAAAATCTTTAGCAAAGAATATCGCTAAACGTATTTAAAATAGACATTCTGGAAGTAACTTTTTAAAAGTATTCAAACGCGATTTATAAAATAAATTAAAAAATATTAAACTGTATTCAAAGCATTTGTGAAATATAAGTTCTAAATTTTCTCCATTTTCAACTCGTAATATTAAGTAATACGAAACTAAAATATGTTTTAAAGTTGTTTTTCAGCCTTTCTCAAAGATTAATAATATTCAGTTTTAATTATTTACTCTATTTACATTGTTCAGACTGCTGTCATGGTCTTTATTGTAGTTGCTTTCAGCACCCATCGTATAAGGATCAGAGAAGAAATTGTTGGAACTTTCACTTTTATTTAAATCAAATTGAATGTATAAAAGTATTAGCATGATGTAACAGGTAAATTACACTCAGATCTAAAAGTCCCTCCTCTTTAAAGACTTAAAATATATTGTTACCGATACTTTGAATTCGAAACCTCGAATTTTCTCAATTCAGAATTGAGAACGACATTATGATAAAACATAGCACACTGACAGTTATGTAACAGATGTGACATAACAGTTTTGTTATAAATGTTATATAACGTTTATGTTGCAGACCTGGATGTATTGATCAACCTATGTAAATTACTGAATTGCCCTTTACGAATACTAAGCTGCACATATTGCCTGTGACCTTGATTAGGCTATTATATATATATATATATATATATATATATATATATATATATGTGTGTGTGTGTGTGTGTGTGTGTAAAAATGTTTTCCCTTTCACATTAGTTTACCAGTTCTTACTGTGATCATTTAAACTAATTTCCAGTGTGTGGTTAAACATCTCTTTAATTTGCTATATTTCATGACACCGTATAACTACATTACATCTTTGCAAATGTTTCACATGAAATAAATCTAAACTTTTATAGAACCAACATGCATTTTGGGAGTAAATTGATGTTTCTAGAATTACAAATTGTTAATTAATAAGGTATCAGCATCCCCGCAGAAAGCCTAATGGAAAAGTCGTGCATACAAGCGACATACATTCAGTTAGGTATATTGAGAAGAGAAAGCTTTTCTAATGAGATCACTGCTATCATCTTTAATGACATTACGGTTAAGGCTAAGAATTTAGTTATGTAGATGATACATTTATACAGAGTCTTTATCAGGAGAATGAGCAAACGCCGTAGGTTCATATGCACGCGATCATATAATCAATATAGATCACCATGGAAAAGTAACATAATGACAGACATTTTTCTAGATGTCTCAATAACTTGCACAGAATATAGGTCGAAAATATGTGGATACGGTAAACAACGCTTTTCACCAAAAATTTACAACAGAAAGATGAACGAACAACTTGAAAATATTCGGAGGATCAAAAGACAGTCATATGGATGTAGTATATAAAAAAAATCAATGTATTTGTGGTAAAACACCAGAGCAGCAGTTAGAAGCAAAATTATGCAAACTATACAACCACATAAAAGCTTCCCCTTGCATGCAAAGAAATACAAAAAAAAATACAAAAAAAAAAAAAAAAAAACTACATGTGACTATATTCAATGTAGGGAATGTCAAGTGGAAACTAGCCGTCTCATAAAGATTAGCCTTGAGGATAATTGAAAAGCCTTAATCCCAAACTGTATAATAAAATCATGCGTAGCAGATCATATATAAAGTGCACAAAGGGCTTGAAGTAAGGTAAAACATATAGACAGTGAACCACAACAGGATAGGCATAGATTAAAGATGGCACATACACTCCTGATCAAAATTTATGACCACTTAAAAATCTTTAAAAAGAAATATTTTTTTTTACGGATAGATTTTAAACTCCTCTCACTTAAGGTTACCAATACTACAATCTAAAAGGTTATGGAAACAAAAGCTATATTCCAAACATTTTATTTAAAAATGTACATTTTATAAAATAAGGCGATTTACACATGATCAAAATTATAAGACCAGAGACAAAAATTCTACGAAATTGTACAAAAAGTATATGAAAACATTCAACAACCAAGTTTAATAATGAGTTCTACCTCCACTGCTTTTGATGACTTCAAAAATTCTGTCGGGCATGCTAGAAATAAGCCTTTCCATTAAGGTGAGGGGGATGTTGCTCCAGCTTCTGAAGATGGCTTCACGAAGTTCATTTTTTGTTGAATATTGTTTGCCATTTCGATAAACATCTCTTGTCATCCATCCTCAAACATTTTCATTTGGGTTCGAGTCTGGTGAGCATGCAGGATGTCCCAAGAGATGGACGCCATTTTCTTGTAGAGAGGTCAAGGTCCGTCTTGCAGCATGGATTGCAGCATTATTCTGTTGGAATAACCATCCATCCACACACAAACGATGGCCCTCCATCATCAATGATGCTTTTTGTAGCTTGCTAACAAAACCAGCCGCTGTTTGACAACCCTGCACCACCTGGAGCTCCATCGTCCCTCTGTAAGAAAAGGCACTCCATACCATTAGGGACCCTCCACCACTATGACATGTGAATAAAATTTCAGGAGACATGTTTTTGTTATGTCAATATCGTTGGAAGCCATCAGGACCATCTAGATTGAATTTTTTCTCATCAGAAAACAGGACTTTCTTCCAGTTCTCATCGTCCCATGTTTGGTATTCACAACCAAACTTTAAGTAGTTCACCTTGTGACGTGGAAGCAGCCGAGGAATTTGTTTACGCTTTTTATTTACCATGCCTTTTTGTCGTAAGTGTCTTCTGATGGTTACGGGACTGCAATCAGCATCTGTGACTGCCTTAATTTGACTAGAAGAAAGCCCCGCCTCTTTCATAACAACCCGCCTTATTCTCTTATTCAATGCAAGAGAAATTTTTGGGGGCCTACCAGAGGATTTTGCTTTTCCATAATTCTCACTGTTGTTTAGAAAGTTGCAAATCACAGTTTTACTGGGATTTACCTTAGCTGCGATCGCCCGCTGTGACAAACCTTGCTTTTGGAATTCTAGAATTCGAGAACGCTCAACTTTGGTAAGTTTGCTTGCTTTAGGCATGGTAACACCTTTACGCAGTGATTGCTAATCTCTAACTGAACTAAAAACATTGGAATTACCATAGATCTAACAATTTATACTCCTGGTCTTATAATTTTGATCATGCGTAAATCGCCTCATTTTATAAAAATGTAAATTTCTAAATAAAATGTTTGGAATGTAGCTTTTTGTTTCCATAACCTTTTATATTGTAGTATTGGTAACCTTAAGTGGTAGGGGTTTAAAATCTATCTGTAAAAAAATATTTCTTTTTAAAGATTTTTAAGTGGTCTTAAATTTTTGATCAGGAGTGTATGATTTTGTCGAACAGTAGTAGAAGCAAAGTGAATGCAAGAATCTATCGCTCAGAATGGAGCTAAAAAAACAGCACTAAATATGTATTATTTTAAAAAAGACTTTTTCTCCGTATAACAATAATGGCCTATTCCGATGCTGTATTTTCCCAAATTACTGAAAATATTTCAAATGTAGAACGAATCTTTATCTTTTGGACTTGTGAATAATTGAAATTAGAGTCGTTGTGTGAGAAAAAAGTAGCATATGAGCAATTGAAGATTACTAGATCTGTTCATATTTATAATATGAACATACAGAAAACCGGATGTCGAAGTTGCCGAAACATAAAAAACGAGGATGGCGTTCCTCTTGCAGAGAATTCTTTTTTCATTCTTAGTAGGTTTTCTTTCGAAAAATGATTTTATTTAAACAGAACCTATATTGATACGAAATAATATTTAAAATTAAGTAAATGCTGAGATAGTCAGTAAGTTGTCATACGTGATACACCTTTGAGCGACCACGCCTCCTTTGACCCATGACTAGCAGAAGATTTTCTCGCTGTGGGTTGCCATTTGTTTCTACGGTAGCCTGGTTGCTCACCAAGGCTATAAAACATAATCTGTCCTGCTATTCATAGCTTGATTAATACCTTTCCCAAGGGTATTAGTGTGGAAGTGAATGAAACGAATTCGCCGGGAATTCGAATTCGGTTCTCCAATTTCTCATTTTGAGTCGATATCCATTAAACCCCAACGCACATCATTATTAAGTTTAGCCTTGCCAAAAATAGATATTTCAATTCGTCAACATTTTGTTTAAAGTCTGTATTTGATAACAATATAAGTCAATTAATGGACACATTTTGCTGCTGGCATTGTAATTTTTCTTTTCTTAATTCAAAGAGAATTGTTTGTTTAATTAGCTATATCTAATTCCAAAGGAAATAGTTTAGAAAATATTTGCCTGTCTCTTTGCACTAAAATCAGTCTATATTTATTTCCAAATAACTTTAAAATATTGACAATATTTGATTTTTTATCATTTACTAAATCAAATTATTTGAAGAAATATATGTTCTTTAAAATTTGGTTATTAAAAATTCTTTTTGACAGGATTGTAAGAGCATGTATTTGGGAGCATAAAATAAAACAAATAAACATGTCAACCAAAACAAACAGTATCCAAATATAGCTGTTTATCTCAACAAAAAAATATTTCAGTTTATAATAATAATAATAATAATAATAATAATAATAATAATAATAATAATAATAATAATAATAATAATAGGCTCTACATTCATAGTTATGATAAATAATGTCTAACATGTTTCAGCTGGTAAGCGACATCAGTTTTGCAATAAAATTTAAACGAAATTTTCAAAATTATTTTTATTCTTTAGATGAAACATATGGGCTATTTCATCTTTAAAGTCGTTCTTGTAAATTTATGAGGGTCATGGTAACAAAACCTGAACAATTCAGACCATCATATTTTCTGCTGGCTACAGTTTTGTTTATGATAACTAGCGGTTGCCCGATAATCTTTCAATATGACCTGTCTATTATCATTTAATTATTGTTAATGGCTTCTACGATGTTTCTGGCCACTTTTGCAGTTCTGTGATCTTTCCAGCTGATGCTTAACAAGAGCATCATAAGACGTCTAATTAGAATGTTTGCTTTTTTAAGTTGGATAGGACAAAACCAAAGAAAAATATTGCAACTTGCAAAATAATGTTTTGCTGAAGAAAATGATTAAAATGATTGAATGATGTTGTAAATTATTTAATAGTTTTCACTCTTTAAAATGAAGGAGTTTACTAATTTGGATATATATGTTTCTGTCGGTTTCTTAGCCCATAACTTTGGAGTACCTGGTTAAATCTCTTAAGACTCTTCTTACATTACCAGCCTCTGTTTTGTGGCATTCTAATGCAAGAATTCTTTTTCTTCTTTCTTTGTTCTTATCGTGATACCGCTAAGAAATTCGGCATCTAAGTTTTGATTACACAAACGCCGTTAGCGAATTTAGCTATCAACATGTTCACTAAAACGTACCAAGTGATAAGATATTAACAAGGAATAGAGGCTGACTGAATGAATGAAGGAAGAAGAAAACCCCGCTTGTAACAAGAAAGACGATATAATAAATACTAAGGACATGTGAATTTCCTTTCTTTATTTTTTTGAGAAGGTTTAATTGTATTTAAAAATTAAACCTATTTTTATTTTCCATTGTTTTTTCACCAGAAAGGAATCATTGATAGAAGATGATAGAAATGGCTGCAATATAAATAGAAAATCATTTGAAAAGTAGCAATAATAGATATTCTAAGTAATTTTCTAATTGGTTTTAATAGTAAATTAAAAAGTGAAAGGAAATAGATGTGGTATATATGAAAATAATATGATATAGGTTTGTGAAAGATTTCAGAAACGACCATCAAAGAGTTCATTACGAAAAGAGATTAGTCTGCGGGCCGTGTCTCTTGAGGTCCTTATATAAGCCACGGAAGGTGGTTATAATTGGAATATTTTTGTACGAAATCTAAACTTTAGAATAATTGTTAATATTTCATGCTTAAATCAGTTTATATATTTGTATATTTATAAAGACTAAGAAGACAACAACAAAAACATAAAATAAACGGTGTATATTTATCAAGTGTGTCTACGGATAAAGGCAAGAAATACGTTTCGAAAACAGGCACTGAAGTGTGTGAGATAGTTTTCAAAACAGTAAAATAGTACTAGTTAATAATTATTTTTGAAACTACAAATGAAATTTGTAAGGCGACAATAATCTTTCTTAACAGCTGACAGCAAATGGCATCTAATTTTATTAAAGATTTAAAATAAATTGACATTTTAAAGAATTAAAGTGTTTTCATGTAAAGTAAAATACAAATTCTGTTTCTCATATGGCTTTTGCTATTCAACAAGAAACAGCATTAATAAAAACACACGTCCACACACATATATATACTCGTATTATTTACATACCACGTTTTGTAGAGTAAATAACACACCCGCTGATAGTAATAATATTGTTTAGATGCTATAATGAAGAATTTCAATTAGTTTTAAATCGTCATAATCAGTCTTTCGAATATTTCTTACAAACGTCGCGACCAGTGCCTAAGCAAGTCTTATTATTATTATAACCAATAGAAACTGAGTTATAACACATCTGAACATTTATCTTTTGAAACAATCTGGCACCTGTCACGTGTAATACGTTAATTGCAAAATCGTATAAAGATATCGGAAAATTTAAGGAAAATAATTTTCGTATCATTGCCAAAGAAATCTAGAACGGGCAAATTTGAGATTTTTTTTATTTCTTTTAATCAGTTAGCCCCAAACGAGGCAACAACAATGCCACTAAAATGCAAGAGGCTGTGAAAGAGAATGAAAAGGAACTGGAAACCCAATTCTAAGCAGGAAACAAGAGTTAAACCTCTATTCATGTTCAAAAGACCAGGGAGGAGTATGAACCATACGATAGGCGAATCTATCTGCTCCTATACTAAAGCTATATAAATAGAGCTCGAAGCAGAATCAGGCTAGGAATAAACCAAGAACAATGTAGTTTTGTAGAAGGCAATGAAACAAAAACTGCTATAATCATTCACAGAATGTTATCCCAACGAGCAAAAGAAATGATGAAATACTTATACCCATGTTTCATAGCTTACACAAACAAATCCGATGAAATAAAACGAAAATTCTTGAAACACTTGAAAAGACTGAACATGATATCCAAATAATATTTAATTTATATTGAAGTCAATAGCGTGTATACGAATGAACTGAGAATAAAAAGAGAAGTGCAACAAAGGCGTATTTTCTCATCGGATTTATTTAGTCTATACATTGATTTGATTTTAAGAGAATCAGTGGACTTATCAGGATTTATACCACATCTACTGCAGTTTTAGTAGCAAGGTATGTGTCTAGGATGAGATAACCTGAAGGAGTACACCCCTCCTCATACTGGTTTCCTCTTCAGAATTTTCCTTCTCCCAGAGTGCACTGCAAATGCAAAAAGGCCAAATAATCCTATTAAATTCTCATCATGGTTTCAAATTAATCCTAGCAGCTCAATATTTGAGTTTATTTTACAGTTTTCTTGCGTTTGATGCTATTATTATTAATAGAAAACTGTATTTTACATAGATTTTCAATTTATATTTTAGTAATAGCGAAAAATTAAAAGTGTGTATTTGAAGGAAAGCAGTGTTTGGATATATCATGAAAAAAACATTTGTTAACACTATTCTGTTCCGAAGTGTTTTGCTTTAAAAAGACCAACAATATTGTATTTATTATTCGGTTATGCATTTTTATCTTTATTCAAAACTTGATTATTCTTTTGTATTTAATCTATTTTTTATTTAATAGAGACAGCTCACTGAGACGCTAAACAGACAAAATACATTACATTTTACATATTTTAATATTCGCTTTTATAACTGGAAAGTGTTCTTAAATAATTTTTTTTATTTCTCACTTAATTCATGTTGTTTACTTTCAGTTTCTTTAAATGTGCTTGCCGAGGATTCCTTTTACTTTAGCACCATGCCACAAAGTCGAAATGTGGTTGAAGGATCCGACATTACCATTGACTGTGATGTATCTGATCGGCAACACATAGTATTTCAGTGGATGTTTAGAGGCAAAATTGTGGTCAATACAAGTCGACGTTTTCAAGATAACAGTAACCTAAGGATTTTACGTGTAAGTCGAGATGATGATGATGGTCCCTTCACGTGTATAGCTACGAATATAACCACTGGCTTCTCTCTACAAAGCTCAAATGCCAAACTCAATATACAGTGTAAGTATTACTCCATTGTTTTCAGTCAATTGTATTAATTTCTATTTCAGCTATCAAAAAGTCCCATGAAAAATATTTTCATCTAAATGTGAAAGTTAATCTTTTAAATTAATCAATTAACAACTTAAAACTTTTACTTGTTTGTTGATAAACTACATTTTCTAATTAAATGTAAATGTTTCGCCAATATATTTCGATTAAAATAACAGTATTTTATTTTATTTTTAACCTTTCTGTATCTGGTCTTAAAATTTTGACCAGGAGGCTATCTATCTATCTATCTATCTATCTATCTATCTATCTATCTATCTATCTATCTATCTATCTATCTATCTTCTGGTCAAAATCTTAAAACCAGATACAAAAGTGTTAAAGAAATATGAAATAAGTTGAAATAAGTTAAATTAAAAGAGTAAAAAATAATAAAATATATTTGCGAAATATATACATTTAATTACAAAATGTAGTTTATCAACAAACAAGTGAAAATCTTAAGCTTTTAAGTGATTAATTTAAACAAAAATTCAAAAAGAATTATTTTGGTTGATCATAAAGATAAGACCATGTATGAAAAAAATTACCGGACAAAAATTTTGGAACTAGTCAGTGTGCTCATAGTTTCAGACCTGTAGACATCTACTTAGCTCATTTGCAGCATTAAATTTCATATTTTAAAATTGTTAAAGATAAAATTTTAACAAAGTTTGAACAGGGCAGGATTGTTGGACTTCAAAGACGTGATCTTTCGTAGTGAGCCATTGCAAACGAAATTGGCCATAGCAGAACTCTCATTGTTAACTTAATTAAAAATCCGGAATGCTTCTTAAAAACCAAGCAGTCGAAAAGTGACTGAAAATTTTAATTTCTAATTGACTTAAACGGTTCTTTAGTTATTTTGTCTTTATCATAAGAAATTAATTAGACAATAAGAATTTCAAATAAATATTCTTGTTTTATCATTGATTATAAGATTGTTTTATGAAATGATATGAGATGAATTTCATTAATCGCACGTGTTGGAATATCTAAATTTGCGTATTTACTTAGTGCATGAGTTTACGAATACATGAAAATTTAGTGCATCAAAATTATTTGACAATCTATTGCAAAATAATGATATCAATTAATTCGATTAAATTTAACCGGAGGAATATTCAGTTAATAATAAATAATTCAATGAATCCTCGCGAATGAGAGCAAAGTTCTGAAACGGTTATATAAGAAAAACATTTCAATTTGTTCCGCCTCTTGAGTAAAATTATCTGATTAAGAGAACACTACTGACTCTTTATGACAGAGTTAGGAAATTTAAATATGTTCATTTAGGCAGAAGTCAATTCAACAACAATAATAATCATAATAAAAATTATAAGAATTCAAATTTGCAGTTTCAGCTGCCTACAGAGAAAAATTGTTAAAACTTAAAAACTGAGCACATATGTACACCATGTTAGATTTTACTATACAAGTTATTCACAATAAAATTAGTATTAAACAATCAATATTGATAAAAAATTTGAAAATACCATTTAAATTTCATCTGCCTATCATTATTGATATTATAGATAACATTTTTGTTGTGCCAAATTTTATTATGCGATCAAATTAGTTCAACGTTAAGTTCTATTATTAAATAAATCTAAAAGATATAGGCCATAGAAACATATTTGATTAATGCAATGTCTTATAGTAGCTTAGATGTGTCACAAAGCCGAAAGTATGGAGAACCCAGTGAGGACTAAGCTCACTATTTAATTGTAATTAATCTAGCGAGATAAGCTTGCCAACCATTACCCACGTCAAATTCTATATACGTGAATATATTATAATTTCAGTATTTTAAATGTCAATTTGACATTCAAAATCTTAATCTATCTGTTGCCCAATAAGTTTGTGAAATTTGCTACTGTTTCGAACGTAGTTGAGGTAGATTTTGCGCTTTCCAGATATTTTCTTTGATTTTAATATTGGTTTTCATTCTCATATAAATCTCTTTTAATGATAAATCGCAAGTTTTCCATTGGATTAATATCGGAAGAGGCTGGAGGCCATTCCATTATATTTGGTGTTTTCGAAACCCTCTTTGGCAAGCTGAGCATAATTGACTTCATAGAATATAAAGGATCATTGTATTGCATTAATATACTCTTTAGCTTAAAGCATCATTGTTGTGAGCTGTACAATTTAAAATGTCTAGTACAAGAAGTTACAATAAATTGGTTGATTATTTCTATAAAGGCTTCATTTCTAGCGCAGACATCAGATTCATCCATTGTTGATGTACATTTATTACTAAAAATTACTATTGTGAAATAAATGTTTTTGCTTAGCTTACAAGTTATTCTTTGTGATTTTTACCTAAACGTTGATTTCATGTCTTTAGCTAATATTTTTAATATTCTGTAACTTTCCACTTCGTTTCTGTTTATACTTTTAACGTTATATTTTTTAAATACATTTTTTATCCAATCGATTTTCTTGTTTATTACCCTTTTGTTCTTTTCTCAAATTTCTTGTTTTGCCAATGTTTTGAGTTTCTTTTTTAAATTCTTTTGTGACTTCTGTTTAACTTTTTGCAATTTTAACATTGCGTTCCCATGTGACAGTTGTGTCCACCGCTGATGTGGCAGTTGGAATGGTCCCAAAATGATTAGTAAAATGCACGGTAGAACACATGATCTAATGAAGAATTAGGACCATTCAGACAACAGAATTGTTGAGAACAACTGGGATACCGAGGGAAGTTCTGAAGAATTAAAATAACTAGCTGTCACTTAGGCTTCAATGATAATCACCAAACACATGGTATAATGGTGCTAATAATAATGATTGTTATAACAATCTGAGTTTAGTAATTAGTGCGGAGTTCTTAGTCGAGATTCATCTAAGAAAGAGTATTTTCTAAGAGAGCTCTTTTTCTTTCTTACCTTTCCTCATGGTAATGATATCAGGAGAATGTATTTTGCAAATTTGTAACGGTGGGTATGCAAAATGACAAATAAATATCATCCGACTAATAGAGATGTTCTGAAAATGTTTGCAAAAATAAAACTGATTAAAGACTGACATAGAAAGGATCTTTATCCAGGATATTAGAATTGAGTTCATGATCAAGAAATACGGATTGTTGATGATGCATCAAGAGAAATAAGAAACAAAAGAACGAACTTGACTTCCCAACTAATGAGATAAGATATTTCAATTCTTTCAGCTTCATAGAGAAATTGAATGGAAATTTAGTCTGTCTGGATATATTTAAATCAGATGGAATAATGCAGAACGAAACGAAATATAATACCGAAAGTGTATATCGAAAAAGAATAAGAAATATTTTTTAAACTCATCTCTGCAGCAAAAATATGATAAAGTAGAATAATTTCATCAGCAGTAGCATTAATAAGATATGATCGAGGCTCTACCTAAGGTAGACAGTAGTTTCTCTGTATTTTCCATTCTTCTTAAAGCCTTATAGTATCTTACATACTCTGTGCTATTCTAAACATTTATTGTAGAACCGTTTCAAATCTTTTTTTAAAGATGTTCAGCATTCACTCTCATATGTGAGCTTAAATATTGCAATGCAATAAAGCACGTTTTCTTTGTTTCTAAGAACATGTCCTATTCTTTAGTACCTTTTAAATTTGCAAATTGTATCTTTCAATTTTCTGATAGGCCTTCGGATTTCTCTGTCACACTTTCCATTGTTTATTACCCTGAGAATTAAGTTTACAGACTTGTCTCGTATCCGTAACTCATACCAGGGATTGTTCCTTTTACTGACAACCATGCACCCTGACTTTTTAACATTAACGATTAGTCTTTCTCCTTGCTTTTATCAAATACATTGTCTAACATTTATTTCAGTTTCCCTTCTGAATCTGTGTCATCTGTGTACCGTATGTTGTTAAGGTTATGACCGCTATTATTTATTATCCGGTTAGGTATTTCAAGTTTTGTTGGAAACATCTTGTTGTACCAGTTAAATGTATTCGAGCAGAAAGCACACTTTGCATTACTCTTATTTATTTATTACTGAATATTTGAATACTCTTTCTGTATAGACTAAGATTTCATTTCATTGAGTTATTCGTATCGGGATGTGCGTTATGGTGTAATTTTGTGTCTCGGAATGAGAAATCGGAGAGCTGAATTCGAATTTCAGTCGAATTCATTACATTTACACGCGCAGATACCTTGAGAAAGGTAATAATTCATCTCTTCTCAACGCAGCTATGGGGTGAATCGCAGGAAAATTGGGTTTTATAACTTTGGTTGGCAACCGGTATTTCGCAGAAAATAAATTGCAACTTACTGCAAAAAATCTGCCTGGTCAGTCATTTTTCTTTTGAGACGTCATCTTCCTTTCGAGACATGATCCCCTAAGGATGTGATTAAAGCCAAAAAGATGCAAAGGGTTACTGAAAATGAAAGAAACATAGGGGACAATAAAATAATAAGATTCAAGAAAACAGGAAATGACGAGTGACATTGCATTGGAAATTTTGAAAACTGGGGCTAATAAAAAAGAAAGAAACCGGAAGTGAATTTCAAAAGCGAGAAACGCGGTAAAAGACACTATTAGCATAGATTTTACAGTTACAACTAGTAATTTTAACAATGAAATTAAGAGACTTCGCTGCTAATCCTCGTATTGTACTTAAATTTTTGAATTCGAGGTACTAATGAGTAAAGCTCATCAGGACAATTACCGTGAGAATATTTGTTGAAAAAGCAAAGGTGGTGGGAAACTGACTGAAGCCGAGACGCCGGGTCAAGACCAATAATATTTCAGGCGAAAATTACATTTCTTGTCTTGTTATTTCTCTATTTCCAGTCTACGGGCTTTAATCGTTAGAATCCTACTTATTCGTTTAGTAATGTGACTCATCAAGACACTCGTTCAATAGAGCTAGCATTTATTCGCACTTGAATTCTTTGACAGCTCTATGAAGATTGATCTAGTGAACATTTATCTGGTATTTCACCGCCGTTTTATATTTCGTTTATCACTTCGGTAATCATATCAATCCCCAAACTATCTAAGGCTGTCAGCACCCCCTGTTACTATTTCGCTTTATCCTTCTGGTTTCTTCCTTTTTATCTTAGCTAATGTTAGTCTACACTCAGATATTTGTATTACGGTTATTTCTTTGCTTTGATATTTTGTAGATGTTTATTCTTTTTTGTCTGTATTCATTTAATTTCTGCATTATATTATCAATTTTTTAAATTATGATTTTTTTATAGATTTAATGCATACTATCAATGAGAATGTCTTCTGATATTTCTTTTGCGTTTTGTACATAACTGCGTTCTGCAGTTTTTTTTTTATTTCTGCAATTTTCTCGTTAAACCATCCCTCTTTTGTTTGATTGAAATTATTTCTTAAGTATTTGTTTAATTTCATATATTATGTGCTATTTTGTGGATGTTATCTATTAATATTTTATTAGGTCGAGAATTTCATCTATCATCCTTTTAACTTTTAATGTCTTTCTTTTTTCTGTTGTCACGAGTGATTTTTTAAAGTGTTGAACTTTTATATCTGACACCATTTTCAAAGTTTTCTTCTTTTTGACAGGCAATATTAATAAGGGATTATTTGAGAATAACAACATTTAATATATATAAAAGCCTTAGAAAAAGTAGCCACAATGTAAGTCCAGAATACTTAAAGAAGGTAAAAATAAACCGAAACATCGTAAATAGTTTAACCCACCTTTTAGTCGTAATGTTCAAATAAACATCGGAAGAATTATGCTGAATTTAATTCATAAGCATTTCAACCATTCTCATACTCTAAAAAAGATTTTTAACAAAAACAGCGTTAGAGTTATTTCTCGAGCTTTTAATGGCGATGCTAAATTTATTTCGGTTTCACTGAGAACCACTGAAAATACTGTTTCTACCATTATCAAATAACTTTAAGCAACATTAAATACATTAACATTGCCCTCTCAAAGTATTTCTGGAAATTAGAAAACAGTAACAAAAGTCCAGTTATTACCTGGAATAATCGCGAAAGCTAAATCTTATAACGGAAAAGGAAATAGATATAATTTAAGCCTTTAGAAAAAAATAGTTATCTTAAAACATAATGAGAATTGATGATTACATACAAACTTCCTATTAAATCAGTATTTGAGGTTTTGCTTTTTAATTTTAATTTTTATCTTAAATTAAATTTAAAAAATTAAAAAGCAAAATCTCATTCCAGTATAATAACTAAGTATATTGCACTAACATTGCAAGAACCAAAAATTCAAATCCCGGAGGAATGGTCAGTTCATAATATGCACTTGATGATTGCATAATGCATGAAACTCCGAGTAGTGTTATAGATGTAGGGTTGGCGTATGTTTACATTGTATATAACACGCTAAAGTCTGCCTTCTTCTACCGAGCGCCCATGTCTCAGAGGTGGAATCGCCGACAGTTAGTTCGGTCGGGTTTCAATCCTGGCTGGAGGCGGTTGGACGTCTGTAATACAGCGAAACAGATCTGTCTGTGGATGACTATATATATATATAGTCATATATATGATTACAGAATATGATTACAGAACACTTAAAACATTGTTCAAAATTGCATTAGACCGAAATACTAGATTATTGAAAAGTAAAATTGACAGTGACAACGTTTTTGACAAAGATCCATAAAAAACTGGAAACTTTACTAGTAAGAGTCTTTATGATAATTGGTATGTTATTTAATATAATTTACTTGATAATTATTGCTAAATTCAGCAATAAAAAACGATTAGTGCATAAATAACTTTAACTTGTTCGTTTATATTTTATAGAAAAGAAGAAATATTTATTCAAGCGAAAAAAAAAAAAAATATATATATATATATATATATATATATATATATATATATATATAACTACTAAAAAATTGTAAGTTAAAAATGTATCTTTTTACAGTATTTATTTATATTATTATATAATAATTATTATATCATATTTGATATTTCAGACCGGCCTCGGCCTTTCATCAGAAACAAATGATTTTAAAATTTAAACTAGAAGCGTCCGTCACGAGAATCGTCCGTCACGTGATGCAGAAAGCAACAAAGTCTGAATATTCTTAAACGTAAATCTAACTGTAATAATACTTTAAATGTTGTTTTAAAGATAATATTTTTAAGTGTATCTAAAAAATGTTTAACTATTGAAATATTTATAAAGATTCAAAATACTTAAGTCCCTATTTAACCCTAACCTATATGTATTTAATTTTAAAATCCAATATTTTTCTTTCTTTCTGCGTGAGTATGTGGAAATAAAATCGGAATCTATCAGTAAACATTTGCTGTTTTTTAATGTGTGTCCTGGTTGATTGAAGTGTCCAGCTATGGGGGAATAAGGGTTGTTTTGGTGTATGCTTAGTTTATGATTATTAAAACGGAATCTAAAACTGTTTCCAGATTCACCAATATATCCACTATTTGGACATATTGAGCAGAAGAGAAAATATATTATATTTTGGCTGCCACAGGTGAGGCGTGGTGGGTGTAATTTGATGTTGGTGTTGGGTATAGAAAATACTGTATCGTTTACTAAATGTTTGCAAACTAAACAACGAGATTTATTGCATTTGTAATTCCCTGATAGGTTTGTATTTTTTAGATATTTGGTAAAAGTGAGGATAGCTGATAGGTTGGGTGTTTGTTTCATTGCATTTATGGGTGGTTTATCGAAAATGTGTTTGATTTTTTTGTTTGATTGTAGATTCTTTTAATCATTTTTGAAATTTTGAATAAGTGTGTGGGAATATTGATTGTTGTTAAAAACCATGGGAATTCGGTTGTTGTTTTTTCTTTTCTTGAATGTGAGAAGTGTGTTACGATTTATATGGATAGTTTTATTTAGTGCTTCTTTTATTATTTTTATTGGGTATTTACATTTTAGAAATTGCCTTCTTAGGTTGTTAATGTTGTATATAAAATCTAGATGGTCTGAACATATGCGTTTGATTCTTAGAAATGAGCTGTATACGATAGATTTTTTTAATTTAAGGGGACGACAACTGTTAAAGTGTAGGAATTTATGTTGGTTTGTGGGTTTGTTGTATAGACTGGTGGAAAGTGTATGAGTGTTTAATTTTATCATGACGTCAAAGAAAGGGACGGATGTGTCTGAGTACTCCATGGTAAATTTAATTGCATTGTGGAAGTTGTTGCAGAAAGTAAAGAAGTTTTTAATTTTTCTAATCCATGAGTCCATAATAAGAAAATGTCATCAATATATCTAAAATAATGTGATGGTTATATTCTGAATTGTCTAGTATCTTCCTTTCTAGAATGTGCATAAAGATATTGGCATAACTAGGTGCCATTTTCGTGCCCATTGCTGTGCCACTAATCTGTAAATAGTGTTTGTTGTTGAATTTAAAATTATTATGTTTTAAAATGAAATTTATTAATTGGCATATATCTGTAATTTGGTTGTTAGGTAATTTGCTGTTACTAAGCAACTCATGGCAAGCTGATACTCATTCGACATGTGGAATGTTGGTGTACAGGGACGTAACATCCATCGTTACTAGGATATTATCATCGTGGACTAAGTTAATGTTTTGTATTTTGTTGAGGAAGTAAGTAGTGTCTCTAATATAACTAGGTATGCCAGGCAATAAAGGTTTTAGGATATTGTCCATGTACCCAGATATAAGTTCTGATATTGTGTCTACCAGGAGGTGTGATTTTAAGGGTTTTTGAAATTTTATAGATGTTCTCTTCATTATTTGATTGTTTAGTTTGATGTGGGTTGGATGAAGAGGTGTTAGGGTGTTTTTCTTAAATGATTTTCGGGAGTTTATGCAGTTTTGGGATAGTGTAGAATGTTGCTGCTTTAGGGTTCTCAGGAATAAGAGATTTTATTTTATTTTTTATGTTGTGGTTTAGGTTCTGAATGAGAAGTGATAATTCTGTTTTGTAAGTGCTAGTCGGATCTAGAGGTAAGGGTACATAGAATCTGTTATTTTGAAGTCGTGATTCTGCTTTTTTAATATAGTTGTTAGTGTCTAAGATGGTTATAGCTCCGCCTCACCTGTGGCAGCCAAAATATAATATATTTTCTCTTCTGCTCAATATGTCCAAACAGTGGATATATTAGTGAATCTGGAAACAGTTTTAGATTCCGTTTTAATAATCATAAACTAAGCATACACCAAAACAACCCTTATTCCTCCATAGCTGAACACTTCAATCAACCAGGACACACATTAAAAAACAGCAAATGTTTACTGACAGATTGCGATTTTATTTCCACATACTCACGCAGAAAGAAAGAAAAATATTGGATTTTAAAATTAAATACATATAGGCTAGGGTTAAATAGGGACTTAAGTATTTTGAATCTTTATAAATATTTCAATAGTTAAACATTTTTTAGATACACTTAAAAATATTATCTTTAAAACAACATTTAAAGTATTATTACAGTTAGATTTACGTTTAAGAATATTCAGACTTTGTTGCTTTCTGCATCACGTGACGGACGATTCTCGTGACGGACGCTTCTAGTTTAAATTTTAAAATCATTTGTTTCTGATGAAAGGCCGAGGCCGGTCTGAAATATCAAATATAATATAATAATTATTATATAATAATATAAATAAATACTGTAAAAAGATACATTTTTAACTTACAACTTTTTAGTAGTTTTTCCTATACATATTAAGACAGTATACATGGATTATCGTTATACTCTCTCTCTCTCTCTCTCTCTCTATATATATATATATATATATATATATATATATTAAGAGAAATAGTAAGAGAGAGAGAGAGAGAGAGAGAGAGAGAGAGATAGCAAGAATTGTACCTTACGACAACAAAATACTAAGAACATTTGATGCAAAAACTCTAACTATGATAAAATAATTCTATGATAAAAGAAAACAAAAATATGAAGGTGTTGAAAAAGATTCCGGAGACGAAATAAAATGTTTAAAATTGAATCTAACCAATGAATCTAACATGAATCTTATGAAAACACTTATAATTATCTTTAAACAGGACAAACGAAAAAATAAACTATTGGATATGCAGACAAGAAAAAATTGCAACACCTGAGTAATCATTTTTTTCAAAGGCTTTATGCTAAATGGTCCCTGAAGACCATAGGCGATTGCATGTAATAGTTTATAATACGATAATTATATTATATATATGAGAAGATAGAGGTAATAATAATAATAATAATAATAATAAAGTAAATACAAACAAGAATTACAGTTAGTAGATTCTGTAGAAAAGCAAAACAGTAGCCAAGAACCAACTATTGCGGCAAAAAATATGAAAATGAAAGCCAAAGATAAAGCTCTTGAAAAGATGAAACAGCGCTGGCAAGACAAACCTCTGCATGGCCAATATCCAGTACGTGCCAATAAATCCAATGTTGACAAAGTTAATACTCATCGATGGTTACGTGCATCTGGATTAAAGTCTGAAACTGAAGGATTTATACTTGCAGCACAAGACCAAAGTCTTTTCACGAGAAACTTTCAGGCAAATATTATGCATAATAATATGGATCCAAAATGCAGGTTTTGTGATAAACACCAAGAAACAATAGACCACCTAATCTCAGGCTGTTCTGTGCTTGCCCCAAACGAATATAAAAATCGCCACGATAGAGTTGGGCAATATTTACATTGGGCAATGTGCAAACATTATGGAAAAGCTGTAAACAAACACTGGTATGAACATCATCCAGCACCGGTTACAGAAATAGAAGATGTAACCATTCTATGGGATTACACCATCTACACAGACAGAAAAATTGAAGCAAACAGGCCAGACATTATTGTTAAAAACCAGAAGGAGAAAACTTGTCTATTAATTGATATGGCTTGTCCAGCGGATTGTAACATAGCAATCAAGGAATTTGAAAAACTGTCAAAATATAAAGACCTGGAAATTGAAATAGAAAAAATGTGGAAATTGAAAACAAGAGTTGTGCCAGTGATAGTAGGTGCACTTGGAATGATAAAAAATGGAACAAAACAACACATTGAAAGAATCCCTGGAAACCCCAGCTTAAGAGATATACAAAAAATTGTATTATTAAGTACAGCCCACACACTAAGGAAAACGTTATCTATGTAATGCTGGGGATGATAGGGAGGATAGAAAAACATGAAATGGAGTCATAACAACACGCCACTACCTGCCTTAGGTCTCCCCGCAGACTTGGTTGGTAGTGAGACCAATGCAGAAATCTAAATATGATGAAAAATGACATAATAATAATAATAGCAGCACTTAAAAAGAAAGCAAAAGCAAATGCAATGGACCAAATGCAAAAACGAGGACATGACAAATTTCTTCATAGTCAATACTCTGCCAATATCAAGCAAGTTGATGTAGACAAAGCCCACACTAGTCAGTAGCTGCGTAGAGCAGGATTAATAGCTGAAACCGAAGGTCTTATTCTTTCTGTAGAGGACCAATGCTTGCAAAAAAGAAATTACATATACAAATACAGATTCTGAAAAAAATATCTAGAATAAATTAGTATTAGGTTACACGGTATTAGCATCTATGGAATACAAGTGGATATCTAAAAATTAGGGAATAATTTTAGTTGTTTGGGTTCCACAGTTTGATTGGATAAGGTTCTGATAAACTCATCGACAGTATTCTTGGTAGTTCGAGTCTTAATGAAATATAAACAATTGTTCCCACAAGTACAGATCAGACCTTACAAAGCATTTGTCCTATGTAAAAGGTGTGTGCTCATAGGTTGTTTTATTTATTTATTTTTACAGAAAATTTAAGTGGAACATGTCATAATGCAATTTTTTATGATGCCATTTTTAACCTTAGGTCTCTAGTTGAAAACCGGAGGGAAATAATAATAATAATAATAATAATAATAATAATAATAATAATAATAATAATAATTATAATAATAATAACAATAATAATAACAACCCTTTACCTCAATCATATAAATGGAACCTATAAGTCTGATGAAATAAACATCAAAAGAGGTATATTTCAAGGTGATTCTTTATCTCCCTTACTATTCTGCATATCATTAATAGCACTAACCAGTCAACTTAATAAGACAGAATGTGGTTATAAAATAGGCCAAAAGAAAATAAGCCATCTATTTTACATGGATGATTTAAAGTTATATGCTAAGAATGATAATGAGCTGGAAGGTCTTCTGCAAACTGTAAAATGCTTCAGCGAAGACATTGGAATGAAATTTAATTTGAATAAATGTGCTAAAGCTACAGTTTTACGTGGATCAATACAAGAAACATCCTCAATTAGCCTAGACCCTGCTGTAACAATAAAAGAATTGAAACCAGAAGAAGTTTATAAATACTTAGGTGTAAATGAGAGCGAAAACATTCACCATAAAAAAATGAAAGAAATAGTGCGTAAAGAGTACTATAGAAGACTACGAATGATATTAAAAACTGAATTAAATTCACAGAATAGAGTTATGGCCATTAATAGCCTTGCAATCCCAGTTGTCCAATATAGCTTCAACATCTTAAACTGGACTCTAAACGACATCAGGCGAATGGATGCTAAAACAAGAAAGCTTCTTTCTAAGCATAGGATGCATCACCCAAAGGCTGATGTAGACCGTCTATACATACCCCGTAAAGAAGGTGGAAGGGGTCTTATTCAGCTGGAATTGTCATACAAGACAACAACTATTGGCTTACTAACATACATAGAAACAACAAAGGATTGGATGATACAATTAGTAAGGCAACATGAAGAAAGAAAGAAAAAATATTCAATAATAAAAGAAGGCAGTAAATACAAACAAGAATTACAGTTAGTAGATTCTGTAGAAAAGCAAAACAGTAGCCAAGAACCAACTATTGCGGCAAAAAATATGAAAATGAAAGCCAAAGATAAAGCTCTTGAAAAGATGAAACAGCGCTGGCAAGACAAACCTCTGCATGGCCAATATCCAGTACGTGCCAATAAATCCAATGTTGACAAAGTTAATACTCATCGATGGTTACGTGCATCTGGATTAAAGTCTGAAACTGAAGGATTTATACTTGCAGCACAAGACCAAAGTCTTTTCACGAGAAACTTTCAGGCAAATATTATGCATAATAATATGGATCCAAAATGCAGGTTTTGTGATAAACACCAAGAAACAATAGACCACCTAATCTCAGGCTGTTCTGTGCTTGCCCCAAACGAATATAAAAATCGCCACGATAGAGTTGGGCAATATTTACATTGGGCAATGTGCAAACATTATGGAAAAGCTGTAAACAAACACTGGTATGAACATCATCCAGCACCGGTTACAGAAATAGAAGATGTAACCATTCTGTGGGATTACACCATCTACACAGACAGAAAAATTGAAGCAAACAGGCCAGACATTATTGTTAAAAACCAGAAGGAGAAAACTTGTCTATTAATTGATATGGCTTGTCCAGCGGATTGTAACATAGCAACCAAGGAATTTGAAAAACTGTCAAAATATAAAGACCTGGAAATTGAAATAGAAAAAATGTGGAAATTGAAAACAAGAGTTGTGCCAGTGATAGTAGGTGCACTTGGAATGATAAAAAATGGAACAAAACAACACATTGAAAGAATCCCTGGAAACCCCAGCTTAAGAGATATACAAAAAATTGTCTTATTAAGTACAGCCCACACACTAAGGAAAACGTTATCTATGTAATGCTGGGGATGATAGGGAAGACAGAAAAACATGAAATGGAGTCATAACAACACGCCACTACCTGCCTTAGTTCTCCCCGCAGACTTGGTTGGTAGTGAGACCAATGCAGAAATCGAAATATGATGAAAAATGACATAATAATAATATTTTTTGTGGCAAACCATTTGCAATAGTGTAAAATGAGAGTGTAAATCTGCTCTAGAACAACACAAGGCAATGTGCTATTTGAAGAAAGAAGATCAGACATTTACACTCTCCAGAAAGAAACAGTGTTACTTCATCGATATAACAATATCAGGGTATGTAAGAATAGTCGAGAAAGAAAAAGAGAAGAAGGGAAGAAAACAAAATTGAAAACAAGGGATAACACGCTTGTGTTGGGAAAGAGAAGTTGACTGCTCTTTCCCTCGGCACCCTTGAAACTTTGACAGATAAAATCAAAAAATTGCTCCGTAAGATTCAAACTTAAATGTTTTAGAAAGCAAAATTAGGTCGGCCAGAATTTGAGGGAAGGTTTTCTCAGTGTAAATGACAGATTTCGTGCTCTTCGGTCCAATCCTGATCGTTAAATTACGACATAAAATCTATTTAAAAAACTAGACTCTTGCAAAGCAGTTGACAAAAAAATAAAAGAAGAATCAGAGAAAAACATCGCCAAAATGCATGTTAAAGAAGACAGTAAAACTTAGTATATAAACAGTGTTCAAATGACAAAAGAACCAACAGATGAAATGACCTGGACATGATGCATGAAGGTCACAAGAATTGCGAAACGAAATCCCAGCCTAAAAAGAAATAATATTTCTCAAAAGAAGGGGAAATGTTTCCTATGAGAGGAATAAAAAGTGAAGAGGGAGAAAGAAAGAGATAGGAATGGGGGAAGAGGAAGAAAACGGTGACAATATTTGTGAAAGTGACAAACGGGTTGAAAAATATACAAAAGCTGGCACGATTACGTATGGCCATTGATTAACTATAGACAATGCAAATAGCTCGGCTTTGTCCAAACAAATTTTCCTAGAAAGAAGTAGAATTTGTCCTTGAGAAAAAGAAAAGTAAGATATTTTGAAGTTTTGAAATTTAAAAGGAACGTTCTATTTAGGTAACAAATTATAAATATTGAAGACAAACGAATATACAGCGACAGAAACAACATTTCTGAGGCACAATGATCAAAATTATAAGGTATATTTTTAATGTCATTTGATTATTTGTCAATTTTCTTTCAATAATTTTCTCATTAATAAAAGAAAATAAAACATTTTGCTTTCTTATTAAGCTACTGTTCTCATTATCTTCACAAAGTTTTATTGCCCTTGCTTTTTCAAGAAAATAAATTTCTTATTTCTTCCCCATTTTTATTCCCTTTAACTTTTATTCAATCATAAGCACTAATTCCGTTCTTCCTGTAAGCCATGTCATTTCAGTCCGTGGGTAATCATGGCTTTCCACGACTTCCTTTATTTTGTAGCAATATGTAATGTTAGTATTTTTACTATCCTTCCAAGTAGGCTACAAGCTGCTTTTACTTGTCCAAGCACTTTTTACCAAGCCATTTATCCTCATTATAAGTTCCAGAAATTCCAAATGTCTCTTTTGAAGTACTCTAGACAACAAGTTTTGTAATACTGATAACATGTTCGATCTGTTCGAAAATGTAAATTAAATTAACATACTAACATATCTAAAAGTACAAGAACATATAAAACGGAATAATCGGAGTCTAACCGTACTGATGAGCTGTGATACAGCGAAACAGATCTGTCTGCGAATGACAATATATATATATATATATATATATATATATATATATATATATATATTACCAGCGATACATTTTGAAAAATATTACCAGAAAGACATTTTTGAAAGACAACACACACACACACACACACACACACACACACACACACACACACACACACACACACACACACACACACACACACAATTTCCAGATTTTGTGCCTCATTTTCTGTTAAAATGCTTCCTAAGTTAATTTCTGTATTTTATTTTAACATCTACAATTCGTAGTCCGTATTTTGGGCTGTTTCTTTTGCTTGTAACCATACATTCTGTATTTTTACTATTTATATTTAGTCTTTTCTTCCTGTTTTTATTTACTACCGTCTGTGGGTGTTTCTGTAGTATTCATTGTATCTGCTATCAACACAATGTTATCTGTATATTTTATGTTGTTAAGATTATGCCTGCCGATAATAAATCCTGGTGAGACTTCTGAGAATCGCCTTGCCGTAAAGGTTAAATAAATCCAGTGAGAATGACCCATTCTTGATTTACGTCTCTTTCTATTTTTGTGTACTGCCTCAAGTCATCTTTCTACCAGTATGCAGATGGTTTCCACTCAGTAAATGTTCTAGATTATTCTAATATATTTCCAAAATGACTCGAGTTTTCTTAGCAATTCAAATAGAACTTTTTGTTTTCCTACTGTAAGTGTCAAATTTTAGTAATCGTCTTCTGTTATTAAAATTTAATTTCCACATTTCCCAGATAAGATTATTTCTAGTTTATTAATAAAATGCAGTTAATGGTGACATGTCAGATTGCAAACTACTTACTGGTGCATCTTTGCACACGCTGAACCATAAGTAATAGCTTTAATTCTGTCTTTAAACTTGATGACCTTTGAACAAATTTTATCCATCGTACCCTTTGTAATAAGCTTAAAAACCTAATTATGTCCAATCAACCATGATGAGGGGATATTTTGTTAAACCGAAGTAGATTGGTTTACATTTCACCAGCAGAGCTGAATTTTTATTTCTAGTATTTTCTTTTCCCCTTTTTAGTTATGGCTTATTGCAGAGTCATGGAGATTGTTCTAACACATATTGCTAAAATTTTTTAACAAAATTTTCAATGTTGACTTAAGCACCAACAGTTTTTGTGAACAGCCTTATAGGAATAGCAACAAGAATATCACCATTTCTATTTCTCATCAGAACTAATTCTTGCTGAGCATTGTTCGAATTCAAAAGAACACGGGACTTTTCCCTTTTTTTTTTACTTCAGATTACTCGGTGACCTCATAAGCTATTTCAAACAAAATTCCATCGTAAATCATTCAAAAATAAATAAAGAGAAATTTGGCTTCCCGAAAACAAAGCGCCAGAGAAAAACCTTGTTTATTTGCATTGAGTTTAACAGTAGAAAAACAACGTGAGAGTTGCAATAAAAAAATAATTTTTAAAAAAATCATTTCACCCCAAGCAAGGCATTCCACTGCAACTATTGCGCTTGAGGCTACATAGGGGGAGGTAAATAGGAAGAGTGGTTAGATATAGGAAATGTCAGAAGTGGGTGATAGATAGTTGGGTGAGTGGGTGGGAAGAGTGTTTGAAAGTTAGTTTGTTAGGAGGTGTCTATTGACCTTACATTTAAACTCCTGGAGATTGTAGCCGTCGGGGAAGCAGTCATGTGGAAGAGAATTCCACAGTCGGGAAGTGCGAGAAAAGAAACTGTTGGAGTAGAAGTTACGGTTGCATTTTATCGGTTTCACTGTAAAAGGGTGGGATCTAGTTGCTAATCTAGTATCTCGTGCAAATTCGAACCTAGGGGGCACCAGTGATCTAAATTCATAGGAGCAGAAGCCGTGAAAGTATTTATAGAAGAGACACAGGGAAGACACGTCGCGCCGGTGAGAGAGAGACTGCAGGCGGTGTGCTAAGTCGGTATCGATCACATTACAGACCCTCCGCTGTACCTTGTCTAGAAGCCCAAGGAGAATAGCAGGGGCACCCGACCAGATATGGCAACAGTATTCAATGCACGAGTGGATGGCAGATTTATAAGTGTGCAGGATAGATTCAAACGGAAAAAACCTCCAGGCCCTGCACAGAGAACCGACTTTCATAGCAGCGGATTTAGCAATGGATTCGATATAGTCATTCCACTTGAGGTCCGCTGAAAGTGTGAGACCAAGGAGGCGTAGTGTTTTACTCTCTGGGAGGCAAGCCTGGTCCATGCTAATAGGAGGTAGGTGCGATTGTCCATGATGATTAATTGATAGTAGCTTAGTTTTAGAAGCATTAAAATTTACGAGCCACTTCTTACCCCAGTCCACTACGGGTTGGAGGTCCTTTCCAAGCTCGGCTGCAAGGTTAGCTTTGTCGCCCACACCAGATTTTTGGTCGAGGCGAGAATAAACTGTGGTGTCATCGGCGTACATACCTACTTGGGATCTGATGGTATCAGGGAGATCATTAATGTAGATCAGAAAGAGCGTAAGACCTAGGATAGAGCCTTGAGGGACACCCGCGTTCGTATGGTAGCTCTGGGAGGCATGTCCGTTTAATACCACTTTCAATGTGCGGTTAGATAGGAATGACTGGATTAGTTCAAACAATTGTCCAGCTATACCATAGCTCCGCAGTTTGCATAGAAGGCCAGCATGCCAAACTCTGTCGAACGCTTTAGAGATATCCAAGGCAACGGTTCGGGCTTCACCATTCCTATCGAGTGCCTGATATATGTACTCGGTGATGGTCGTTAGCATATCAGCAGTAGACCTGGTAAAGCGGAAGCCATACTGTTTGTCTGAGAGAAGCCCGTGGGCCGTGAGATGCTGAACGACCTCGGCGTTGATAATGGTTTCGAACACTTTGCCAAAGATCGAAAGAAGGCTGATAGGTCGATATGTATGTACAAGGAATATGTATATATAATGCTTCATCTATGAAATTTGATGACTATCTGTAAGAGGAAGTTTAAGATTTTAAAATTAAAAGGTGGCGCCTAAAGGCCTTATTCATTCTTTATCTGATTTTCCGCCTTTATTTCTTTAAATAAATTAGTTTAATAAGCACATTATATAAAGTTATAAATTTTGTGTATCTGCTCGCACACACACGCAGTCACACACACACACACACACACACACACACACACACACACACACACATGCACACACATATGCATATTGGGAAATATATCTCGGTTTTTGTATACTTTGTATATATTATTGTCCGGAAAACTTCTATAAATTTTTCGATTCATATTTTTTAGGGATCAACGAAACAGCAGAAGTGTTATTAAAACGACCCCAGAAGAATGATATAAAACCTGGATCAGACATTATACTTCGATGTCAAATAACAGGCAATCCACCGCCCTCGATTTTGTGGTACAGAAATAAGTTTAGGTAAGCAGTTAGAGTATTTTTGAGAGACTATTCTCATTTGAACAGTATTTTTTAATTATCAAAAAAATAGATAAAATTCTATTTCGTAACATTCCATAACATTTCGTAAAATCTAAAATATATATACATATATATATGTGTGTGAGCGTGTGTGCGTGTAATTTATTATTATTTATTTTCCAAACTGAATTATTCGAAAATAAATGTATACTTTATGAGATAATAATTTCATATCGAACAATCAAGCATTGTCAAGTCGGAATTTCTATGGAACACACACGGGAGTGCGAGAGCGCGCGCACACACACACACACACACACACACACACACACACACACACACACACACACACACACAGAATCTTAAATTTATACATACACGTTTGACAAGTATGTAAACAACTCTAAATTTTTAAAAATGTCACCGATTAGGGAACTTTTACTTTAACTGTGTCACCATTGAATGATCCAGTCTATTAAAAGTGAATTCATTTTAAACTTTATCGAAATTTATTCATATATTATTTAAATAATAAAATTTTTTTCGATATGTTGTCCAACATTTCTTTTTATGTCTTTTTTTGTCTTACTTCTAATTCTAATATAGAATTCAAATTGTTTCATTTATTTCTATTATATTTATCTAAAATATCAATTGAAGACTTTTCAACACGGATAAAAATGACAAAATTAAGATCATGGAAGGAGATTCCCGTTTGAAACTGTCCCATATAACATCATCTGAAAATGGAATATATTCGTGTCGAGCTGAGAACATCGCTGGAGCACGAGATAGTATGGAGAATTTCCTATTAAACATCAAAGGTATGAATTGTGTAACAATTTTAATTACTGAAATACCGATTTTTCTATGTTTCTGAAAATCCTTTTTATTCCTCTTCGGAACTCTCATTTTATCATTATTCGTAGTCCCATATTATTTTTCCAAGGTGTACATAACTTTTGTGCCATTTCTTTTCACAATAAGATGTAATATTTCTTTAAAAAAAATTAGGTATCCCTTTTTCATCTCTTTTCTTAATAAGTATTTCCTAATAAATTTTATTGCTTATATTGATTTTTATAATCTCGAGAAATAATAATTAAAAATAAACCTTCCGTAGTAAAAATTGAAATATCCTTAACTTTTCAATATTTTAATGGACATCTAATGGAACTTTCTACCTGCAGAATATCTGTATTAATTTATTAAAGGTCAACTTTATTCAATAAATCAAACCTCGTTAGTCAAACAAGTTCTTGTAATGCTATTAAAATATTTAAAGCAAATATTAAATTCTCGTATAGTCCCAGTTTGTCAGTTGTGCCATACACGCTTATCGATCAAGCCTATTCCGATTCATGACCAGTAGTAGGCTATCGTTTCTTTCTGCAGTAGAATTGTTGACAACACAGGTTTTAGGATCAACTCTGGCCTGTTAGTCAACCCATAGGCCGGAGAAGAGACGGATTCATACTTTTACCAAGGGTACTTGCGTGTGATTGAATAAAACAAACCCAAATGAAATTCTAACTTTAATTCGAATGGTTATTATTTTATCTTTGGAAAATAAATATATTCAGTTTTTTTACTTTTTATTTATTTCTATAAGAAATATTTATCTATTAAGTGGTTTCCTATAGAAAGACTCCTTTAGAATCATCAAGTAATAAATCTTATAGCCTGTACGGCAGCTGTTAATTGCTTAACCTGATGTTTGAAAGAAATACATATATGTATATACTTGTAAAATGAAATGTCCTTCGTTAAGTAAAAGAGCATCAAAAATCGAAAATGATAAAGTAAAACTAAAAAGAACAAAATTAGGAATGGTAGTAAAAATGAAAGATAAAAAGCATTGAATTTAATGGCGGAAAACATCAAATAGAAAAAGAGGAAACGAGGAAAACCCGGAAAAGCATAAGCGAGGGAAACCATTGCAAAAAGGGCATCTATCTCTACGGAAATGACTCTGGGTCGACTCATCAATAGTAAACATAGTTTTGTTAATGCCGCTGAGACGTGGAATAATGAACAGAGCTTACGAATAAAGCACAACGTATATGTTTCCCTTTGTTTTATTGAAATGCCAGAATGGGAAAAAGTCACTTCGACGTCAAAAAATCTTACATTGTGCCAAATGTATGAATTTATAATATGATATACTTATTAATTTGCTCGATAGAACCGGCTCTACACAATGAAGCTAACAATGCTATAGGGTCAGTAATACATACGCACGTAAATTTATTGATGTGTATATGTTTAAGACTTGCAAACCATACGACATTTCATTCTCTTGTGGTGTTCAGCTATTGTAGTCTTAAACTTTGTACATTATACGATAAGTTTTTATCTATCTATCTATCTATCTATCTATCTATCTATCTATCTATCTATCTATCTATCTATCTATAAGTCAGAAAAATTAGTCGCTAGAGACAATTATTCCCCTAAATTTATAATCAAATTGTTTTATTTGTTAAGAATTAGGATTGCATTTTTATTGAACACACATAGAAGTTTTTTATCAATATTTACACTCTTGTTTTGCTGTTTGTTAAATTGGCGTTTTCTTTTAACAAAAATGTTATACTATTTGGAATCCTATATTAAGAAAGTAAATTATCGTTGTTTGAATAAATGTATTTCTTAGTTAACTATTCTTTTAATTAAATGTGTATTCATTTATCTCTAATATATATACATATCAGACTGACATAGAATTAGTGTACATTTTCTGGTCTATTGTTTTGTTAATTCAAAAAAACAACTAATCCATCAGTCATTTGCTTCGTATCTTTTACTCATTTTCAATTATTTTTCTATCGCTTCAAGGTATTTCCGACATTTTTTTCTCAAATTGGCCTCTTTATTTCTCTTTTTTCTACAAGAAAACTTCCATCTGTCTTCACTTGATTGATGATATCATTAAGAGAAAAACAGTTAAAAGCATTCCACTTACAGTTACCTTGTTTTTATCTTATCAAACTCATTGAAGGATATAGTTCATTGAAAGATACGCTTTCTGTAAATATTTACGTTTTCTTGGCAAAAAAAAAAATGAGATAAAAGCGACAAATAAATCTTATTGCTCTTGTTTAATATTTCCAATGTTTTGTGTCACTTTCGTATTTAAATGCTGCAAGGCATGTAAATATTCTTTTTTTATCGTTTCTTTATACGAAGAAACTTGGTAATTGTTATGAACTAACAATGTATGAGCTAAATAATATAAAGTATATATTCTTGTAATTTTTAATGAAGTAATGAAGCGTGTCGACTATAAAGTTTCCTTCAATATATATTGAAAAAATTCTCACCTCTTATAAAACTTTACATGCAGTCCAAAAAAAAAAAAAAAAGAAAAAAACCGCACTATCTTTTCCGGAACTTAAAACATTAAAATTGTTTAAGATAGATTTTGTAATTCATAAACGTTCAAACTCTTGTACAACTTTCAAAAAATAATTAAATTTATAATAGCTTACATTACTTTATAAATACTTCAAAATTATTATTATTATTAATAATAATAAAATTATAATGATTGGCTTTCCTTTAGCGTCTGTTGGTAAAGTTCAAAAGGATGCGTACATCCATTAATCGTGTTTTCAAACTTTTGCAGAACCAGGTGCTCCTTACCTGATTGAGGAAAGATTTACCCCTTATGTGTTGATCAAAAAGGGGCATCCAGCTCGTTTGGATTGTTTCATGGTAAATGCAACCCGAATTGAGTGGTTTTCAAATTATGAAAAAATATCAAATAGCTCTCGGTGAGTACAGTTATGAATCATTTATTTTTAAAATAATTGTTCAAAATAATGTTTATCTGAGAGACACGTGGAATATGTTTTCATTAATCTTATTTTGATTATTTGCACAGCACTTTATTGTATTGATTATATTTGCAACTTAATTTTACCGACCGATTTATAAAGGTTAGGCTTTATAAAATGCGATTCGTGAAAATTAGAAAATAAAACAAATGGGATTGTAAATAATCTGCAAAGCAAAAATATTCCATTAGCTAAGGGATAGGTTAATAGTTTTCTAATATTAAAATTTCAGACATTATGAAAAGCTCATTTCAAATACTCGATTCAAAAAGTGTATATGAAAATATCTATGACATTATTTGAAGTGATGAGAGGTTAAATCAATACGATACTTGCAAAACACTTTTTGCCATTGGCTGACAATCGGAAATAAAGTCTTAAAAATTGTTGTTTTATGAAACTTTTATATGTATAATTGATCACCTGAGGCACTTTGACATGTAATGGTTAGTAAGCTTGTCTGACTTTTTACTGAGCAGTAGGTTCAATACTTACGCTTAGTAAATTCCTATAATTAGCCAGGTTTTAATTTTGGTAGCATTTGCGTTCTTTTTAATGTTTGGAAAATGGTGATTATTTCTTAATATTTATTACTTAGTTGTTTAACTAAATAATCAAATGCACATTCTTCGTTAGTGACAACTAGAATTTCTTCCTTTAAAGTGAAATTCACGTTCCATTTTTTATCCTAAAAACAACAAAAAGTCTGTTAAGGAAGCACAAATTTTGTCATTTTGCAGGATGATTTAGTAATCACTCCAAAAGGATTCCCTATTCTCAATAATTTTGAGGTATTTTTCAGAGAAAAGTCATCGGCTGGGTATTGTTTATAAAACAACAACAACAACAACAACAACAACAACAAACAAACAAACAAACAAACCCAAAAACAACGAACAATAAAAAAGAAGTAAAGCTACAAACACAATTATTTAAACTGAATTGTCTTGATTACTTCAAATGAACCTAAAATTATCATTTCATAAATTCAGTATATCTCTTTTAATAGAATATGTAATCTATTAAATGATCAGTTCATTCTAAATGCAAAAGAAGCACACTTCTTTAAAGAAAATCTCTTGTTCTTTAACAGCAATTTAAATTACTAACAGAAAATAAGATTAAAATAGTTTGTGTCCATCTGAACAGGGTTAACTATTGCTTTTCTCAGTACCAAAAATATGTTTTTCTGAGGGAGAGGTAAATCAAATTGGCCTTTTCAATATGATCTCACTCAAATAAATTCTTGTTTTAACTTCTGTCATTAGTGCTGCAAATCCATTATATCACACTTCCCATGCATGCATATTTGTCTCCTTACTTTTATCTTATTTTAAACTTGAAAACATTTAAATGTTAAATTATTTTCCAGTTAGTGATCTTTATGTCTAATTTTTCTGGCAAAAGTTTTCAGTTCAAATTAAGTAGGTGAAATAGAAAACCCAAAATTGAATTTCTTAATTTCTAAATAATAAAATAGTTCTTCTAAAATTTTCGAACTTAGTTCTCCTTAAAAATAAGAATCAAGAAAACATGTCGAAATTATTTCCCTATCATGTTATCCTTTGGTAAATTATCTTATTATTGCCAGCTAAGAAATATTTTGAAACTTTTCAATCTGACACTATGTTTTTTTCATTAGATCCAACATAATTATTTATAAATGGTTAAATGAATTTTCCTTCATTCACTCCAATTTGAAATAAAATAATAAACAAAGAAAACAAGAATAACTTCTTTTATGCTCGTAATAGAAAAATTCTACAACTCTTCAGATTTATGAAAGGGCGAGGAAGCAGAATTTACAAAAACATGAATTTTTGGTTAAATACACATTTAATATATATTCAAAAGAGATCACAACTGATTACTGGAATTAACTTTCAAATATAGAATTTAATCAGAATTTTCATTTTACACTTTGATCACAAAGTTTCTTGTGTTTATTTTCTGTTTCTCAATCGCTTCTTTGTGAGATTTCATGATTAAAGTGTGTGTCTGCATTTGATAACAGTACAAGAGATTTTAAGGCTGATTTTCTTTCTCAGTCATTGTTATTTCGGTCAGTGAGAAGACAACTTTTCCTTCGACAGAAAAGTTCCGCAATTAGTTTTTTTTTCTGCTGCTACTTATCACTTGTCAGTTTTGTTTACTTTCATTATTCAATTTGTTCAATTCTCAAATAACAGATTTGAAAGAGTACATCTTTCCTATATAAACTTGGATTTTTCTTCAAGCTTCAATCAATATTTAGGATTTATATTATTATATATTTTCATCTTGTAAATTTAATGATATAAAATCAATTCAAGGTTGCAAAATTATTTGTAAAAATATATGTGGAGATTGGTCGGAACAAAAGTTCGTAGCGTTTTTTAAGTGAATTTCAAAGACAAAATTTGCATATATTTATTTAAGTACATATTAACCATTTTGTGGAATTAAATTTTGTGATCTTTAAGGCAACTTTATGTTTCTATCTCCCTTGAATGTGTCATTTGTGTTTTGAAATGTTTTAAGTGGTTTCTACGGGCTTCCAAAGAATTGAAGTTTTCCCATTCATAGAATTTTGTAGCGATCAAAATAAGGTGTGATCCGAATGTAAAAAGGGGTAACAGTGGATATATTAGAACATTCCAGCTAAACTGTTCCAATTTCAGTTTGGTCTGCAAAGAGACATGAGCTTTGGTGTTGTCACGATAGAAGATGACACTCTTCTAATAGGTCAATTCCGTATGCTTTTCGTCAATTACTGCATTTAATCGGTTCAGCTGTGAGAAGTACTTGTCAGAATTGAACGTCTGACTTTGAGGAAGGAACTGGTAATATATAATGCTCTTCTCACCCCACCATAATAATCAGCAGAACTTCTTTAAATGCAGATCGTTTTTTCGTATTCCCAATGACATTTTTCTATCGAAATTGACATAAGAAATATTCATTTTTCATCACCTCTGATCGTTATTTTCAAAAATAGGTAATTGTTGTTGCATTTAAGCAAAGAATAGCAGATAGAAATGCGATCCATTAATTTTTTTTCTTCTTTTCGTTAAATTGTGAGACTCTCAAACATCTTAAGTACCCAAGCGTTTTCAAATATCTTGCAACACTGCTTATCTGAGATAATGGATTGTTTATGCGAGGTTTCGTTCTGTATGTATATTTATAATCAGCATTTTGATTTGGTCATCATCAATGACTACAGACCTATCGGAAAGATTGGAACTTTCTAGATCGAAATTGATACTTCTGGACCTAGAAAACTACTTATAAACAATACTCTCACTGTGAGACCATCTCCATAAACAGCACAAATAATTTTGCTGTCTGTACAGCAGTTTTTACCTTTCGGGAAATAAAAGTGCATCAAGTAACGAAAATGCGTTATACTTTTCTTCGTTTAAAATCAACAATTCATACATGAATCGTAAAAAAATACACTTTAACATATCATCTTTTAAAATCCGTATATATGTTAGAAATTTCAGTCACATGTGAGAAAAAATTCGAACGCCACTTATTGAAAGCGCTACGACATTTTGTTACAACCCAATATGAATGAATAAAATGAGTAGTCCTGAGCATTTTATTTTCTCATTTCACTAAATGATGTTCTCTCATTCTATTAGATAAAGGTAATTCTGAATTATTTGTCACTTTCTAGTTACTTAATTTTTCCATTAAAACTTTTACGATTGTAAAGTAAATTGCATTCTTCACAGTTTTCGAATAGCATTTAATCTACAGTGAATATGCAGAAGTTTATTTCAAAAGCATCCAAATTAAGATAAAGCAATACTTTTACATATTTTGTATTGTTTAACATTTTTGTTCTCATTCTATGTACACACTATGTTATTTTCCGTGTAGATTCGGACTCGACTTTGAAGAAAATACCCTGGATATTATGAGGTGAGACATATGTAAATAAATGTGCCATCACATTTGTTGTAGATGATCGTACTCTGAACACTCGTCTGTCGATCTGCTGTCAGCATACCTTTTGTGTCAACGTGACTTTGCCTTTCACGCGAGACTCCCAATTAGTGTTAGTGTAGATCATACAAAAATTTGTAATCGTATTCAAATTTTCAACTATATTTCCTTTACATCAAGGTCACAAACCAAGTGAAAAGCAGACATGCAATATCTGAAAAAGGAAAATCGATGAGTGGCTGGAGTTGTGGCATGTAAGTTAAAAAACATCTCAATACTACAGTATTCGTTCTGTCGATACTTCAATGGTTCAATGAAAGGCTATTAGATTAAAATGAAAATAGATTAAATCAGTCAAAATGTATCAATAATAGATTATATATATATATATATATATATATATATATATATATATATATATATATCAGAATAAATATAAAATGGAAACTTATGTTAGAACACGTTCAATTCTCTGAGGAACTTTATCAATTCAAAAATTTTATTTTTATAGCAAGTATTTACATACAAGAGCGAAAATGTTATTAGTTTTATAAATTTTTAAATTTAAGGACACTCGTAAATATTAATCAGATTAGCCGAAAATACTAGGCAAACTGTGGAGTACGCCAAGTGGCACGATTCAATGTCATGCCTTTATACAAAATAAAATACTTGCATTAGTTCTGACGAAGTATCTCAGAAGACGAGACGCGTCGGCTAAAGTAAGTTTACTGATCACACATACCGCTCATATACAGGTTCAAAATAAGGTGTGTATCAGATACAACACCAATAAATTGCATATCGTTCTTAGATTTAAGCACACATACATGCACACGCTCACTCTCTTCATTTAGTTCAGAAAATCGATAATATATATATATATATATATATATATATATGTGTGTGTGTGTGTGTGTGTGTGTGCATCAAAAGTAAATTTACACCACTATTTACAAATAAAAGCGTATATTGTAGGAGCTGGAAGATCAAAAAGATGTACTGATCATATTTGGATAAACTCGCTGCGACTAAATTTGAAACTTCTACGTCGCTTAGTTACATCGGATTTATCAGACATATCCAACCAGATTGTATTCAAAACAAAAAGCAAAGCTTTTCTTTATTTCACCATCAAAAATTGTCTAGTTGTATATTGTGAGCTCATTTATGATTGATTTGGTCTTAAAAAATAGCTTAATACATTTCAAATTTTCAATTCTCGAGTTTCTTTTAACTCTATATGTGATATAATTCTGTATTCACTTCTGAATAGAGCTATCAAAAAAAATTGTTTTAGTAAATATTCAGAGAAATCTTTCCTTCAGAATTTATATTTTTGATATAAATATATTTTTCATATACCAGCGGCGGGGGGGGGGGGATTCGAAACCGAAAACATCTTGTAATATATAATAATGGGCTGCAAGCAGTTCAAACGAAATTCTTGATGAGTTAACCATTATTCAGAAATGGAGTGATTGAGTACTGATTTGAAATTACAATGTCTAAATTATCCACTAGCTTCTCTGTTGTGTACTGACTGTTTTAAGAACTGGCTTTCTACAAGTAGTTCTGCCATTGTAACCAATGTGATGAATATACCAACTGTAGTTCTTTAGGTTAATTGAAACATCTTTTATAGAGACGCATTGCAAAGGTTTTTCTATTAAAGTTCCATATTTTATTGCCCAAGACACCTTTCTGATGATTCAAGCTCACTTAAATAAAACACAGCGGTTTCCTAAATCATATAATAAAAAACTTCACAATAAAATTGTTAGATTCCACCTTCATTACACTTCGAAATTTGAAAATTCTTATGCTCATGGAGTACAAGCTACTGTGAAGTGATTGTTTGTTTTCATAGTAAATTTATCAATCAGTATAACTTTAGTAAATTTAAAATATTGAAAAAATGTATTTGCTTATGCCATGTTTTTTATATATCGGAAAGAAATATTAGGTCGTTGAAATTCTCTCGGTATACTTAAAGATATAAAATATTTGATTGATGCGAATTTAGGATAGCTATAATTATTCTAACTTTACTGAACGTTACTTTTTGCTTACTAGTAGAGGAAACGAGGAATTTGTATTAATAATAAATTAAAATGATTAAAAAGATATTAAAATGAAAAATTTACAACGTTTAAAAATGGATCAATGTTTAATAATGAAGTAATATATTTCTATGTTCAAAAATGAAAATCATTATTTTCTTCATTAAACATGAATAATTAATTTTTGTTTTCAAAATAAAAATAAATATAAACTTTCCAGCTATTTTAGTATCATGTTCCAGATATTTTAATAATTTAACAGAGAGAGATTCTCAAGAATTATTTTTGTATATTCTTATGAAATATTGATATGGGCCTAATAAAAACAAATAAATCAAATTGGGAAAAAGATAGACATTTTTTTTTATATCTGCCACTTGTCGAAAAGAAACGTGTCCAAACGTTAAAAGCTTTTATCAGACGTTTTTATTTGTTGGAAAAAAATGAATGGTAGAAATTGTTGCTAAGAATTTCTTTTTAAACTCACCGATAACTTTTAAGATACTAAAACTCAAAATGCCTATGCTTTCTTTTTACATTCAATGTCTATGAAGGAAAATTTAGGCTCGAATAATACTCAAAGATAAAAACTTTTCTCCTACTTAACACTGAATGACACATGTAAACCATTTATGTTGAAAGGCAAAACCCCATACATATGCAAGTACATATATTTGCACAAATCCGCACACAAAAGTTATCGTGTCCTGTCAATATTTTCTGTTTTATTTTATTAATCTATTTTATATATATCACTTACTAAGGTTTCCTTTAAGAAACTACCGACCACTACGTGACTTGCTAATTTATTTAGACCTGTTCTCACTGCTTTTAGCGCAACCTTTTTGGCCTGTGCACTCTTCACAAGTCTTAATCTCATATATGGATTACATTGTTTTAGTGCTTTAATTGTTAAATGCAGTGCTCTAAGGAACTGAACATAGCATGCAAGTATTTGTGGCTTTTAGAGATTTTGTTGCATAACACTTTGGAGTTGTGAGTTTGTTGATTTGTCTGTTTGTCGGAACCTCACTATAATGGTATATCGGAAAAATGCACACATAATTTTTAAAAATTGTTTCATGTAAAACAATAAAAAAGATAAAACTGACTCGAAGAAATTATAAAGTTGTGTGAATGACTTTTCAATGGAATACATTTAAATGAATATTTTACTGATTGCGAAATATTAATATTATTAAATTTTATTTTAGGATTACAGCAAATATTCAAATAAAAATTGTGTAACTGCACGTTTGTCGGTGACGAAGAAAGAACAAAATTAGTTTTATTTTAATTGATTAATTAAAAGTAATAAAAAACTGACAAATGGGTACAAAATATTATAGACATTTCTTTCCTTTTATCAATATAAATTTTAAAAATCTAACTGTAAAAGACACCGAAAATTATATACAATATAACAATGTAATATATATATATATATATATATATATATATATATATATACGTGTGTGTGTGTACAAATTTTTCTATCTATCTATCTATCTATCTATCTATCTATCTATCTATCTATCTTATTTTAAGATTAACTATATAATGTGCATGTTTAAAATAAGAAAATATTTATGTATTCATGCTTATATTGTATATATATCTATATATATATATGTACATATGTGTGTGTGTGTGTGTGTATTAATAAATATGCATTTTTTCCTCACTAAGTCAATTAAGTTTAAATTCTGTACCTGAAGATTGCGTTGTGTATGAAATTCCAAGTTGTGGTACAAATGAGTAAAATGAAAATTTATTACTATATACTTTTTGGTCTGTTATATTACATATTATCTTATGACTCAATTTGTAACATAACACACACACAAACATAGGCACACAGAAATATATATATATATATATATATATATATATATATATATAAGTTGACATCGAAGCAACACTTCCAGGCCACAGTCTGTTCCATATAAAACGCAATCGTCAGGCTCTTTCCTTGATCTTGATATTAAGTAATATTTTATCACACACACACACACACACACACACACACACACACACACACACATTCTCTCTTTCTCTCTCTTTCTCTCTCTCACACACACATATATATGAATAGATAGATAGATAGATAGATAGATAGATAGATATCACCACATGCATAATTATAACTACATTCATGTAGGAACGTATAAATACAGATATGTATACATTTGCCTAAATACGTGCATATAGATACAAATATATATGAACATATGTAAAAATCAAATATTTAAATACACACACTGTCTCTCCTATATATATATATATATATATATATATATATATATATAATGTATGTGTTGTGTTTGTCTGTGTGTTTCCTGAAATGAAGAGTGAAAATTTAAATTTCCAGCTGTTCCGAAAAAAATTTAAGAGCAAATTTGCACTGTTTTTATCATCTGTGAACGGAGTGTGCGCGTACATGTAACTCACACTCACACATACACACAAACACACTTTACACATATTGAAGTTAACTATCTGTCCGTGCATCGAATAATGTTGTCCTTTAATCTGATCTTACTATTCATCTTGGGGTTTCCGACAAAATCCAATGAAGAATCTGCAATGTAATCGATCCCGACCTGGCAGTTCAACTCCAGTCACTTTCTCACAGACGGGATGAGAAAATCCACCCGAAAAGTGTCAAAATACCATAAAAATAAATTTCTATGTTTTAAAAACAAACAAAAAACAAAACCGGTTATTTCCGGGCAGCATATTTACCATTCATAAATTGTGTCTAAAATATTCATATTGCTATTTTTTCTTTTCCAGGGTGATTCCAAAAATAACTGCCTGATATATATATGCTTTCAAAATTACATTTACAGGATTAAGAGTGAAATATATATTTAAAATTTGCTTTACTGAATTTATTTATCTGTTATTGTTTGATTTTGTTTTTATCCCAGCGATTGATTTAATGCAATTAGCATTTTTAGTAATCTCTTCAAAACTGTTCAGGGTTCATTATTTTATTTTACATTTCATAAATGATTGTATTATCTTTGTGTTCATAGGTTTTATGTGTTTAACAACGGGTCTTTATACTTTCCAAACATTCAACCCGAAGATGCGGGAACTTACCGTTGTGAAGGACTGAGCGAACATCACCCAAAACAGGCTTTCACAGCCGAAATCGAATTGGCATGTATGTACACTTAATAGTTTTATCGAAAATTTCTCTTAACATACTCTCGAATAAGGAAATAATGCTTAATTATATGTATGTGAGATGACCACAGCTACATTTTCACTTTCTAAAATGAAAAAAAAGTTCAAACAAATAATTTTGAAAATATATATGAACATCATACATGTTTTAATGAGGCTGATTTGTCATATAAAACACGATATGACTTTATGTGTTTACCAGTCATGCATTTTGATCTCCCTTTCCTATTAATGATATATTCCGTTAATTTAATAACAAGATTATTATTCCGCACCAATAATCGAATATGCCCAACGAATTACGTCATTAACTAGTAGGGGAGATCTGTCGGCTAATAAATTGATTTTTATTTATTTTCTTTCGTCTTAAATTCATTTTTAAACTTTTTATTACTATATAAATCTTTTCAAAAACAGAATTCTTTCTTACATGTGACTACAAAATTAATTTTATAAGGCGGTCCTGAAAATACCTAATCTAATTCTCAAAACCTGATCAAATGACTAAACATCATAAATACTTTTTGGTATCCTTTCTTGTGCAGACCATGAATTTTTCAGCACCTCCTCGTATAAATAAAACTTCTGGATTACTCATGCAGAAAACATATTCAATGCAATTGCAAAATTATTTTACATAATGCTGCCATAAATCTTCTAAAATTGTGACAGAGGTAACAAGGAAGAACGAAACATTTTTTTAAACATTGGATTTGGTTACTTTTAATTTGATATTCATGTTTTTAATTATATGCAACTTTGTATTTTTGTTTTGTTCTAGATTTAGATGATTTCACATCAGACATGTTCGAACCACGTTTGATGACGAATTTTCCACTGGTTATTCCGGTACATTCAAAATTTGAAATCAAGGTTCTTCCATCTTCTGGGAAACCGAAACCAACTTACAGGTATATAAGTAGAAAGTTATTCAAAATTTATGTGCAAGATTTTGAATGTGCACATTTTACGAAAATAATTAAGTTACTTGTTTTTAATCAAGGTTTTTAAAACCGGCAAAGATGTAATAAAATGTATAAATCGTAAGCATCGAGAAATAAAAAACAGTCACACTGATAAGAAAATATTCTGCTGAGTCATAAATAATTTCCGTTATTGTTAACTTTATTTTTCAAAAACTTAAAGTACAATTACATTTGTTTGAATTCACCGTAATTTAAAATGACCTGTTGCCACATATATCTTTGATACCTTTTGAGTAAAATTCCGCAGATTTTGACGTGAGAAAGTTTAAGACAAACTTTTAAATCTAGTTTTCATTAGAGAAAGTTCTCCACAACAAAGCGTTTTGCAGCAATCGAAAATGTTATAATCACCTAATGTAAGATCAGGTGGATTTGGTGGGTGGAGTATAACAGACAAATCGACTTTCATTTTTTATTTCTTTGTTATTTTTGTTTTATGCGGCCATGCGTATTTTGAAGGAGAACTATTTTTCCTATCGACGAACGCATTTTGCTTTGCTACCAAATCCTTTGATGGACACGTTGCATCTGCTGGATATATAAATGAGCATTTAATGTTGTCATTGCGTTTTAGTAACTCTAAAGGATTAATAGCCTGAAGATCCTGTCACATGCATAACACTACATTTCTTCCATGGAGCTCAGCTTTCGGGGACAGTTGAGGAGCTTTATCCCTGTCAATTTATTGCCTTTTGTGTTGAATATTCTCGTATGTAACCCATTTGTATCACGGGTTGCGATATATTTAGCAAACATTTAGTTAGGATGATACATTCGATATTACAATTAGTATGCAAAACGAAAATTACTCATGACTCAAACTAATATTAATTAAATAATAGAAGATTGTTTTTGCATTACTCTCTTTACATGAAATAATATCTTATTTTAACAAAAACTAACTTCGAAAGGAAAATTATTGTGAGTTCCTTTTATCTGGGAAAACCTTTTTTCTAGACCTTAGAAATAATTCCATACTTTTAGTTTATTACTTGCAATGAACAATAAATAAGAATATATAATGTTAAAAATCAGTTTAAAACAAAAATGTGAAATGTGACTTCATTTAATTTAATTGAAAATGTCCAAATTAAAAAGTAAACAAAGACAAATAAATAAGTAAGCCACTTCAGATGAGAACATTGTAGAATTCCTCAAAGAATAAAATTAAAAAAAAATTTCCTCAAGACAACTAAAGTTTTAAACATTTAAGACGTTAGAAGCTATTGCCTCTCTTATCTCTTTAGGAGCAATTTGTTCAATAAAATGTTTAACCATCGACAAATGTTATATGCTGTGCTAGTTTCCGTTGGGTAATTTCGTATATAAAAGATCACACACGCTGATAGAGGGAGACAGATGTCATGCTCAGTTCATCTGTTCCCAATTTTGCAATGTGATAAATTTGAATTATTTTTGTTTTTTTTCCAGTCAAACCAATCTTTTGTCCTTTAAAGCAACATTTTCGATTTTTTCCTCATTTTTATCCGTAAAAATATTGTCTCAACATCCAGTTTTTTTATCGTAATTTAATCTTAAGCCTTAGTTTTTTCTTTCCACTTCCTCTTTCGCTGCCATATATTAGCCATTATTTATCGTCCTTTCTTCAAGTTCAACTTGGACTTTTGTTTTGGTTCTCAAGGTTTTTATAAGAACTTAGGTCGATACAATATCAACTACTATTGTTTATAAATATTATAAACGATATATGCAAAAATAAATTAAATTAAATCTAACTTGATAAAATTAAAAAATAAAAACGTCCACATTTTATCATTTTATAGAAACACATCGAGAGAATTAATTGCGTGAAATAGTCCAATAAAATTGGGATAAAGTAAACTTAGAGATAGTAATTGAATTTGTAGCATGCTTTCAAAACATAAGTAGAATGGTAGGAATAATGTTTCAGTAAAACATGAATAAATATCTTGCCCTCATTTGATCTGTTTATATGTCATCATGTGTGCGAGCATATTATTAAGGACGTGTATTTAAGTGGGTGTCGTAAAAATACGTGGCTAGACAAATGATGCCAGCCTTGTCATATTTAATAAGAGGATTTCAATCGGAATAAAAGAAAAGAGTCGAAACAACACCATTTCACCTATATATATATATATATATATATATATATATATATATATATACATGTATATATATATATAACAACACCATTCCACTATATATATATATATATATATATATATATATATAGGTAGAATGGTGTTGTTTTATATATATATATATATATATAACAACACCATTCCACCTACACACACACACACACACACACACACACACACATATATATATATATATATATATAGGTGGAATGGTGTTGTTTCGACTCTTTTCTCTCTCTCTCTCTCTATATATATATATATATATATATATAATAAAACAAGCAACCATAATCTTTGTGTTTATGTTCATTTTTGTTTGATAAATTCTTCGGCTTTCAAAATGAATTGAATTCAAAACAAAGAAACAAGAGGTAAAGCACTAAGTCTGTAAACTAGATGTAGTCATTAGCTAAATTTGGATCTGAAATGTTCATGTTATAATGTTATTTTATTCAATAACGTATTTTACCCACATAGAGGCTAATATACGTTATTAAATAATATACACTGATATGGATCAAATTTATACAGAAAAATAAATATTTTTGTGTAAAATAAATGTTTTCCTTTGTTTGGGGACTGGAGAATTTTAGTGAGCCTATTTATGAGCGTGCACTCAAAAGTTCTGGGTTCTATCCACTGAGTGAAATATCTAACGATTGAATTTTAAAAAAATCTCATCTTGTCCGCCTGTAAACTGTTTTTTGTATCCTCTGTCATAGAAGCTTTTATCGTGTAGTATAATTCATACCGCTTACGAGATGTAGTATGAATGTTGCTACGTTGCGAGCTTTCGTTTCATGGGAGGCGAGACCGTATCTCACCCAGAGCTATTTGTTTCTAGTGCTATGATCCCATTTGAAAAATAAAGATTACATTAACCAACGACATTATGATAAAAAGCAACAAAAATACAAAGCTGAATATTCTAGTGCGGAATGATGAAAATGCTTCATCTCAGGATTCGATTTCTTAACTTATATATATTTTTTATATATTAAATATAGTAAATATCTTAATTTTTAAGAGAAGACATTAATAGAGGAGTAGTGAAGCCTAATAAAGTTTGATGGATTCAAATGTCAATAAGTTTAATAATTAATGATTATATTTGTAGAACGTTGCCAAATTTACGTTATAAATTTAAATGCAAATCAAATCCCAGCTTTAATTTTACTGCATTTATACTAAAAATAAAACCCAAAGACAGTTTCAGTTAGCTCGCTGTGCAACATAGTCCTTTCTTTGTTTCAGTGATTTCATTCTATTGTAAAATGGTATAAGTGAATTTGTTGGAATTAAAGCATTTCAGTTGGATTAAACATTTTGGTATTCATTTATTTCATATACAATATATAGACGTTATGAGATAATGATAAGTCCCATTACCGAATGGTCACGAGTTTGAGTTCTGATGAAAAATTAAATAGCAGCATGGAGATATTATTATTATAGAGTAAACTTATTGCCTCTGTAAACTACGGTTTTCATTACTAGTCTATTATAATTAATACAGTCCTTACTAACTGTAATTATTATATTCTTAAAACTCATATTTGGAGCAGATACTCGTTTATTTTATCTTCTCTCTCCTGAAAATGTTTGCTTTTTTAAAAATTAAATTCAATAAAAATAAATATAGGTAAACAAATCGCGTAACTTACTTGATTAATTTTATGAAGAAAACTTTAGAAATACATATGAAATTTTAGATTTGTTAGATTTTCAAAATACACTACACAAATTTCAGTATCGCTTCCTTTATACAATGCTTGTTTCATTGCTAAGCTTCGATTTAAATGCTTAAGTTTTTACCATTTTATGGCAGGAAATGGCTTTGCTTTAATAAGTAAGCAATTTAATTACAAAAATCTTTAACAACGCAATCGCTTATTTATAAAGTTCTTAAAAAGTCATGTTAAAAATGAATGAAAGAAATAACAGTTATTCTTTAAAAAAAAATTGAATATGCAAATTAATCATCTTCGCTAAGCAAAAAACCACAGATTTGACCGAGATACATATTGACACTTATTGATTGAATCACGTGACGGAAAGCATAGTAATATGCATGTACGCAAACAGATTAATAACTAATTTATAAGGTATCGAGAGAGAATACATGCATAGAAATATTTATATGTTTTTTATATTGATCGTTTTTAATACATTTTTAGATTTCAATAATTTTTTATAAGTAAAAATAATTTTAAATTTATGTTGGATTAATCATTTTCTTGATTGAAAAAATGATTAATGCTTGTGTTAAGCATCCAAGAAATGGGGAAATATTAGGTTAGAATTCCGCCTGTAGAACTCCCTTCCGTATACTTGCTTCCTCGATAGATACAATCTCCAAGAGTTTAAATGCAACGTCAATTGCCATCTTTTATCCCTTGACTCCCATACTACTTCCCCAACACCCCCTGAATCTTGTTCTTCTTCCTTTTTCACTTTACTCTCACGCAATTCTTTTCACACCAGTATCCCCATCCATCTTTTGCTCACCTGTAACCGGCTCCTCTTTCTCTTCGCTCTCCTATGTAACCCTTCACTTTCCTCTTATATAGCCCCCCCCCCCCGCGCATCAGTGGCAGTACTGCCTTGCTTGCGATTAAATTATTAGAAAACACTATATGCGCAAATAAAATCGAAACAAATTTATTATTTATTATGGTCTATATTCGCAAAGGTTGGCATCTGTAATGCTTTCTATACTTCTCCAGTACATATGAACTTTATTGTTACATACCTACATACTATATTATTCTTTTATGTGTCATGAGCCTTCAGGATGTAGGCGATCACGGCCCTCCACATCCCCCATATCTTGTAGCTCTTAACACTTTTTCTCTTGATATTTCTCTCAAAACCCTGCTCTACCATCCACTTGCTCAAGCCCATCAAGTATGTCATGCGTTACTTTCTCCTGTTTCTCTCTATCTCTATCCGACCTGTGAGTATCATATTCTCGAAGCCCTCCTTCCTCATTATGTATTCCAGAAACTTCAGCTGTTTCTTCCTGATGTTAAGTGTAAGTTTCCTTTTTGTTTCCATCTTCTCGAAAACCTTATCGTTGCTTACATGTTCTTCTGTAGCACCACATTTCGGTTGCATCAAGTCTTTTTTTCATCTTTGATGACATTGTCCAGCATTCACTGCTATATAAGCGCATAACAGTCTACTTACTATATATACCGATCCGTGAATATTTCTTATCCATTGGCAAACATTTATTAACTCTTCAGTCTTCATTCAAGAGAAATCCTTCTATTTAAACATTAAGTTGGTTGCTTGAAAAGTACGTTTTCTCTTCAAGTAACCAACAGTTGTTTTAGCATAATAGTAGAAAGCTAGAAACCTTAATGTCTTCGGGGCTGAATACCTACACATTTTCTGAGTTTTATTTGCGCCAGCTGACTGAAAGATAAAACATATTCTTTTTGTTAAAATCCATTGCTACAACAATGCGCATATTCATATTAAAACTGTTGTTACTAATTACAAAGAAAATTGTATGACATAAATAATTCATGAATAATCATTAAATAATTAATCAATGCATTTTATTTAACTTTCAATATCGTAACACATTTTTCGTTTTTTTTTTTGTTTGTTTTTGGCGTTAGATGGCCGATTTACACAGTCACAACTGTACATAAAAATAAATCATTGGTTAATTACAACTTAGTAATGAGTTCTGTTTTTTCTGGGTGTCCCCTACTTGCGGCCTTGTGCTTAATAAATAAATATAAAATACATTTCTTATTATATTTATATTTATCATTTTTCGATTTATAAATTTAAAAAATAACATATATTAATTCCTATTTCTTGCTATCTTTAATATTCCTCTTGAATATACGCTCGTTTACTAATATATGTATTTTCAACATTGAAAATTGTAAAGATATAAATTGCCAGCTGCATATGTTGTTATATTCTTTGTAAAATGCAAATATCGTGGCTATCAACAATCAATATTATTGACCAAATCAATAAAAGACCTGAACGTATCAGATGTTTTACGGTTTGAAAAGAAATGTTTTTCGACTTGGCATACTTGACCAGTAATGGACTCATATGTTGGCTAATAAATAACAGAGTAGAAAAAAGATAATGTCAGAAAGAACGGAATGAATTACAAAGAAGCGAATGTTAAACTCAGTGAATTATTGACGGTGGGGAAAGAGAAATAAATCATATTCTTGAAGACTTAATTGTAGTACATAGTAAATAAAAGAGGATTACTCTTACAATCCTGATTAAAAATAGTATAACCAAGTTATTTTTAGACTGATGTTAACATATTATACTAGCGTATGTTATGCTGAAATCATCTCTTAATTTGTAATTTAATCAAAATAAACAATAATTCTTACGAAAAATAGAATTAGACTTAAAATCACCATCGTATTTAAGCGAATTTTAAAAGTTAAGGAAAATGCAAGTTAAATGTCTTAAAATCACATTTTACTTTATTTTGATTCAGTAAATTAATTTTTATCACTTAGTGAATTATTCCAGCAAAAAGTGATTTCTTTTTTCTTTAATGTAGGTGGCTAAATAGGAACAATATGCCTATTGGGGAAATGGGAAGAATTCGTCTGGAAGGAAATAAACTAGTGTTCGAAGATCCCGAAGAGATAGACACAGGAAATTATACATGTATTATGAGTAACACTGCAGGTGAAAAAAGACAAAACGTATGGATTATGATATCAGGTGAGTACATTGACATGTCAAATAATATTTTATGCAACAATAAAATTATTTTGTTATTCAAAGTCACGGTACTAACGAACTGATCTTCTAATCTAGTAGTTAAGAATAGAAAATACAAACCAATTTGTTTCTTTGCGTTTAGTAGCTCTAGCTTTATCTATACAAAGGAAGTGGGGATCAAAAATGTGATGAGGTTTTCTTAAACCAGTCCATCTGAGTTGAACAAGGACAAGCTTTCATTTCATCGTCACCAACAGTGAACTTATAGCGCCTGAAACCTCGTACCTAAAGAGGTTAGCTGTCAAAACATATATCTTGCAATATCTCTTTTAATACTGTTCTTTAAAATGCTTACTAGAGCCTATATATATGCATTCTGTGTTCAAATCATATCAACAAATGACGTGTACTTAATTGGTCATGTGATTAGTAACGTGTTGTGTCTTCATTTAATTAAATCATTTTATTGGATATGAAAGATCTGGCTTTTGATCATGTGACTCTCTTAATTCAGGCCACGTTGCTGAATGTAATACAATCTGCAAAATTAAATGAGTTATTTTAATGAGAACTTACGCTGATGAATCAAAATTGTGCTTTAAAAAACGAATCAGTATTTTTTGAAAAGAAATTACAAAAACTATATTACTAGAAGTAATTCTGCTTGATAAATTATTTAAAATGTTAAATTTTAAGTGCCATATTAAAAAAAACACATTTTTTGCATAAAAACTAACACTAATTTATATTCATTATCCTTCAACGTACAAGGTTTGTGAAAAAAAGGCTTCTGAATTGGAATGACGTATGTGTGCAAATAAGTTTTAATAACATAAATTAACGTCTTGTTTTTTGAAGTAGAGTTCACCCTAAACTGTCACAAATATAAATATACAAACAAACACGAAATATCTGTTAGACGAAGTGGAATGAAAACTAAAGTGATTTATGTTTATCACAGATAAATAAAAAGGTAACCAATATTTTGCTATAATTCTTGTGAGAGAAAAACTTTAAAATATTTCTTCAGGTACTACTTGACATAACTAATCTTACCATGTTTTTTTTTACACTTTAAGATATTTCTGCTAAATAAAACAGTTTTAGTTTGGAGTTTCAAATGTTATTTAATGATTTAATTAATGTGATATTTTCTGTGTTTGTATTGATTTTTGCATTTGGTATTTATACAAATTTTATGCAATATGTGGAAAACTTCAATCCCTAAATAGTTTCTCTAAAGTAAGAAAAAACCAAAAAATAGTGATTAAGGTCTTTATTTCCTTGTATAATGATTTCAAGGGAAATGTGTTCGGAGAGACTAGAGAAACGCTGAACATATTGGTTAGTCCGTTCAAATTCTCAGAATATTTTCGATAGAACACCATAAATTTTATCTGAAGGAATTTAAATCTTCAGTATTGGTCTCGGTATTTCCACAGATAATCCGACATGTTTCCTTTCAGTTTTATGCCACGATAGGTTTTTACAATCTATGGAATTTGAATCCTAACTACGACGAAAAATGATGGAAATATGATATAAGCTGTTATAAAAATACTGTAAGCAGATGTGTGAATATATTTGCACACCGTTCGATGGGCACGTGCCCATCTACACACGCACTCACACATACACACAAACACACACATACATATAAACATACTTACACAGATACATGTATGCACATACATATTTTTTAGTAAGAAAATGTTCCTTTGAAAATGTTCAGTGTAGTTTTTGTAAATATTTTTTCAATCTTTGAAAATGTTCGCAGTAATATTATTTTTTAGTTCATTATAGCACTCACTTACTCCATATTATTTTTTGGTCATTTTTGCCTTTTTTCCCCTTTACTCGTACAGTATCTGTTTATAAAACGAAAATCTACATCTGTTAATTTATTGAATTTCAAGAACTCATTGAACCAATGCTTGTCTTGTAGTGCCATGAAGGTCATAATGGGCACCGCATCACTTATCAACTGTTTTTCCATATGAAACTGGTTTATTCAGTTTGAGAATTCTGCTTTAAAACAATTTTCGTACCAATAAAAAATTATTTCAGAAACCGTTGTTTTATGAGTTTTCAATTCTATGTAATGTCAAATTATGCTTTTGAAAAATAAGAAACTAATTTGCTGAAATTTGTCTTTTAAGGAAATATTTATAGCTTGTTGCATTTTAGTTTTAAAAAATGACATTTGTAAATAAGTAACTAAAATCAAAATATTTTTATTAAATTTTTCATCAATTGAAATTTGGCAAAACAAAAGGAATCAAATGATTTTTTGATATTTCATTTTAGTTCCTCCAATTATACGAAAAGTTCCACAGCCACGTACAGTAGAAGAAGACATGCACGTTAGCTTTGATTGTAAGGTTGTAGGAACACCGTATCCTGTGACAACCATCTTCTGGACTCGAAATGATAACCCGATTGATCCGGTAAGAACTGTTGATATTTCCCACTAATTCATGAATGTACGTCATAAAGACACTAATGCGCATTTGTGCACACCTACATAAAAAGCATTTTAACGGTATACTGGCATGAATTTAAGTAGCATCTAATTTAAGAACTATTTCAATTTCATGAGAAAAAGGGTTTAAGAGACAGAGATTGGGAGGAAGGGGAAAGAGAGGGAGAGAAAGGAGAGTAAAAGTAACAAAGATAAACTAAATACAATATTGTTTACAAAAACGTTCGTGCTTCAAATCAGCATCTCAGAAATCAATAAATCTGTTCCTTCAGGATGCATCTGGAATTCGAATGAATAAAAAAGCTGGGACCCTTCACATTTCGAATGCGGTTGCTGAAGATAGTGGAAGTTATGCTTGTGTGGCCAACACAACTGGACAGCCACTAGTGGTATCAAGTCGAGCTTATTTGACTGTAAAAAGTAAGTGTATTAAATATAATCCTGATTTGAGTTGATTTGACTCGTAAAAGCGAAATGTTCCTTTGAATAATTAAAGCAAATTTTTGACAAAAAGATAAACAGGAATCAACAACAATTTCTTGTCATTTAATCTTTCAGAGAAATTGCGTTTTAGTCCGGCACCTGAGGATCACCGACTAGAATTAAGTATGGACACATTAATCGAATGTAAAGCTGATGCTGAAACGCGTCCCGCTATTACTTGGCTCAAGGACGGCCGGGAACTATTTCCTCGTCATGTTAGTCAGGATAAAGGTGTCCTTTACTTCCATGGTGTGCGAAAGTCAGACGCTGGATACTATACCTGCATTGCAGTTAGTGAGAGACAGGGTATCATTAATGCCACCATCTCGGTTGAAGTTGTCGGTAAGTTTTGATTTTAGAAGCTTATTATTGAATGCTTTTATTTGTTGACTGGTTAAGTAAAATTATGCGTGTATTAACTAATGCTACATGGCAATTTCTTTCAAGGCTAATTTTATCATTTTTATATCAGGATTCTTGTATCATTTCCAATATTTTTAAATCTTTTAAAGTGTTATATTTGATTCCCTCTATAGTTATTCATAATTTTGTGTAGTAGAATGCATTATTTCGTGTCAAATTCATTTACGTTCTTCGATGCTCATATTTATTTTTGTCAATGAAATTTATTTTATTTCCTTTTTTCGACACGACATCTTGAAACGCAGTGAATGAAATTTTGCATGAGTTGGAAATACAAATTTGGTTACAATCCGTATGTATTTTTAAACCTTATTACTTGGATAGGCAACATTTGTGAAAAAGTTAGTTTAAAATAATCAAAACCTAAAAAATTCTAGTTCTTTATTTAATGAATATAGTTTTATTTGCATGTAAAAATGGTATTTAATGCGAATGAGAAAATAAATTTCAATATTAGTTTGTACGTTCGGACACACACACACACACACACACACAAATGCGCGCACGCGCGTAAGTGGCATCAAAGAACAACAAACAGGGAAAACTTGGTACCTTAGTTCATTTGATTAGATATTGTGATTGTACTAGTTGATAAAGCATTTTAAAAAACTATTCTTCCATGCATTCAATTAAATAAAGGATTTCGAAAATTTCAGCGCAACAAGTCTATAAAGCTGCTGTTTATACATAAAAGGTGGCTTTTATAGTTGAATGATTTTTTTTTAGATGTTTTATGCATTTTTACACGATTAAGTTCCGTACGATTACAGAAGAAAACATCTTCAAAACATCTTTAGTTTAATCAAACATATAGCATTTTATGTCAGTTGATTATTAGATCTTTTTCGGTTTAAAAAGTCATTTAATTTTTATCTTATGCAACAAAGGTACCACACAAATATAAGAATTTCAGACTCATACTATACAAATATTTTAAAGTATTTCTAGGGAATTTTGGATAACTTAATTCTTCTTTTAATATTTCTATCATTAAATTAAACGCTAACTTTTAAGAATAGATATTTACTTAGATTAGCTATGTTTGGTACTAGTCCAAATATGGAAAAATCTGTAATAAAAAGATTGTACTGCGCCAAAGTCTTAGGATGATTGAATCAGCTTGCTTTGAAAAAGAGTTTTCTAAGTTTAAATTTTCACTTTGGCTTGAACATAGATCACTGGTCGCAATGAGAAACCCGAGAGTCTTCAAAGCAATCCCATAGATTTTAAGAAGAGATCAATGACTTAGAAATTGTGAGATGTGAAGTGTGTTCATTTTTAACACACACACACACACACACACACACACACACACACACACACACACACACACACACACACACTTGCATTATGTATATATTAAATTCAACGGAAAAGTAAACTTAAACTATATACGTTAGGCGAAAATTTGTTGTGCTGTGTTCTGAATACGTTCGGCCATCGTTGATCACTTTCATGGCAATAAGGTTAGAAAGTCAAGAAGTAGCCAGTGTAGTGTCTGTGTTGTTAATAAATGTCGGTTCACAATGAAATAGATTTGAACGTCACCTGGCAAAATGATTTTTACAGTTTAAAAGCATTTTAACTCGAGAAGCTAGATTGAGATAGATTTTATTAACGTTGAATTTGTGGGATCGCTCATAAGATTTTCTTTGTCAAATTGTTTATATGGCTCACCTTGAAAATAAAGTTTTTCAGCACAATAGATACCCCATTTATATGCCTAGTAAATTGATTGCATTCATCCTAGAAAATATCTTTATCAAATGAAAAAAAGAGGAAACATTTGAAAGTAAATCCGGAGTTGGTTTTTCAAATAAACTCAGCGCCAATAAAAAAAAACAAAACCAAACAAAAAAAAAAAAACAATACAGAAACTTTTTCTGATATTCTCACTGATTTTAATGATCGGGCCTTTATTACTTCAATATATATATATATATATATATATATATATATATATATATATATATATATAATAAAGACGGAAGCTGATGATCATTCGTCTGAAATAGGCCTAAATTTCCGATTTACCATGAAAGAACGTGCCTGCCTAATTTTTTCTATATAATTATATATAAAATCTGCAAGTATTAACTTCTGTTTCATTAACTATCAAGGTGAATGCCCTTACCGATACAAGACAGCAGTCATAAAACCTTATCAAGCGCGTTAAATTAATGTCCACTTCCCAAAGTTTTCTATAAGTAATTCTCTAATATTAAACAAATACTCTGTAATAATGGCTTTCCTAATCACATTATCTTTTACAGATAATTAAACATAACATTCATAATAGACCTGATTTAAACCACCACAAAAATATTATTGAACTCCAGTCATATATATAAAATCATATATAAATGAAATAAGAAAAAAAAACTATATTCCCTAGATACATAACTATTGCAGACATGAATAATTGCTAAAGATTCATAGCATACTTAAACAAATTATGCTTTCAAACGAATCATTACTAATAAAGCTTCTTCACTACCAATGTTATATACTAATCTTCTTTAAGAAACTGTTTTTGTTGATAACACACACCGGTAAACACAATTTTTGGTGCCAAGAAACAAAACACGTTTTTAGCCAATTTGATGGAGGCTAACTTTAGATTTTCATGGTTAGCTACCGGTTTTGCTGTACTGTTTTGCTCGTTTTTGGAAAAAAAATCCATTTACGATCTTGGATGATCGCAACATTTAGTTAATAACCGCCGTAGAAACCAATCAATGTTCAGGTGGGTCGATCAATTCATGTTAGTCACCTGAAATAAAGTACTTTTATAAGAAAAACGTATTTCTGAGTAAAAAGTTTTAAAACAGAAGTACCGAATTTTTCAATTTATCGTTAAAATCCAAATTAACTGATAAACTTTATCAGTAATACACTCTAATATGATAATTAAGTTTCATTTTGTACATAGCCATCTCGATAAATTTCCGGATAATTGCGGCGATGTGAGTGATGAGCAAGGAGGACTATTCCATCAGGATATCAAAACAATTGAAGAGCGCTACCAGGGATGATGGGACAAACGAATAATGGCTGACTATTGCTGGCGTAGCAAAACTGACTTCAATAACATTGAATATGACAAACTATCAAGAAAGAGAAAGTATTTACCATAGTTCTTTTGTTCACGAAGGTTTTATTTCTGCTGGTAGTTTCTTATATGATTTGATGAAAATACTTGTTGGTCTTGGTTTTTAAAGACTTAGGGTTTGATTGTTATTGAAAAAAATAGTATTTTCAATAAGGAGACCAATATGTGTTGGTTTAAATACAAATTGAGAGGTTTCTACGATTTTACTTTTAGAAATACTGCCATGAATAAATATCATACATATAGAACACAAAGGAAAAAAATCCATTTTTTTAAAAATTGAGGCATTTTTGTACAGTAAAAACGGCACTAACAGTAAGTAAGTAAAAGTAAGGCCATTTTCAGTTTCAGCGAGCTCAAATTAGCCAAAAAAGTTGTTTTGTGTCTCGACACCATTTAAAGTATTTTTTGTTGAACAATGTAATTATAATATAAAAAGAGATCATTATGTATCGATTATGCTACATTTATTTTCGGAAGGTTGCCTCGCTATCTCTTTGAGAAAAGTGCAATATATTATAGGGATTAGCCCATCTTGCCTGCCAGAACGCCTGCTAGGTGGCGTTCCATTCAGGACTATATAAGGAAGGCATAAAAACACTTGCTATTTTTCTGAGCTGAAATAGAGTAGCGATAACATGAAATCTGTCTCCTCCGTGGAAGATTTCTTTCCTCTGACAAACCAACGAGTTAATTTCAAACAAGCTACGTGAACACTCAGGCAGGTATACACTACGGCCTTTTCTTTTGAACGGCCTGTAATCTTATAAATATAATTTTCTTTTTCTCTTTTTTATGACCAATGTTGTTCTTTATATAAATATATAGATAACATTTATCTATATATTGAAATTCATTTATTTCGAAAGTCTTTCTCCAGTTACAAAATGGCAACCAATAATAACCTCGTAACTGACAATCATCGTCTACTTCGCTATAATCTAAACATAGCGATTCCATACTGATTATAATTTATCTCAGATTTTGCTTTACAAAACAACTCTAAGGCCCAAAGTACTCGGTACGTAATATAATTTCAGTAAGTTTTCATCTGATAAGAAAAAGCTTTCTTTAACACCAAGAAAACCAGGCCATTTCCTGTCCATTCGATTCAAATGAAAAATGTTTAAACTAAGATTTACTGCTAAAAGATATATATATATATATATATATATATATATATATATATATATGTATGTATAAACTTATTTATAAATGGAACTTTGTCTGTGTGTGTGTGTGTGTGTGTGTGTGTGTGTGTGTCTGTGTGTGTGTATCCGTTACCTATAGACTCCGAAACGGTTGAACCAATTTTCTTGAAAGTTTACACAGTTGTATTATAAGCGTCTGCGAGTGTTCTTAGCTAGGTTTTGTGTCAAGGTACTCCCGATAAATATCGAAAATCGATAATCGAAAAAATCGGGTTATAGAAGGAGTGCTCCGATTTTAATCAAATTTGATACACTCATAGACAAAGACATAAGAAACGATATTCAGAAGTTTCAAAGTTGCATTTCTTACAATAGCGTAAAAAATCAATATATATAAGGCAAGATGTTTGTGTGTGTGTCTGTTTATCTGCCTGTATGTCTGTATTTTTTCAGCCCTTTTATTTTAGTTTTTACTTCGGGTTAGGTATAATTGTAGTTCTTAGTCTCAGCCATGATACCATTTACTCAGAGGACTTATTTAGCCTTCAAAATTCAGTTTACGACGAAAAAAACTTATTTGATATCGGTACCAGGAAATGAAAATTTGACTGACATGCATTCATTTTTCTTTCAGTCTACAGTTTCGCTTTAACTGGAAACAACTACTGCTTTTTAGTATTTCGTGCCAATGGCCAAAGAGTCTGAGCTCCAGGACCATGGATTAGTTTTAAAGCTTTCATTACACCCGAGTAACGCCGGGCTATACTGCTAGTATATATATATATATATATATATATATATATATATATATATATATATATATAACAAATTTAAAACTTCCCAAGATCGTATGGTCATTTCGGCGAATTAAATTCGCTTAATCTTATATTATAGAAAACACAACTATTTGTATGAGTGTGCGTGTGGGCAAAGTCAACAGAAGTAAGGGTAGAAAAAAAGGTAAAGGTAAAGCGTAGCGAAAAGAAAGGGAAAGGAAGAAGGAAAGAGATGGAGGAAGAAAGAAAAGAGTAGGAAGAAAGAGGTAGGCAAAAGTATGTTAGATTGGCAGACAGGAGAGAACGCTGGAATGAAGGGTGGGCGAGTTAGATAAATACATTAAAAAAGATAAAAATGAATATAGGAAGGAAAGATACGAGCTTCGCCCGGCTTTATCGAATTCTTTTCAATTTTCTTTTCAATTCAAACTGAAACAGGGCTTAACTTTTGCTGAGATCAATATAATTTACGTTAAAATTTAACTCAGGAATAAAAATGAAGAGAGCAGAATTGAATTTATAATATAAGTAAATAATGTATAATATAAGTAAATAATATGCCTAAAGAAAAGAAAAACAACTCTTATAGGAAAATTAAAATTTAGACAAATGTAAAATAAATTAGAAACAAATTCAAGATGGCATCAACACTTAAATAATACTTCTGATATAAATACATTTCTAATTGGACAAATAATAGAAATTATTTTATTATATATATATATATATATATATATATATATTAAATTAATCTCAAGTTATATTGGTGATAAGAGGGGTAAAACCTAAAAGAAGTAATTTAGGCACACACACACACACACACACACACACACACATATATATATATAGAGAGAAAGAAAGTGAGTGAGTGAGAGATAGAAACAGTGTAACACTGAAATCAACTGTATAGTGTTTGTCAGTTTTAGGCATTAATCGATCATCAGTCTTGAGTCCCTTTCAGTGATAATATCTGTCTGTCCTATTTATATCTACAAACATTCTATCCACGATAGAGAACACTTCTCCTCGATAAACATAGCATACGTTAAGCAACAGAACTATATATATATATATATATATATATATATATATATATAATTTTCAGTACCTCTGGCTGTATCTTCTCTTTTATTATGCTCTCCCAGGAAGCTTGAGATGATTGTTAATGGTATAGAAACAGCTCGAACGTTCCCCCAAATATCCCATATATTTTCTTATTATAGATAGCAGTTAAATGATATCTGACATGAAAATGCGTACAAAGCGTAAGTGAGTTTTTGAATTCTCTTTATGGTGAGAATTGCATTCATGCACCCATCGATATTCATCGACACTTGCGGAAGCTAAACACAATATCAACACAGGCGGTAATGCGTTTTAGCAATAGTGACAGTGATGTGTTTGACGAAGGACGTTCCAAGCTGTTCTACACATATGAAATGAAGAATGCTTCTGTAATTCATGTGTTTAGAAGCTGAACATTTGCTTTATATAACACTGTCATTGTAATTTTAATATCCAGATATCCAGCTCGATGAGGACAGGGTATTCTGGTGCACTCCGAGCAACCTATGCAACCCCTTTTTCATAGTAGATCTCACATACAAATGGATTTGTCTCAGTGACTTGGCTCCAAGCTTAGTCACGATATTTCTGACTCAAAAGAAATTCTGTTGCCTTCATTTCTGAGTCGACTAAACCTGTGCACTCAAATTATCAAAATTGTATCTTTTTATCCCTTAGATTATTAGTTCTGTCATTAAGAATTCTGGATGTAAACGTTTTCTGTGTTGGCATTATCACCTTGATACTCAGGGATTCGAAGCTTAGAGTAATTTCTGAGTCTCCTTAGCAGGTGTACAATATTGAGGCTGTTGTAATGCGATTTTGTGATTAGTATGTTGACCATAAGTCATTCTCTGGTGTAGACTCTCGGTCTCATGATGAAGTATGTAGTTATGGCTGTACGTTCAGAGAATTCAATCCAGGTTGTTCACACACTAATTATGGATGCAAATTTTGCTACCTCATCTTCCTTATGTTTCAATATCTGATATCTAACCATGACCATAACAAAATGAAATAAAAGAAACAAACCCAACCCTATAAAACAAAAGTAAACTCCAGATTCACCATCTCATACACCAATGTAAGGGTTCTACTTTCCAAAATTTCTGACCTCTTGTTTTTGTCTGAAACAGTAATCGGTTTATTTATTCAGTGCAGGAACTCGCAATTCCGGTTACTTGCACCTAAGAGTGAAACATGGCCCCCGATATCGCACGACTGCGTAATCGGTACCTACATAAAGGTCGGCTTTTTCATGTGCCAGATAGCTCGAAAACGAGGACCCTGATTTCCCATTCATGTACTATTGCGTGGCTCTTGTTCATAGTACCTCTTCTCTCTTCATTTTCTATCGTCTACAGGATGACGGAAGTGTAAGGATCGATAAAATAGCTGAGCTGTAAGGATCGATAAAATAGATTGAGGATATCTACTCAGAGCATCCCTCAACTAGCATTCATATTTGTAGGGACTGCAATATTCACCGCAAGGAGTGGCTTGTCCACTTAAACAAAACCGATGAAGAAGATTGAAGCTTTCAAGGTTTCACCATCGCTTACGAACTGACACAATTAATTGATAAGCCCACACATGTTCCTGATACAACATCAGTCAGTTAAGTGCCATATGTGATACACGCTTTGGACGATCATGTCTCGACAGAGACATGACTGACTGGGCATAAGATTATCCCGCAGTAGATTGCCATTGCTTTTTACGGTAGACTGGTTACCAGCCAAGGCTATAGAACCCAATCTGTCCTGTTATTTAACCCATAACTGGAGGGGAGAAACGAATTAATACCTTTCCCATGAGTATTAGCGCGTAAGTGAATGCAAGGAATTCAACTGGAATTCGAACTCGGCTCTCCGATTTCTCGTTCCGAGCCGATATCCACTGCACCACAACGCACATCCGATACAACATCACATTACGAAAATCTTCTAGATCTCTTTAGTGTTAAAGATGATGCTAATCAACAGACATCTCCTAATAGCCATTTCATTGTGCGATCTTTCGTTATAAAAAAGCTGAATCGGATAGATTAGATCTTACATGATGGAAGCTTCTCCCTTAGTATTCTTTAAAAACAGACACCCATGAACTACCACCCTCAGCTCTGTATGGATTCTTTCTGACATAGAAAGTTTTACAACCGAGGAAAAATGCAAAAAATCGGATAGTCATACGCATGTGCTGCATCCATAGCTCACCGTAACCACTATTACAATATCTATTTTAAAGAACGCCGCAGTAGTATCCCTGCTACATTTAGAACTGTTCGCATTCATTGCAAGAGAATTCTAGAAAATGCAAATTGCATCTATCTAGAAGTTCAAGCAAAGGCTGAAAGCAAAAGACTTGGATTTTGTGATTTCTGAAAGACTGCTAACTAATTCTCAACAGAGACAAAACTTCAGTGCCTACTATCATAAATTGTCCTGGGGTTATTTTTTTTTTCGTCAGATAAGGCAAAGCTCTTCACAAATATCTTTAGCTCTAGCTCCAGATTAGATGACAAGGGCAACGCCCTTTACCAATTTATTCCCCTATTACTGAACAAAAAATTTGTAATATCTCTATCAGGCCCGGAAGTCTCCAGGCTTATCAAAAGACTTGGATCTAAGATGGCTACCAGTCTAGATAAAATCCCGGTGGTTGTCCTGAAGAACATTAGCTGTGAGTTATTTCCGAAAGTAGCAAAATTATTTAGCCGATGCATGAAAGAGAAATCCTTGTAAAGTCTATGGAAGGTGTCAAGTGTATGCTCTACTTTCAAGAATGCGGGAGAGCATTCATCTCCATCCCAATATCAACCAATCAGCCTACTTAGCGTCACCAGCAAACGCTTTGAGGCTATCATCAAGAAGGATCATTTCAACAGGACTGAGTGACAAAATATATGAATTTCGATCAGCTATAGCTACTGTCATAACATACAGAATCAGTGAGACTTAAGAGAATAAATGCATCACAAGGATGATTGCTTTAGATATATCATTTGACAAGATATGACATAGGGGATCGATGCACAAGCTCTATACTATGGAATCACTGGAGGAGTTTTCGCCATTATGAAATCTCTCGTATCAGGTAAGTCTATGAATGTGCAAAGGCCAGTCCTCCAAGGCCCATGAGATTAATGCAGGCGTCCACCAAAGTTCGCTTATTGGTCCAGCACTCTTCTTGCTTTATATTAATGATCTACTTAAGAGCATACCCTGATCTCTTTTGAACATCTATGCAGATCAAACACCGGTATATGGGTCAGTCACTCAGTCAGTCAGTCAGTTAAGTGCCATACGTGATACACGCATCGACGATCATGTCTCGAAAGAGACATGACTGACTTGGCATAAGATTATCCTGCAGTAGGTTGCCGTTACTTTATGCGGTAGAGTGGTTGCCAGCCAATCTGTCCTGTTATTTAACACATAGCTGGAGGAAAGAAACGGATTAATACCTTTCCCAAGGGTATTTGCGCGTAAGTGAATGCAAGGAATTCAACTGGAATTCGAACTCGGCTCCCCGATTTCTCATTTCGAGTCGATATCCACTGCACCACAACGCACATCCACTTCCAAAAATATAGAGGATCAGAGCCTGGCAGCTGATCTAATCACTGGTCATGCTTTAACAGCTCAATGAGAGAAAACTGGCAGGTCACATTCAATACCTCAAAACTACATAACATTCCATCACCAAGCAAAACCTTCATTTTTGGCTGTCAGGATGAACAGGTGCTCTCTTAAGGAAACCCTCTTTGCTTTGAACACCTATTGGAGACATAAGCTCAACTCAGATATCGTAGAACGTATATACGTTCCATCAATAAACATGATAGAAAAATAGGTTTTCTGTACCGCTTCAGTCAGTAGCTGACACCTTACAAGCGTCAGAACAAACCGACTATCTACTGGCATATCTAGACTGGAACTTCTCAGTTGTCACTGTCCATTCGTGATAGGAATTAAAGCGTCTACCAGGTCCTGTGGGTGATTAATCATTATCAGCATTACAACCTCTTCCCACAGACGTATTGCATTAGTAAGAAGGAAGCTACAGCTTCTTCTCACAACCTGCTACTTTGTGGAACCGATTCCCAAGAGGATGCTTTCCTGACTCCTTCAACCCTATCCTCTGCAAATCTATGATTAACAGTTATATTTCCCACATATCCTCATAAATTGTGCCTCTTGCCACTTACTCTTACCACGTATGAGAAAACCACCTTCAGTACCCCACTACATTGAGCGACTCTTAGGCCTTGTACAGAGTAAAAGAAAATATGTTGTTTCTGGGAAAATAAAAAGGATGTACTAATTTATGAGCATCTCCCGTATATATATATATATATATATATATATATATATATATGTGTGTGTGTGTGTGTGTGTGTGTGTTTATATATATTTATATATATATATATATATTTATATGCATATATATATATATATATATATATATATATATATATATATTTATATATATGTGGGGGTATATAAATGTTATTTGAACTACAATATTATTACTGAGTAGTATATTAGAGTCAATTTGATATGATGGAAATCTTTAGGAATGAGGCAATATTGAAAAAAACGAAAAAAAAAAAACAAAAGCAAGAAACAAAAACAAAACAAACAAACCCCCAAAGTACGAAGCTTTACTCTGTAATGAATGACAAAAACAAATATTATTTTGCTCTCTTAAATAATTATTAAGATTTTCTTTTTCTTTCATTGTTGAAAAATGCTGACATGATACGAAAAGAATAAAATTCTTGAAAAATAATAGAGTATTTTGAACACGTGCAAAAACAAGAAATCCACTCAGTCGTTCTCAGTGATGTACCTACTGCCATCTGTTTATTACCTCAATGCTAATCTAAGAGATTCTGTTTTTGAAGGCACTAATTAGAAAACTTAGAATCCTTAATCCTTGAGGTTGTTAGAATTCTGCAACAGAGAGAATGTGGAGAAAGAGAGAAAAAGATGGTGATAGTGAGCTATAAAATAGATAAAGAAAAGATGGGTTGATGGGAGTGAAGAGAAGAAAGATAGAGATAGAGCCAATGCTCGTCTCTAGTTGTCTTTTGATTTATCTTCAACTGACACTCAGCAAATGAGATTGTATTAATTAGACAGCGAAGGAAAATATTTATTTGAGTTTTTTCAAGGGTTTGACTCAAAAGTCAAAAATGTCTTAGCAGACGGTCACGTGAAGCAGCATTCTCAAGCGTTAGTAAATGCGTATGCGTGTCTAAGCCTATGTTTATACACTTAGAGTGTAACGTCTTATTTATTAATTATGTGTTTAGCATTTTTAATTAATTAGAAATATTGTTGTAGTATTATATTCTGCTTGAAATGACAATCTTAACGTTTCAGTGTTTAAGTTTGAATCATCAGTGATAAACTGGGTGATTTAATAAAAAATAATGAAAAATATCAGTTATTTTATCTACGCTTATAGACGTACCAATATACCTCCTATATGTTGCACACGGCTTTCTTTCCTTCATTTTATATAACTTGTATAGCGATGTGTGTTATACTGAGGTGGTAAAAATTAATTTACTGTAAACTAAAAATTACACAATAATTCGTTAATTAACGATTACATTCATTCAATTTTGAAAAAGCAATGTTTAAGTTAATAATTATCTCAGCAATGCATTTTGGCAACGAGATTTAAACATGTTTATAAATAGAAAAGTTAGTTAAATTGTATATTTTACAAAAGTGCTAGAAATAGTGATTACTTTTGCCTGTCAAACCGTGATATTTTCTTCGTAGATAAAACATTTTATAATTTAAGAAATTTGTTAATGTAAACAAGGTTAGCTTTCAAAATCATTTTGAAACGAGCGGAATAAGTGTCTTTTCGACTTGCAGAGAATGACAAGCATTAGCTGCAAGTTTTATTTATTTCTTCTTTCCTGGTTTAATGTCTTTTCTTTCCCATGGAGGGAGATATGAAAAACAATCTGATGTAGAGGGTGAGTAATAAACTGACCCACTGTTTGCAAATCGAAGTTGAGGATCTGCTTTTTTCTCCTTTTTATTTTTACAGGCAAACTTGTTTAAGGTGTCTGTGTAAATTGTTTAATAAGTTAAATTATAACTTTTAACATCTTCAACGCCAATGTCTTTATTTGTTGATATGTGTACTCCAAGAACAAAACAATGGGACTAAATATCGATGTAAAGCAGTGTCAAATGACAGCATGAATACAAGGCGCAAATTTCAAATGAGAGACATTACTTGACGTTGTTTTAAGGCTTAACAGGTAGCAAAAACCATTAGCGTTGATCCCCTTAAACTGTTAGGTAGTATAATTTATAATTCATAACTATTTCAGTGTATGATTTTAACTCCGTATTGAAAAACGGAAAAAAAAAAACCGATGACAACATAAGAAACATTAGCTTATCAACTTAATACTACTTATTTCACATGCATAACGCTAGAAATGTAGAAAGCTCTTCAAGGACGATTGTACAGACATTCTATTATGTACACAAGCACAACACACATATTTTTTATCCGTGTGTAAACGAACAGTGAGTATGAATACATTTTTCGCTTTTCACAAACACGCAAAGGTATATTTTATTATAAGATAATTGAAAGTTTATCTTTTCCAGAACGGCCAAAATTCCAAGTGTTACCTAGAAACACAACAGCATATGAAGGTCATCGAACAATGCTTCATTGTGTAGCTATTGGAGACCCGAAACCAACAGTTTGGTGGGATAAAAATAGTGAAGTCAATGCTTGGGATGTCAACAGATTTGAGGTACTATTTTTCACGAAAGTTACAGTACAATTAATAGTAGAAACGATTTATATTTTTAAATATATAAAGCAATAAATACTTTCATAAAAGTTGGTTACAGATTGCTTTCATTTGAAACTAAGTTTAATTAATTATCGCCTTAAGAGATTTTGTTTGCTGTTTCCTTTGTATAAATATAACTTTCTATTTCAAGATTTGCAGGATTTAATCAGTAATCAATTTTATTTTCAAATCCAATTTTTCTTTCGTGATATTTCTATGACAAAGTTTATATTTTCGTATAGAAAGTATTATCTTGATTTATATTTGACAAATCAAGAGCGATTCAAGTTTGTATAGATTCTTTGAACATAAAAAACTATAAGCACTTTTAAAAAAATAATTTTATTGACTTCGATTTTCTATTAACATTCATTATGACTTTTAACAATCAAAATATTTATTTTATGCATCTTTTTTGTTTAGACACTTGGTAACGGGACTCTGCTCATTAACCGGGTGTTCATGGAGGATAAAGGACGATATGGGTGTACTGCCAATAACTCAGCAGGGTTTCAAAGGCACGAAGCGTACTTAGAAGTTGCAAGTATGCCAGATTTTCATTTATATTTATTTATAATAATGAAACAAGACTTCTGTTTTTCTTAATTCCTTAATCCAAAATAGAGGAAAATAAGAGAGAGAGAGAGAGAAAAAAAAAGAGAAGATCAACGTATTTCCAGCATATGAAATGCACTTAGAAAAAAGTCTGAACCTTCAAATCATCCTGAGTTGCACACAGTAAAGACTAAGCTCGGTGTAGGAATCTGCTTTAATTGAGTTTAAGATAAATGCTTACGGCATATTTTTACAACATTTATATTTCAATTAAGGTGCGTTTTAAGTTTTAAAGTCATATGTATAGTTATATATATGAGTTAAGTTTACTATTGAGAATTTTCAAATGAAATCTTGTGACTAAAACTGCAATTTATAAATGCCTCGCAGATATTAGTTTATTTTTAATGGGACGTTCTAAATTAAAAATGATAACTAGGAACACAGGAATTTGTAAATATAAACCAGTCAGAGAGAAAGCTACAAATGTTACCAATATCAAGCTACAAAAAGCTAGACGAACATTATTTGGTTGAGAAGGAACAAATGTTAAAGAATCAAAATCTAGTAGAGAGAAAAAAATTGGGAATTGAAAAAAGATAAGATCCAGTAGATGAATAATAAATGAAAGGCTACAAAATTTACTTGTTGCTTTTTGAAAAAGTGTCGAAACATTGATTTTTCATTTAGGAAAAAAACGACACCGTTATTTACTTGGATTAGCCTTGTGAATGAAATTGCGTAGACGAAACTGTTCAGAAACCGTCGATTGTTTTGTTAGCCTGAAGTCACAAGTTATTGGGACCGAGGGGAATAAACCCCTGACCTTTTTCAAAACGTTCATCCCATCAGGTTACGCACTCTCTTCCAGACACTGAATAGTTACAGTATAAACCTCAGACTAGCTCAGTGGCTGCTGAAGAAACATGAAAAGTGTCTGAGAGGGTGACTATATATATATATATATATATATATATATATATATATATATATTGACTGTATGTATGTTGAGAAATGAAGCACCTTCCCATTGTATTAACTAGATAGGTTCAGGAGTGATTGAGCAACTTGCGTATTAATCAATATACGCGGCTTTTACATTAAACCTAACCGTGTGTGTCATTTATCCACATATGTGGTTGCCACAATTAAACAAGGGAACAAAAGTTTAAAATGAGATTTGAAAAACTCTAGTAATAAAACAATAACAAAAGTGAGTAGAGAATTACAAGAATTTATCGATTTTGTTTATTTATTTCAAGAATATTACAGAAATGTCTCAGTTTATTCAAAATCATTCATTAAGGATTTTATTTATAATATATTCATCAACAGTTTACGTTGATAATAAAGAACGTCAAAATAGGAGTTATTTGCAAGATTAAATTTCTAATACGGATTGAATAAAAGAAAATTCATAAATTCATTTTCTTATTTTTAGTAGGTATGAAATAATTTTCTAGAAGAGACATTCGATCTGTTTTTACTCAGCAATTTTATGTATACTAATTTCTGTTCATAAGTAGTTTTTGGCATAGTAATCTATATATTAAAAGAGCCGATTCTCTGCCCGTCACTACGTGTGAATTTGTATGCCTTTATCTAATATATATGCGTAGGTCTGTGTGGTGCGTGAGTAACTTACATTTACTTGTGACATTTTTAGGTACTTCCAAAGATTTGCTAAAGAAAAAGCATACATGATTTAAAAAAATGAAAAACAAGCTCAAACTTAATAAAAACAAAATTTTATAAATAAAGACCAAATAATTTTTTGATTATTAAATTATATTTTTTAATCCTTTTAAGAACCTTTGAAAATTTCGTTAAAAAGTTTTTTTTTTTCTTGCGTCAACGGATAACCATAAATTAGTAAGGGATAACACATTGAAATTCTTTCAAGCATCAAATAATTGCCAGATTTTAATGAAAATTTCAGAACTTATTCATAAATGAATTAAATTATTTTTAAATGTTTCTTTAAAGAAAAAACGTTGGTAAATTTCTTTTATATATGTTAACCAGCCGCTTAAATGTGTCGCGAGAGCTAATTCCATTTCTGTCTAGCCATTCTTACTGAGTAAGAGGAGAAGTTTGTATTTGACGTCATTTTATGACTTCAGTACTTAAACTGAACATATTTTCTAATAAACGTAGTATTTAAATTAGGTACCTCCACTCATTTTCGATACCTAAGTTTTAAATTGAATCTTAAAAAATAAAAAACCTTTTCTTGAAAGTTAAATTTTAGTTTAATTGAATGCCAACTGAGTAAATTTACTATTTCTAGTAAGCAAAATACTCGGGTGTATTTCAAACAAAAATTATATTTATTGGAATCTAATATTTTAAGATTTTTAAAAAAGATTTTGAATTTTTCGGCCAGTTTTTGATCGATTGTCACATTTGTAAACAAATGTTAATTCTCAGTTTTAAAAATCTTGTAAAAATAAAATATACATCTCTCACACGTTATTTTTAGAAAATTAGCAAATTTGAAGTTAAATTAATCTGATTTTAAATAAGTATTACTTGTTTATAGCATGAAATTTAAAATAAAAGTATTTTATAATCATAAAGGTCTGACTCGTGATGATAACCTCTGTAATAAATCAGTTCGCACATCTAGAAGTATGGTGACCAAAAAATGACTTGACCCAATTTAATATTTCTTAAGGAAAACAACCCTTGAAACACGTGATCTTTTAATTATAAATCACTTATACGTTGCCATAGTAAAATAAAATGTTCGGTTTAACATAAAAAATAAATTATTTTAAAAATCCTAATTCTAAATGATTTGTATTAAGCTTTTCAATTTTTGATTTGTAAATAAAGTCTTCACTTAATATATCAATAACCAAAGACACTGAGTAACTGCAAGAAATTTAAAAGACATTTGAAACTTTATAAATCATCATAATTAACAAAGAAAACAATTCTTATAAAAATTCACCATTTTTATTCTTCAGAATATGATATCCTTAAATTATATTATTTATAAAATCCATTAAAAGTTTATCTAAATTAAAAATGGCGTAGTTTTAATGCATTTTTATTTTATTTTTCGGAGAGAATTTTCGGAAAAATGATCTCGTAAATAAAAAATTACGTGACTTACATTCTTCAAGGAGTCCTGCTTTTAACTAATAAAAAATTGGTATAGATAATGTATTTCTAGAAATTTCATGTAATTACTTAAAGTGGAGTAACAGATGTAAAAATATATTTTTACCAAGATTTTCTAAAAGTAATAATTGTATAAATAATTTAATCTATTTGTGAATAATTTCTGAAAGTTTCATTAAAACAAGACAATTAGTTGATTTTGCAAGACTTTCCAAACTAATGTGTCTTTCAATGTCAAAAAGACGTGCATAATATTACGTTTGCCACAGAAGTAAGCTCTAGGAAATCTCGGGTGAATCGCTGACGAAACAAAAATTGCCGAAAACTTCGAATATATTAGAAAGGATTAAAAAATGTAAAAATAATGACAACAAAATTTGATCTTTCCTCTTAATAATAATATAAATATTTTTATGATAAAACTTTGTTCTTATTAAGTTTGAGCCCTTTTAACATTATGCTATGCTGTTTTTTGGCAATTGCGTAGAGATACCGATAAATGAAAAAATAATTTAGAATTCAAATTTGGTCATCTTGCCGTCTGAAAAACAACACGTATCAAACAAGTTTTCAATAATAATAATGATAAATTAAATCTTTTGATGTTTTTCAATGAATTAATATAACATATGTATCTAGCTTTCGGACATACTTTAGAAAATATGTATAAAATATGTATCTAACATTAGGATATACTTCGAGAAATTTCATGATCCTAGAAACACCAAGATTATATTCATTTATTTCTTTTTTTAACCAAAACAGAGCAGATACAAGCTTTGGCGAAGAATTTAGTAGATATTTCTCTTGAAAGTCTTTCTTTTTATTTTTATATAAGAATCCTTCAGGTCGTAGGCGATCATAACTCTCCACAACTTCCTAGATCTAAGTAATGATGTTATGTCGTCCATTTACACAAGTTTGTTACATTGGTTACTTGCTTTCCCTCTGTTCTTCATTATTCATTATGCTCTGTGAGTGAAACATTCTCGAAGCCCCCTTTCCACATTATGTATTTTAAAAACCAGGTTTTTTCTGCATATTTTTTTCTACAGGTGCTGCTGAATATGAGAAAAGTATTAAACAAGAAGACAGTTTCAACATGATGAAAACGGTTATTATCGCTGTGTGTAGCGCCGGTGCTTACCTTGCCTTGGTCATTGGATTGACCGCCTTCTGTAGTTACCGACTGCTTATGCAGAGACGAAACCGGAAAGCCTTTGCACCAAGTAAATCAGTTTCTTTTCATTTATTTAATGATAAGTAAACAGAAACTGTACGAGAAAATAATTTTTTGCATGGACACAAACGCACGCACGTGCCCATTGAAATAATTTTTTAAAAAATTGAATAAATCTATATTATATAATTATATTCAACATTTGCATTATCGTCATGCAGAAAGATTCCAATATTGATTATTGGTAATTAATAAATATCAATAATTTATATTCTTTTTAAAAGACTTTTCATATCCAGCATTCTGCTTATTATTATCTACTATGTAAGTAAGAATTTTACTTAAACAACTAAAACTTTTCATTTGTGTAACGAGTCATCAGTTTTTTAATGGATTTAGGTTATCAGTAGTTAACTGCAGCAGCACTGACAATTTATTGAAGATAGATATTTTTGTGCTATATATATATATATATATATATATATATATATATATATATATATATAATAAATGTGGAAAAACTTGTCACTTAGCAGAGCGTTGTTATTTCAGTCATACCGACTTCGAAGATTCATGATGGAATTATTGTAATGTCTTCCCTCTTCAGGTCTATTTAGTTTTTTTTACTGTAATAGCACCGCTCAGCTAAGTGAAAATTTTCTCTGTATTAATTCTATTAATGTTCTATTTCTACCTTGATATCGAGCACTTTATGACAAAAAATCTGTTTGCCTAAAATTCCTTTCCACCAGTAAACTACTGAAAATACTGCAATTTTGGCACTAAACAACATTGCAATTTAACACCACACACACACACACACACACACACACACACACACACACACACACACACACATATATATATATATATTAGTTTTAGTAGGTTGTAGATTGTATTGTGTTTCGTGGGACGTTTTTTGAACAGAATATAGTGTAGTGACAGTTTTGCATTTTATGCAATACGTGGTTTGCTGGGGACTAAGAAGTCCCTCAGAGTGGAAAAAAGACTCGTCTTGTTCCTATGGCATCCCGTGATTAAAGAACAAAAAAGAGAGAGAGGGTTTGTGACCTTCTGGTTTATACTGCTTTATACAATACCACCTAGCGAGTGTTAAAAGTTTCTTGGTAGACGAGGTGGGGTAATCCCACTCTAGAGTCTTAGGAAGTTAGATATCTAATGAAAAAAGAATTCTCAAGTTATCCAGAAAAAGGTCGTCTCATATAAAAGGATGATTTAAAATTGTTTGCAAAAAGTGAAAAAAAACAACAACAAAAAAGCTGGAACAAGAAACATATATCAATCAAATCAAGAATATCCAGTAAGGACATTAGTATGAGATTTAAAATTAAGATATGTACCATGTACACAAGAGAATAAACAGAAGAATTAACGGAAGCAAATATAATTAGGATTTGAATGAAAACTACCGGTGCAAATACTTGAGCTTAACAGAAAGCGTTAATTTTAAACAAGAAGAAAATGAATGAAAATACAAGCAGACAATAAATATACCCCCCCCCCGGAGAATAAGAAATATGTTGAAAATAAAATTAAGTGATAGAAATATAATAAAACGAATGAAAAGACAGTGACTTTCTTAAGGTGGACAAAAAGTGAATTCAAATAATTGAAGATGTTGACAAAAAAGTTAATGAAAATATACCGAGTTTATTCAACCTAGAAACGATACTAACGGATTTAAAAAATAAAGTCGATTGAGGATAAGAATAAAAAAATCTCACTTACCAGAAAAACTGATAGCGACAAGCACAAGCTACAGTAAAGTCGACAAAAAGACAGCAAACGAATATTTGTTACGAAACTGATGATTCCTGTTACACTAGTAAAAAATTAAATTCGTTTAAGGAACATCAAATTCTTATTTATATCGTTAGTAAATGATAACAATTAGAATGCCGAAAATAAAAGGTATTTGAAAAGAACATTATCGATATTTTAATTGCAAATGATCACCACTGGAATCGTTCGTATATCTTTCTGTGTGACTATAATAAAAGCGAAGTAACTATAAAGATGCCACAAAAACAAGAAGACAAAAATATAGCGAATGAAATGAACGTTAAAGACGTAACTAAATGATTGGTTATAATCCATTTGAAATAATTGTATACGATCAAACTACATCATGTAAAATAATTAGAATGTAAAATGTTTTCACATTATGTCAGATTTTATTATGCAATGTATTATTTTTACAATAACATTTATGTTATCTAACCAATGTTGATGACAAGATATAATTATATGATAATTAGACCATGTGGATTTTCATTTTACATTTCGTTGTAAATATTTGCAATACCTTATTTTGTGATGTGAGTGTTTATTATGCAACGAAAGTTTTACACACACACACACACACACACACACACACACATATATATATGATAAATTAGAGAATGAATAAGTAACGTGTATAAATCTAACATCTTTTCGCTTTTATTATTTGAGAGAAGACAGTCAAAGAGACAGAAATTTTAGAATTTTTAGTCTTGTTTGGGTCAATTTTGCTTTGACATAAAAAATCTTCACAAACTTACATACACAGAACTAAGTAAAGTTTTAATGCACGTTATACGTGTCTGACCAATGAGGATTGACCCCGAAAAAATCGAAAAATACCAGAATTTCTGTCTTTTTGTTTGTTTTCCCTCAGTCTTCGCCGAGGCTTTAATAAGAGTGAAACATATTACATTGATATATGTTTCCGATTTGTTTTTTTTATTTTATCATCCTGTCGGATCCTGATCCATATTTAATCTTTAACTCATATATATATATATATATACTATCATTTTGCATCAGAAAATTCTTGGGTCTCTCGAATGAAGAAGCGTGACTTGTTTGCTATTTATTTAAATCTTACCGTTCGCCATCATATATACAATTTGAATTTTTAAACAAACAAATTTTTTGTTGCACTTAAATTGTTAGCATGATACCTCCCAAAATAATTTATCAGAATTATTAATAAGGATAGATATTGTAAACTGAATTCAACATGATATATTACTCATATAGATATAAATATAGCCTGGAATTATATCAACATCAGTTGGGTTAACATCAATTTTATTGTGAAAACATTAACTTATATGATAAAATGTGGTATACAACATCGAAGACATAGAAAAGAGGCAAAACAGTGACATATAAACTGACACAAAAGAAAAAAGTGTCCGTTATTTAAAGATTCACAGTGAACTGTTCAAACTACTTAAATTCAATTATACGAGTAAAACTCACAAATCAGAAAATGTTCTACAAAATTAAAAAAATTAGATAAATGCACACTGGTTGTCTCTGATGACCAAACATAATTGTTACCAATAAGGAAACAATGAGTCTGTTCTAATCTTACGAATATTAAACCAAACAATAAACTGAAGTCGTTCTAGCCAACTGTAGATCGAAAGTCGAAACTGAAAGATTGAGGAAATAAATACTAAGGTTTTTCCAGATAAATAAAACAATTTATAATATGAAATTGAGCGTTGTACTTATAATCAGTTGTTCACCAGGAACAGTCTCCCAAATCTTTCACTAAGAGATCGAATCAGTTTGATTTCTGAAAAAGATTTGAAATGGTGCAAACGAAGGTGGTGAAACAACCAAAAATCGATCCTTAAGAATAGCCATTAGATACATGTACTGAAGTAATAACAGCAGCAACAATGGCACAAAGTACTTATAGCAAGCAATTATAGATCAAAGAAAAATTTTCATCGGGAAATTAGTGGAAAATTTGAAAGATGTCAAAATAAAAAAAACAACATAAAACAAACGCTATTTGTTTGACATCAAAAGCAACTATATATGTCATGATCCTTGAAACAAATTGCTGGAGTGAGCATTCAAAGAGATTATTATTATTATTATTATTATTATTATTTATTATTATTTATTATTATTTATTATTAAAAAACAATTTTTTTGGGCCTGCATTTTTTTATAATCATTAACCGGGTTATAACTAAAGACCTCAAGCAAGCGATGAATGAGATTTTTGTTGTTTTGTTGTTTTTTTATTTAAATAAATGACAGCTATTAACAAAAAACTTAAACAAAGCTCTCCGTTCAATAATTGGCTATGATTGTTAAAAACATTTTTTTTATTTCCTGTAGAGATGTCGCACAAAGAATTCTGTTGATTGGTTATTGTGATTTCCATCTCCATGTGTTTATATTTACTTAGTTTTTCAAAAACCTTCACAGAAATGTTTTTGTTACTTGGTACGCTCATGTCAATCAGTGTATAAACTTTTTCTTTTCCCTCTTTGATAATAATATATGAACGATTTACTTGTATTATTCGATTTATGTTGATAGAAAAATCCCAGTAGATGTTAACATCTGCTCCCTCAACAACAGATTCAGGATGATGTTCACACCACTTTGCAGCTGTTTTTTTTATCTTGTAGAGATGACAGATTTTCCAATGCAGATATTGACCTAACCTGTCATGACGGTTTTGTACTTACGTATTGAGTATCTCAAGATAAGGTGATCAATAGTTTCAATATATTGATCACAGAATCAACATTTTGGTCCGTACAAGTTTTTAGCTTGGTAGTTGAGGGTAAGCAGAGCTTGGTTCTGTGCAGTAAGAATTGCCCTCAAGTCTCACCCTTAAGTCCTGAACCTCTTCACCACTTTATTATTATTATTCTCTTTGATTTTTGTTGCATAAACGCTTCTAAGTCCCAATCATAGATCCTTCTTTCTTTCCCAATCATTGGTGTTATTGTTCCTGACTTATTCCTATCATCCTCATAATTAATTTGGAGACGAAGATTCATTTTTGATCTGAAGAAATACAAAATTCTTAATCTTGTTAGTTGTTTATTTTGCTTTTGTTGTGCAGACGCTAAGGGAGACAATGGAGATATGGCGAGAGAACAACATGAACTGTTGGTGAATGACAGAGACCGTGAGTCGGGCCGAGAATCTGGGACACATTTCAAGAGTGATAGTGACAACCGATCACATGCATCCGGCATGAGCTCGTCACATCTTTCTCACTCATCGCATTCCTACCACTCACGCAGCCGTCGAGACAGCTATGACAGATACCATTACCCGAGACAGAACTTGAGGACATTATATGTCCTTGGTAAGATATACAAAAATATTCTTTTCAGCGTGAACTTAATAATAGGAAAGAATTCATACATTCTTAGAATGCTTTATTGTAAGAATGTTAGCAACGGATATCTATTGAGAAAATGTTATGTTGAAAAACAAATGAAAATTAACATCGACTAAAAATATAATTCATTCAGACTTATTTATTTGGATATTAAAAGTGTTGAGTTTGCAGTTGGAACTTTTAAAAACTCAATCTTTTCTTGTTAAAATAAGTTAGCCTTACCAAATTATAGAAAATTAGTTAATTAAACACTTTTAAATAATTATTCCTCACCGTATTCTTTTCTCTTACTCAAATTTTAAAATAGAAAAGCACATTTTTATTTTGATATTTTATTTTCTTGTTTCGAACATACACATACATTCTTTACGTAGAAACAAAAAACTATGGTTTATAAAACAATAAAAAAAATACATCAAGAGAAAATGTTCATCATGAATAGAAAAAGCAAAACATTTTTATGAATTCAATTAGATTACAGGCAAATTATAAATGCTTGCGCACGTATGTATGTATGTATGTATGTATGTATGTATGTATGTATGTTTGTGTGTGCGTATCTACCTATATTGCTTATAGGTAAATGCTAAAATATACATGATGCAAAATAGAATAAGAGATTTAAAGAAAATGAAATATTGAAAAAGTAATCAACCGAAGAAATTAGTTTTATTCACAAAGAGAATAGAATTTAATATGTTTACTGATAGGACGTTTTCTTTGAAATTGAATTTACAGGAGGAAAGGGAAAATGTTCATTTTTAATATTAGATGCAAACCACAAGGGTTTACTTTACGGCTTATCAAAACTTTGTGGGTTATTTAAAGCTGAAACGTATTTTTTGAATTGTAAGAATAATAATTTAGTTTTACGAGTGAATTTTGCATTTAAACATTTTGCATTTGTTTGAGAATCACAGTGTTTTTTGTTTTTTTCGGATCTAATCCTACAATTTAACTAATAACCAGGGAGATTTTCTCTTGCGTGTTAGTGACTAACAAACCTGATTTTTCATTTCGGACCTCTAGCCATTATGCTACTCGCAAGTCCACACAAAGCATAAAAAGGGAATAACAAAAACGACTCTTAATGCAACTCTTTATAAACAAGTGATGCATTTACAAAAAATAAACATTTTTGATTTGTATCATTTGCTCATTAAACACAAGATATGTTTAGTATTCTCGTTCATTATATGCCTTAATTAGTAACTTTTGCTTTAATTTATTTTATTTTTGAAATATTTTTTAACTATTGAAAATATTTTTAATGTTATGTCTTTTGAGGATGACTTTTTGGAAAAGATGGTGGTATGCTTTCCCATTTTCATTCTCATAGTTTTGAATTCAGAGTGGTCTTACTCATAGATTAGTTGTCATTCAAGGCTAGAGAATCAAGTCTATACTGGTATTTAACCCATAGCTTGGGACGAAAAGATGAATTCATGTATTTCCCAAGAGCATTTGCGAAAAGGTTAACGTAACACGGAGTATGAATTTAGCTTACCGAAACTACTTTCTGATAAACGCATATCCAAAAAGAAAAACAGGAAATATGAAAAAGATAAGCTATTTTGCTACACAACTTGAAAATCTGCTACAAAGTAAATTTCCAAATTAAAGTTTATTGTTTACATATTTTATTGTTTGCTCAGATTTTACTGATGTCATTTCATACTTTGTCATTTCCAAGTTCCATTTAAACATCGTTTTCATAACAATCATACCAGACAATTATATCAGACAATTATGTCAGCTTCCCACCTAAAAGTTTCAGGTACATTTTTCCTCACAGTTACAGGAAACGTTATAGTTTGTAGATTGTTGATTAAGAGTCAGTTTTTGCATTTTATTCACTAAAGACAGAGTGTTTATCATAAATATTAATATTCTGCTCATGGTCGCTATAAAAGAAAATCTAAAAAGAAATATTTTATCTGCTGAATTCACTTTTAGCAATAATTACATTTTTCATTCTATTTCAGCATGAAAAGGTTTGTTTATTGTATTTTCTTAACTCGAAGATGATGTGCAGAAAAAAGTTTCTTTTATTCATGCCATCTTTCAGAAAATATGGGTATACAGAGAAATAGATTCATAAATCGTTATTAAATGATGAAAATATATGAAATTTTACTCTTGCAGATTAAATTCTAAACAATTAAAATGTTTTCTAATGTACAAAAATAAGAATAATTTCTTTGGGTAATTTCGTGGCAATTTAAATATTATTTTCTGAAAAGCATTTTGACAGAAATGTTTGAGGACTCAAAATGATATAAAAATAATATAAAATAAACAATATATAATTTATGCTGGAACTTGTGAGATGAGGCATTATCATTACATGCCTTACTATCCCGACAAGCACGCTCATGTTATGGTTGCCATACTCTCAACGTTTCAGCCGTTATACCCTTCAGCCTTCTTCAGGTGTCTGTTGTCATATTTTGTAATCTTCTAGGAATTTTGAACTGACTTCGTTATTCTATCAAAGGAATAGATTGTTGGCATTCCCATTTTCATGCTTAGAGTATATTAATAGTCACGAATCTTATCCACCGACTCTGGTGAAAAGGAAGTCGGACTCGTGAATAAAACTGATGAGTATAAACAAATATTCTCTAAACAAGAGAAGCAAAATGTGAAAGATCTATCCCCATAGATTGAATAAAATGTTCAGTTCTAAATTTCGATCTGCTTATAATCCTACTGTGTATTTAGGCACTTTTTTTTTTACCAGAAAAGATTGATGGGGGATAAACTGCGGCAAGAAGAACTGGGTTACATAGTAATAGTAGTACTCACAGAAAGGCCTGAAATGTTAATCATAACACACACAAATAATAGCAACTCGTATCGTTAATTCAGTAATGAATTTGAACACTCTCGGCTACTAGCGTTTGCTTACATTGTATATAACACGCTAAAGTCCGCCTTCCTCTACCGAGCGCTCATAGTTAGAATCGACGACTGTCAATCCTGGCTAGAAGCAATCGGATGACTATCAGCGAGACAGATTTGTCTGCGGATGTATATATATATATATATATCTATATATATATATATATATATATATCTAGAGAGAGAGAGAGAGAGAGAGAGAGAGAGATTCTCAGACAGATCTGTTTCGCTGTATCACAGCTCATCAGTACTGTAAGACATCCGATTGCTTTTTAGCCAGGATTGATACCCGACCGAAGTGTCATCAGTCGGCGAATCTACCACTGCGCTATGGGCGCTCAGTAGAAGACGGCAGACTTTTAGCGCGTGATATACCATGCCAGTGGTTAAGAGTGTTCTAATTCATTACTGAATGAACGATGCGTAGAAGCTAGAGTAGCCACTTTTTTTTCAAAGTCTATCACTCTTTCAGAGTGCTCAATCAGGATGTGAGAGCGTAAATAATCATCTGCAAACAAATCTGTTTCACTGTAACACAACTCATCAGTACGGTTAGACATCCGATTGCTTTTTAGCCAGGACATACAGTATATATATATATATAATAACTATAATAATTATAACAATATTAATAGTAACAGAAATAATTCTTTAATACTAGTAATAATTATACTATAATTTAGATCGTCTTGAATAACCCACCGAGGACGAACTCGGAGAGAAAAGGAGGGGAAGTAAAAAAAGAAACAAACGAAGTACATGAACAAAAAGTCAAATACTCGTAGGAAAGAAAAAACCCTAACACTAAAACACTCAATACGAAAGTAGAGCAACAAAAACAGAAAATCTAAGCCAGAGCCAACAAACCTACCTAGGTTTCACTCTTCGGCTCGTCAAGGTAAATTGGCTGACAACAAAGATTTAAAGTAGCAAATTTACCCTGACGAGCCGAAGGGTGAAACCTAGGTAGGTTTGTTAGCTCTTGCTTAGATTTTCTGTATATATATATATATATATATATATATATATATATATATATATATACTGTAATAATAAATATTGGGTATAAATGGATTTGGGGTAGATGAAAAATGTGCTCACTGCTTAGTAGCAGAGTAAATACTATTCAAAGGAAAGGTGGTTCTAACGGTTGGTTCCTACTACTAAGTTTCATGAGCAAACCTGAAGATCGTATACGAAATGTGCACTTGAAACGCTGAGTAGAGGTTAGCTGATTATATATATGCATACACATCCATTTTTTTTACGTTAGGGTAAGAAACAGAGCAGATATGTATATTTCAAGAATCGGGAGGAATGTGTGTTCGAAAGCACTATTCACGCTTTGTTTGATCAGGAGGTCCTACGTGACTGAGTCGTCTAAGGTACGTCATTATAAAAAATATTTCGACATTTTTATTATAAGGATTGATATTCATGAAAATGTATCATGGAAATTGTTTTTATTTTTGAAATTATGGATTAATACTAATTTTCTTAATACCTGGAAATGGCTCAAGAATGTGAAATCATTTTTCTAAATTTTTTTAGGGAAAGGCCTTTTTGGTGATGTCTTCTTGGCACAAGCCCGAAATATTCGTGACAGTGAACAAGAAAGTTTGGTTGTTGTTAAATCATTGTTGACAAAAGATGAACATCTCTATTTTGAATTCAAACAAGAGATGGATATGTTTGCTCGTTTGGATCATCCAAATATTATCAAACTGCTTGCTGTGTGCCGTGAAGTAGAACCGCAGTTCATGATAACTGAATATTGTGACTGGGTAGGTTTACTTTTAATTTTATTTTTAACTTTTATGTTAAAAAAATTATGAATTTCTGTGTATAAAATCATTTTTTTAAAATTATCAATTAATAAATCTGAAATTCTTGAAGTAAGAAAAAGATAGGCATTATATAATATCTTAGGGCACCAGATAATGTTTTTCATCATCGTCCCAGAACTGAACCCCCTAAATTTAAGCCGTCTCGAAATCAAGTAATGCAACTCGTACTTAAAAAGCTAAAATATTCTAGTTTACGATAAAAAAAAGAACACTACCTCTCACAAAAAAATAATTACTTTTACGGTATTTTTTAAAAACTAACAACTATTTTTTTATTTTAAAGATTTTCGTTAATTCACCCTAAATATTTTTACATGATAATGTATTTGGGATGACCAAAAAGTTTGTTCGCTTTAAGTAGACAATTTACTTAATAAACGAAACGAATTTTTGGACAACCCAACACTTATTAGTTAAATTTCCTGCCAGAGTTACTGTTATCATACTTAAACAATTGTACTCTTTGCATTGATTTTCCTTATAGAAAATTCCAACAATTTACAATCAAAAAAGTTTTTAAAGTCTTTGTCAGACGGATGTGCGTTGTGGTGCAGTGGATATCGGCTCGGAACGACAAATCGGTTCGAATTCTAGTTGGATTCCTTGTATTCACTTATGCACATGTACCATTGGGAAAGGTATTAACCCATCTCTTCCCTTCAGCTATGGGTTAAATAACAGGACAGATTGGGTTCTATAATCTTGGCTGTCAACCAATATACCGCAGAAAGTAATGGCAACCTACTGCGGGATAATCTTCTGCCCAGTCAGTCATGTCTCTATCAAGGCATGATCGCCCAAAGCGTCTATCACGTATGGCACTTAATTGAATTTGTCAAACTTGAAAGTTTTAATTTCCAGTTACCTGCTTCGCGTCGTGACTAAATCTTCACAAAGTTTATTTTAAAAAGTCTCCCTTGTATTATCAATTCCTGATATTCATTATATATATATATATGAGTTAATTTAATATATATTAATTAATAATTAATTTACGATTAGCAGAAAACAGGACAAATGATGTTAATTCATTTAATTTGTATTTTTTCAAAACTGACAGAAAAATATAATTCTCTTTCTTTGTTTTTAAAACACAATTAATTCCTTATAATGAATTCTTAATAGTTTAGAGATTAATGTTAATTAACACTATCATTTAATGATCTAATCTGTAAATTTGTATAAAAATTGGGATTTCATTGTAAGAATTCCTTTTGCTTTAATAAACTAGGTACCATAAAAACCATGAACACTTTTGACATGTGACCAAAACAAAAAAGAAACAATCTGAACCCTCGCTTTTAATTTTTTAAAAAAAGAAACAAGATAAACCCTCGTTTTTAAAAAATTAATAAAAGTTAGAGAATTATCAGATTTCATTAAACTTTTTAGCATTTATTCATTAAAACATTTAACTTTATATTGAATGTTTCGGAATTTTAAAGTTTTGTGAAAGTATTTTTTAGGTTAGCTATCTTCCATTCATGACTAAAATTAGTGATTTTGTACATTTTTAAAGCTAAAGCCTCGAAGAAATATAAATATCATTAAAGATAGATTTATTGTGAATACATCAACAAAAGTGTGGTCTGTCACCTTTAGAAAAGAAGAGAGAGTTATTTTTGTGAAGAGTTGCTGATACCTAATTTTAATAAAATATACTCCCCGTATATTTTTTGTTTCCACAGGAAAAATCCCTGATGTATATTTGGAAAAAGCGAACATATATTTTTGTATGTTTATAGAACTCAGGACTTGTTCATTGCCGATAAACTTGATATATATAATAAAGCTGTGCTTACAGAATAGAAAAATATACAGTTTAAAGTTCCTTCCGAGAGTGAACATTTTTAAAATAATTATTCATTTATTTATAACTGTTTGATTTTATTACACTATTTACATTTTTCGGGCTATTGTTCTCATCTTTACTGCTATTACGACGTTTCGGCTGTTGTGCACTCCGGCCTAGTGTAAACTACCTCATAATTTTTTATTCTAAAATTAAAATTGTATTTAAAAATGAAAATCCAAACTAAAATTCTGAATTATGGCTATAGTTTTTTATATTTCTGAAATTGTAAATTATTTACACTATTTACATTGTTCGGACTGTTATCCTCATCTTCATTACTTTATTCATGAGGTTTCGGCTGTTGAACTTTCCGGTTTTCTTCAGGTGATTAGAATTTTGAACTGAACCCTTTATTTCGTCTACCGGGGTAGACTTTTTTAGTTCCATGTGTCATGCCCCTTCCGAGTGTCTCAGTATCAGTTATCTCCCTTTAACTCAATTCTCCAAGTTTTTGTTCACCTCTGCTACAGCCAAAGTCAATGGATTCAGCCAACGCTTTTATCCACTGGGCCATGTGTTATTGAGGACACCACTGTATGGATTTTTTGGACTTATAAACCTAATGTTCCATTAACCACTTTTTGCCATAACTCATTTTATAATTTCGTTGTTATTATTGTTTTTCTCTTGCACTTTGTATTACTGGTTCCCATATTGTATCCATTTCTATGCTTGGTCATGTTAGATTTTTGTGTCCTAGCATATGCGCTGATTCCTTAAGTTTTTATATTTTCCAATGATACTCTCTGTCCAGTATTTTAACCTCATCCAACAAGGTGCGGTGATCTCTCTTTTCCTTTCATATAGACTCGGCTACGCCTGACTTTTCTATTTTCCCTTGTGTTACGGCTTTACGCAGTTTCTGCAGTCTTATCATAAAGGGGGCTATTTTTCTTTTATATTTCTTACTGAAACTGCATGAGATGGAGTACGCACAATTCTTAATCATGTTCTCCTGTATGGAAGTACAAAGGGTACTGCTTAAACTGACCATTTTCTTGTTCATACGTCTCTGGGTTGCCACTTAAGACTTTTGATCGATGTTGGAGGTAGCAGTCTCTTTCTTTATGGGTGATGGGAGTTGAAGTTTAAGTGTTGTCCGGTCGAAATGTTGGCTTGCGGTATACGGATGTCTTGAACCCATGCTCTGTTTGAGATATTATTACATCCATGAATTTATCTCTCCACTGGAAACTATATCGATGATCTTATTAAGTTCACATTATTCAGTAGTAGCTGGCCTCTTACTGCTATAATCAGTGTATGAAAGTGTCATCTACATATCTCAGCCATAGAGTCGGCTTTCATGATGTGGATTCTAATAACATCTCTTCGAAATATTTCATGTATATGTTAGCCATTGCTGATGATAATGGCGAATATCCCTATCAAGTGATCTATTGTTATACTGGTACATTCTCCTAGGGATGAGTCCAAGGCCAATCTGTTCCTAACTACCTCTGGTGCACACCCTCTCCACATCTAGGCTCACCATCTAGTTGGACTGAATGGGAGTGAAGTGGGCGGAGTTGCAGATATATGATGGCGACTTTCCTATTAATAGGTCAATTATATCCACAAGGAAGAGACTCAGAGCTCTTGATAGGTAACAATTAGCCTGAACGCAAAACTGGGCACATCGTTATGTGAGGTAGCTTTGTTGTGACAACTGTCTTATGTGAGAAGTGGTTCTTGTTCTTGATTAGGATCTCTGAGAGTTTTCGTTCTGGCTTCATTGTTATATCTTTCTTTACTTTACTATTTCTCATGAAACCTTCTAGTTTTCCTGTATATTCTGTTATATCCATCACTACAGTCGCCTTTGTCATCTGATAGTATGATGGTGATGTCATTAATCTGTAGGGTTTTCAGTGTCAGCCTCTCCAGTTTTGCGATGTTTGATTTGGGAGGTTTGGTTTTCTCTAGTATCTGTCTCACTTTTCATCTAAGCTCATCCGCCGGAGCCCAAGGAATGATCAAGGCTATTTCCTTGATTTGGGCAATGATGTCCAAGTATGGTATCCGCTTGATGGTTGTTGCAAAGTTGAGATCCACCTTCATTAATGACATAATGTCTTTTCAGAGGCACTCAGCTGATTTTCATTGATGTTGATTACTGCCTTCACTGGGGCGGGGTGATGGACCTTGTGTGTCTCTTTCGCATTTTTCAATCTGTATTTAGTGGACATTGACTGCATCGAATTCGTGATTGAATGATTTATTCAGACCATGCTGGACTCTCGGTTTTCTATGGGAGATATCAGACTGCATTTTTACCAACGCTTGTACTGGATTCTTTCTCGGACAAGCGTGTGTCCCGATTTTTCTGTAACTAGACGGGCTCACCTTGAATTGATGGGAAGTCTTGGTACCAAGCCTGAAGGAACGAGTCTTAAGTCTTTGCATTGACGTAGGAATGTTAAATGGTTTAACATTGGTGCCAACTTCTGGCTGGACCTAATTCTTTTAATATTTTTGGTACATCGATTCCATGTCGATCCTTCAATATGTGTCTATATTTTTGTGAACGAAATAAAGTGTTCAGTTTCAAATTCTAATCAACAGAAGAAGATCGGAGAGCACAATGACCGAAATGTCGTGAAGATGAGGACAACAGTTGGAACAATGTAAACAGTGTGAATTATGACTCTTGACAAAAAATAACAGCCCTTTCGAAGGCATTACTAAAAATTACTGAAAGTTTTCACTAATCTGTTCATACTGATTGTATTTTTGTCTGTTTATTAACATTTTCACTGGCATTAGAAATACAGTAAACACAAAGAAATCACTTAGTTAAGGGGTTGTGACTGACCTGGAAAATATTGCCTAATGTTTCTTAATAGATAGTCTTTGGTATTTTATCATATTTATGGTAAGAATTCTTGAATGTTGGTGCAGCTTTGTAAGATAACAATTGTTTTTATCTTTGAACGCATTTATAAGTGAAGTTTTATTATACTGAGAAAATTTATTTTAATTGTTGTTATATTTTTGCAAAAGTAACAAATATTTTTACAAAATCTTTCATATTTTTCTTCAAAACAAATGTCTGGAACACATATTGGATTTTAAAAGTTTTTATGTGTTTTAATTTCACGTTTGTTGGCATCCATCAGATTTTCTAAACAAACTAGGAGGAAGTGAGATTATTTTTTACTTTTATGATTCAAAAATCTCTAAAATCTTTATTTAAGAACGTAAAATAATTTTCTTTTTATAGATTAATTTTTAGACTATTATTTTTCAAATAAGACACAATTAAACTTCAAAGAATATATTTGAAATATTTATGTTCTTTTCAGCTTTTTTCTTAATTCTTTTTAGAAAGTGCTTATAAAAAAAGCAAGAAAATAACAGAAATATGTAAATTTAAATACGTCAACCTTCATTTTTCTTTTTGGTTTTATTAAGCATTGAAAAACAAGACAAAAATGAAAAATGCTTAAATTTTGTGTGTGTGCGTGCGTGCGCGCATGCGCACACGTTTCATTTTTCTAAAGCTTGCCACTACAATGTTGGTGGGAGAAGTAAACATTTCCTTATTTTAAGAAATAAATTGAATTTAGGCTGAATATAATAGAATTTTAATTAAGAATTTTGTATTGTCCCAGCATCGCCCACTCCCCAAAACCTAACTGGTCGTCAAAAACCAATGTTCTATCTTAGAATGACATTCTTGGAATCTTGAGAATCTCGAGCCCTGCTACAAATCATTCATTGCAGGATTAGAATTTCTCAATTGGGTTTATGACATTTTCTATTTTCTTAAATAATTCTAATAAATATCATAATAAACTATGAAACAAACTACCTTGATTTTAAAACAACACGAGGTAAAAATTATATACATTGTTTATTTTATTTTTGTAATTTGAAACTTTAGCCACTTTTATTTCAGGGTAAAAATCTTTTCTCAACTGCAAATTAATTTTTACATAATTTTCAGAAATAAATGAAGCAATTGTTTTCGAGTCAACTTTGATCTTCAAAAACTTAAATGCAATGTCAATCATCATATTTGTTTTCTTAATCCCGTTATTTTACTGTCCTCTCTTCTTAATAATATTTTGATTCTTTTCATATTTTTTCATACTCAGTAGCCCCTTGCATTTTAGTGACTTTATTGCTTTGCTTAGAGTGAAAGGATAAAAAAATAAGCATCTAAATTATTCATTATTTTATTAAGGAACATCTTCTTCATTATATTTGTAATTATTTGATTTAATTGCAGAGTGATATGAAGTAATTGTAAATGGATATTAATTGAAATTAATTTCCGTCTGGAAAAAAAAACGTAAATCGAATTTAAATCATTGTAGAACTTGAAACAATCAAATAAATTTGAAAATTTTACATTGATCGTTTGAACATTAAACATCATTTTCGGAGTTGTAACATTGAACAAAAGATGCATGATTGATTATTTTAATATTCATATCTGATATTTATTCGATTTTGCCTTGATGATATCTCTGATAAAACTATATTTTTTTGTTTTAATCTTAGGGTGATCTAAAGCAATTTCTTTTGGCTACTCGAAAAGACAATGGAAAACGTATTGCTCGAGCACCACCATTAACTATTTTACAAAAGATAAACCTTTGCCAACAAGTTGCTCTCGGTATGGAACATCTTTCCAATCACAGATATGTTCACAAAGATCTAGCTACTCGGAATATTCTCCTCACAAATAGACTGGATGTGAAAATATCTTTACTTTCTCTTTGCCGTGATGTTTATGCCCAGGAATATTACCCCCATTTTCAATGTCTTATACCTTTGCGGTGGATGCCTCCTGAAGCAGTTCTAGATGATGAGTTTTCCACAAAAAGTGATGTTTGGTCATTTGGAGTGTTTATGTGGGAAGTGTTTCATCTAGGTGACCTGCCACACAAGTCTAAAACAAATGAGGAACTGCTAAAAGGAATCAAAGTGGAAGATATAGCGTTGGATATTAGTGACCAATGTCCATCAGGTGTTACAGAAGTGATTAAGAAATGTGTATCTCTTAATGCCAAAGACAGACCACAATTCAGTGAATTATGCATTACACTTGGAGAGCTGTTTACAGAAAATAATGTTTGATTACATTTAACCAGATAATAAGCACACCCGCATACCCCCCACACAGACACATACCCCCACACACATACCCCCCCCACATATATATATATATATATATATATATATATAATACACCTCTAATACAACTGAAGTAATGAAACAAAAAATATACAGAACCCTCAACAGACAGAACTTGTTAAAAAAAACTAATTTATGGAAGTTTCAGTATCTTATTTCTTCTTGACAAAAAAAGAAACAATGATATTGTGTAATTTATGAAATGAAAAAAACATAATGACAAAAGTCATTACAATAAGACTAATGAGAGAAGGACAGATAGTTTAAATAAATAAATTCAAATATAAATGAAACATTTTGAACCTCTCCTGACAACTAAATAGTTGTACAGTACAAAATTTTGGTGATTAAAAATGAAGTGAATTTTTCAAGTCAAATGGAAATAGTGGACCATTTCAGTTAAAATCATTTTTCTTTTAAAGATGAAAAACATGTGTGAATGACTGACATCAAGCAAATAACAAAAAATAATCCTCCTAGTTTTCAAGGGATTAACAGAAAATGCTGAAAAAAGTACAGTCTTTTAATCAGTGATTTATATTAGAGGCTACAATTAAAGCTAAGTAGCATTATATTTTTTAAGCATTTTTGATGATAATCACATCAAACTAAATTTTTCAAAATTTTCTATCACCTTCCTCCTACTTTTTAAAATTCTTTGACAAATTTAATATTGATTCTGATCAATGACCACTTTGTGAAAAAAAAAAACAGTTTCAAATACAAATTACTCCATGTGACAATTCATATTGAGATTCCCAAGTGAAATTGTGCATCAAAAACAAAAATAGAAAAGTTTGCCAAAAATATCAGTTCAAAATATTCTTTGAATTAAACACTTTTTCTTAAAATGAGAATATGATACAAAATTTTATTTCAGCCTATTTTATTTTTTGTTTACAATGTAGATGCTTTCAATCAAGATTATCATTTTGTGAGAATTCATTGGTTTTGCAGCATAATTTCTAAATCTGTGATGATTATTTTCTTATAATTTGAAATGTTTAACAGAATTTTATTGTTCTTTATAGAATGTGGAATACTTGGTATTTAATTGTATACAGTGCCAAATATTCTATTTATGCAAAGCTAAAAGGCAACTGTAATGAAAATGCAATAATTAGCACCTGGGAAATTTTTAGTTTTGAAAGATAATTCAATATCAACACTGTTTTTGTATGTTCTTGGTATATTTATTTAAAAAAAGAGCAGTAGGTTTACATTGTTTGAATTGTCTGTCTACTTGCTTTTTGTTGAATAAAAAATTTCTTTTTAGCATCCACATAAATAATTGAAATAAAAATTAAAATTTCATGTGAATTAATAAAATTATAATAACAACAATTCTTGAACATAACATTAAATTCTTAACATGTAAAAGATTTCCAAACTTTTAGTAAAATGTTGAAAAATGACCCTAGTTTCTTTTAAAGGATTAACAGATGATTAATTGCTAAGAGAAATACTTGTGCTGCAAAGATAACTGCCCATTTGCAGATATTCTTAATTTGTGTGCTATGTCTCTTTAGGAAATGACTTATCATAGCTCTCCACAACTTCCTATCATAAATAGAAAACATAGAAAATATCATTATGAGATGCTAGATTAAATTTTATTACAGGTTGAGAATATGCTATGTATGTAAAAGGATTAAATCACTCAGTGATATGATTGGAATTATGTTGAGACAAAAGATAACAAGCATATAAGCTTCAGGATGATTGATTTATTCTTTCATTTCAGCAACACTAAAGATAAACAAAGACTATGTATTTCTTATTTGCCACAAAGCAAAGAAAAAGAAGAAAAAGAAATGCTTTCCTATTGATATCATGTAAATTGTGTGAAGAGTTTGCTTATTTTGAAGCCAAACAAAAAATGGTTGTCTAATCATTCACAATGTGACATTGGTTCTTAGCTTGCAATGGCATTAAGTACTTTTTTGTGCAAAATCTGTGTTAAAACTGATGTAAAATGGCTGAGGATGTGTTTTTGTGTTGATTCTCTTACTACTCAGCCATATGTGATTTAAACATCAGCTTTATTAAATTATACATGATTTACAAATTAAAAGCCATTACAATGAAAAACTGTTTAAAATTATTTTTAATCAAGTAAATTTTTTGAAAATTCAATGTGTTTCAAGTTTATCCCAATGCTATTAAAACTAATAGAAATACCTGTTTTATAAGTTAGCGACTTTTAAATGTTTGACAATTTGATGTTGTCAGATTGCAATTTTGTTGCTCTGGTTTGGTACTTGTAGTCCTGTGAAATCCTTTTGTCGAAAAATTTTATTTGAACCCAGATCCCCTATATTTATTGATGCAGGAAAGATTTCATAACTGATTTCTTTGTTTTTGTTAAAACACTACAAAAAAAAAAGCCAAAATTTAAGTACTTTCCTAATGTCATCATTTTTTTCTTTCAAACTATTACATAATTTGTACATTTGGCATAGTTAGAGGTATTTAGAGTTATGTGAGTAATTAGACTGACTTACAGAAAGTGTGTCTAGAGATTAAAAGAAAATTATTAAATGAGAAATTCTCTACAGGTGGTAATTATTAATGATTGCAATCTCAGAAAAAAAAATTACCACAATTAAATTACTCAAATAGAAAATCAACATAGCACAATAGAGAAGAAAACTATGAAAAACAATGTATATATATATATATATATATATATATATATATATATATATATATATATACATATATATATATATCAGTTAACATTTTTATTTAATTTACCCATTTTCATGCTAAACAGTTTTTGAAATGTGTGGTTGCATTCCTAGAAACTATTGTTCCTTTAATGGTTTTTAGAAGGAATGTACGAGCATGCTGACAGTTCAAAATAATTTCATTCACGTTATAAAAAATATTCACGTTCTTAAATTCAATGATTTGCATTTTTTCCTCCATGCATAGCTTGCAATTTCATCCTTCATTTCTCTTTATCATTTTTATTATATTACATTTTATTAATGAGCTTTTCTATTTCATTTTTAATTTCCATATATATTTTGACAATATGGTGTTATCCTTATATCTTTTATTTTTGATTCATACAAAATGATTGAACAATGTAAAAGGAATAATAGATCTTGGGAATGTTATTAAAAATCAGATAACCATTTTGAAAAATCAGTGAGTGTGAAACAGTGCTGTACATGGGCAAATAATGCAAAAATGTTCTTTTGAAAGGTTTAAAATAATATACAAATAGCATACATACATATATATATATATATATATATATATATATATATATATATATATATATATCTGTGTGTGTGTGTGTGTGTGTGTGTGTGATAAATGATGATATACAATATGCACACACAAACACACACATATACATACACATAAAATATTACCTTTTTTTACTTATCTATTTACAACCTGTTTCATGTACTGCAATTTTTCAAAATGGATTTTTGTTTGTCTTGGACACTCCTGCAATATATCATTGTTTTCATAATTTTCTGAAGGAATGGGTCAGTGTACCAATATTTTGAAATAACCTAATTCCTTTTGTTTATTTAACTATTCAAGAGAATACTTTATTTTTCATTTTCTTCTCTACCAATTGACTGCACTTGCTTCCCTTTCTCTCTTTTTTTATAATATATCATTCTACTATCAATATTTCTCTTTCATTTTTAGTTCCTATGTATATCTTGAAAACATCATCTTATTTTTATATCTTTTGTAATGGAATGATAGAAGACCTATCAATGGAGGTGAAACTGAATATCATAGAATACAATAAAAGTCAGTTGCTTAATAAACAAAAAGAATGAAATTATATTTAACTGTTGACATGCTGACACATTCCTTTTGAAAAATGTAAAAACAACAATAGATTTTACGAGTTTCCAAAATAAACAAATGTACATTTTGAAAAATTGTTATGCATGGAACCAATAACAGGCAATAAATGGGCAAATAAAAATATTATTTTTTACATGTATCAAAACCTCTTTTAAAAGCATTTGAAACTGAGCACTCTTGAAGAAAAATCTAGTCAGATAGAATATTTTCTTTCACTTCTTGACCTTTCATAAATCTATTAGAATATTTTAATTGTAAAATTCATTAGTCTATGACTTTATTCTATCATGTTGATTTGAATTGATATAAGTTTTTGAAAAGTCTTGCTTAGAATTTACAGTGGCAGACATTTTTTATTTTTTTATAAATCTATTGTTACTAAAAAAGATATCTGAAAATTTAGTTGATAGATTAATGAAAAACAATGTAAAATATGTTTCAATGTTATATCTATATATAAAAAACAATAATGAAATTAAAGACTTAATGGGATAATTTACATAATTACATACAAGTGCAGTAATTTGTCATCTTAATTTGCATTCAAAATCAGTATGAACATTGTGCTAACAATTCATTTTTTATTTAATAAGATCACTGAAGATATGATTAATGAGTTTTAATGCATCTGTATATTGACTGCGATGAATCATTTTTATACAAATAAGCAATCTTATGAAAATACTTTTTATTTTAGACTTGTGTATATTTTTTTCACTATCTGAGATTTGTTTCTGTGAAATGCCCCACTATACATATTTAGTGATATTAAATAATGTTTAGAACATTTATATTTATGTTAATCAGAATTTGATGAATGTCAATCACCAACCTAGTTTCCCTGTTCCCTCAGAATTTTGTCCAAACTATGATTCATCATAAAATTTTGGTTGTATATATTTTTACAGTTAAATGCCTTTCTTAACATGAAATTTTCACATTTTCAAGGCAAATCTTGCCAGTTCATATTTTTATTGTGGAAACAGACACGATAATCTCACACATATTGAAATAATCTTTTTTACACCAATAAAGACTTTCATTTGGAAAAACGAATTAATTTCTGATACATAAGAAAAAAACATAACACATAATTGATAAATTCCACAAAATACTGATAAGAAGTGGTGATAAAATAAATGATAAAATTAGAAGATAAATAACTTGAAATAATGTCAAACAAAATAAAATTATTACATATTAAAATTAAAGAAAAAAGTCAGTGAGAAATTTCTGTGTGAAAATATTTGGCTATTTTTTAGATAGCATTTAATAATTCTTTCACAAGCTCAGCTGTTGCCTATTTTAGAAACAGATTAAAATTTTGTAAAAGTAGGATCTCTTAATTCACGAAAAAAATTTACATTAAGCTTTTCTAAAATATCACTGTAGTATATAAATGGAAAATTCCTACTAATTTAAATGAATCATTACTCTTTTTCCAAAATATATACACTAGGAACTACTTAACTGAAAATGTCTCAGCCCAAATCAAATTGTTAAATCTGATCAAATAAGCAAACATCAATTAAATTTTGGGTGGGAGGGATTGTTGGTGAGCACCTGTTCAGCACCTCCCTTGTATGTATGAGCACACACACACACACACACACACACACACACACACACACACACACACACACACACACACACACACACACGCGCACATGTAAAAATTCAAATATATATCTTTAAAGACATTATAAATAAAGGATGAAAGGAGCATTTTTCTTTAACAAGTTTTGCTCCCTGAAAAACTTTATCAAGGTAAATGTGGAGATTTTATTTTGTAACCTTTATTTATAAACAGAAGTAGGAGAAAAATATTGTTAAGTTTACAAATTTCAAATTTGAGAATGCTTTAAATATATGTAAGAAAAGGTAAACTATGGAGAACACTAAGTTATGTAATATAAAACCTAATAAATGAAAGTGTGTAAATGTTTTTGTTTTCATCATTGTATTTTTAAAGAAAAGATTTTCTTTTGTTCATATATATATATATAGTGTATTTTGGCAACTCTCTCTTTTATGCAAGTTTCAATAAAAACAACAGACAAGGTATTATCATTAAGTTTTATATAATTTTTCATGTGTTCTGATCTTACTTTTCTTTTCAGAACTCAAATTGTATAAGAATTAGCCAAAGGTTTTGTATTTTTGAGTGCTTTCAGCTATATTTTTAGCCATTATCAAGATTGAATTTTGTTTTACCTGAAATAAAAATGTACAATGTTTATGTATATAGAGTCATGTGTATGTTAAGTTCCAAACATGGCAAGCACATTGTTGCCTTGCTCATAATTAATGTTAAGTGTACAATTTCTGTTTTTATGAGTAATGCCTCTATAATTTTTAATCTTATTTTGCATGTTGAGAATACATACATAATAGTATCATCTACATGCAAAAGAAGATTAAAAATAATAGAGGCATAACTAATAAAAAACAGAAATCCTACACTTAACATTAATTATGAAAATGGTAACAATGTGCTTACAATGTTCATAACTTAACATACACATGACACTATATTTTACACATATTTATTTACAAGTAAAACAAAATATTTTACACATATTTATTTACAAGTAAAACAAAATTCGTTCTTAATTATGGTTAAAAGTATAGCCAAAAGTGTTCAAAAGTATAAAACATTTGGACAATTCTTATATAATTTGAGTTTTGAAAAGAAAAACGTCATAAGAACACATGAAACATTACTTAAAATAGTTAATGATAGTATATTTTCTGTCATTTTTATTGAAACCTGTATATATATATATATATGATTTGCATGAGCAGTTTATTTTTAATCAATAGTAGAAGTTAATGCTTATTTTTAATTGTAATTGTCAATTCTGTTAAAATAATTAAATGTCTTTCATTTAGAAAATATATTTTATCTTAAACTTTCAATCATATAAATTTTAAATTATTTTTTATTTGTAAAAAGTATATTTGAAATCTAAATAAATAATGTAAAAATTATACTGAACAGATTTATAAATGAATATGATATCTTTAATTATACTAAAATTTATTAATTTTTTAAAATTATGAATATAGAAAAGAAACCAGAAAATTAAAATAAAAGTTTTTGATATCGTTTTGAAAAATAATAAACTAAGGTCATGCATACATACAATAATACATTAACCAGAATATCGACAAATTCTTAAACTATAAACAGAAAAGTTTTTAATTCTTTAGTAGAAATTATTAATCCAGCATGAATCTATATCACCCAATATACTATCTTAAATAGAGTAGTAAACGGTACCTTTTCATTTGTTCATTTTTCATGTAAAATGTTTTTCTTTTTTTGAGAGAAGTCACTGGGCATAGTTAATTGATATTATAGCTAATTCTGCATGACATTTTCATGTTGTGTTATATAGTAAGGGTTGCTTATATGTGTGGGGGTTATGCAAGTGATACTATTGTTAGTTACTGAAAATATAATAATCACAGAAACTGATGACTGATAAATTTTGTCAGAAAAGCAATGAATTCACTCAGCACTATATGTGTGTGTGTGCGCGTGTGTGCATACTCAGATTTTGTAAAACATTGTAACATGAAAATTGATAGTAATAAAAGGGATCATTATTATAATTTTATATCTATAATGGCTAATTCTTTATTATAATGACTTTTGCATAATTATTTACCCCCACACACCTCAATTAATACCTACTTAAGGTTTCTTTGGCACCAATCACTACTAACATATATTTTTATAGACTTTCACAAGGTTTTCACATATTTCAAGTAGTTTTTTTTTACCATTTTTCTATGAGGAATTATTTTGAAGTTTGATGGATTCCTTTAATGAACAATAATTTCCAATTCATGCTAATGTTCAGTTGGATTTAGGTCAGGTAATTGAGAAGGCCCTTACCCTAACTTCTTATTCCTCTTAACACTTTTTAAGATGACTTTTAAGTATGGTTGTGGTTGTTGTCTTGTCAGAAGATGAATCACTTAAAAAGTATGGAGTAGTTAGTAAAGGGTAAAAGAGATTTTGTAAATTAATTTCTCCATCAATCCTAGTGAGTGTCCCAATCCCTGCTGCAGGAATGACAGCCTCTTAAAATGGTATGTCCACTGATGGTGGGATGGTATTCTATACATTGTGTGCTATGTTTTTTCTACAAATTTAATATTGAAGGTTGGTTATGTTCTAAAGTTTATAGTTTTGTTTCATCTGACCAAATAAAAGTATTTAATACCTGGTCTTATATTCTAATAATCATTTGATAGATTCAAAAACCCTTATTTTTTAGTAAATGCAACACAAGTCTTTTTGTGTGGTTTCTTCTGTAGTCTTTTTTTCATGCAACTTGCCTGTGAATTCTTTTGTAGGTTCAATGTTCTACAAATTTTTGAGAGATGTTTATCTGTTCCGGTGTTCTTCAACTCTTTCTTGAGCTCCTCTTTATGCTTGAATTTAGCTTGACTGAAATTTCCCTTGTGAATAACCTGATTTTGCAAACATTGTTACAGTACAAATTTCTTAACATTTATGAACAAGGGATAAGACAGCCAAGTGCGGGTATGTCAAACTGCATAATAGCCTTCCTTGGATAGATAAATCTCAATCATTTCTTTTTTCACATATTTGAAATGATTGGTTTTTGTTACTATTTTAAAAATGAATGAATGTTTTATTTGTAAACTAAATTTATGTAGGAATGTCCAGGGAGGCTGATAAGAATGGCTCCATTTTTATTTTGCCAAATTTATTTTTTCATTGGGGGGTTGAATACTTATGCCAAAATTATTATTGCCAGTTGTGAAAATAAAATAATAATATCAATTTTTCAAATTTTTTATCAATTCATTAATCATATTTTATTAATTGAGTAGATAAATGCAATTAAATTAAATTAAAAATAATTGACAATATTTAATCAGGAAAAACTTTAAAAAATAAGGGGAATAAACAAGGGGTCAAATAATTTTGTGTACAAGTGCATATGTATATGAGGGAGGGTTGTTGAAAAATATATGACTGACCCACTTCCCAAAATTTGATTAAATGATCAATCATCAGGATTTTTTGGAATATCTTTCTAGTTAGGCTGAGAACTTTTCAACACCTCCTTGTACCTATATGCATTTAAATATCCTTGTAGGTATGTTTATATACATATTAAAACATATATAGAAGAATATGGTATATACATATATGTATATCAGATGAATATTGGGAAAATGAATGACAAAGTGGGGGGAAATTCCGTGTAATACATTTTGTCCTCTAGAAGAACTTTAGTCCAGTGAAACTCTTCTAGATGACAAAACATCTTACACAGATTCATTTACACTTTGTATATCTGTATGTGGGTTTGTAGGTTTGCTTGTGTGTGTGTGTGTGTGTGTGTGTGTGTGTGTGTGTGTGTGTGTCTAACTTTATATACATTCATGATAAATATGCAAACATTTTTATACTGTCGATTTACCAGAACTAAACAAACTGTATTTTCTATTAAGTCATTGAAAGCACATGATTATACATATATGTATCTATGTGTGTCTGTGTGTGTTTGTACACCATGAATTCCCAATGCAAATTAATTTGGTACTTTCTGTTTTTGACCAAACCAATAATATCCAAATATTTTAGCGATATCTACCTTAAACTTTCATCACTTTAAGAAAAGTTCTGCCCAATTCAAAAATCACATCCAATTTCCAATGTTTATGCCATTTAATCAATTCTTGCCTGTCATGAATGACACAAACTGATGTCATTTTGTTTGTAAATTGCATGTCCAATAAATATGCAAAAATCTACAGAATCACATCACTATCTCTGTTATTCTCTCTGAAGACAACAGATATTCATTGCTGGTTGTTTAATACTCAATTGCTAAAATCACTAAAATGATGGTTGAGATAATATCCAATATTATTTTCAATATCACATTATTGGTAAATGTTGTTATGAACTTCATACTATGTATGTTCATTTTTATCCTTTTGTATTCTTTTATTTGTAGAACTGTGTGATTTTTTAGGCATGTCTGGTAAGATGGAATGAAAGAAGAAAAGTTCCAAGCAGTTTTCAACACAGTTCATTATATTTAAAATATTCCCTGATTTCACATAAGAGAATTTTTTTTCATATTTATCTTTTTTTGAGTTTAATGTTAATGTTTGCTGAAAACACTGTTTCAAAAAAAATAATAATCTTTCTCAATAGATTTTCAGAAAAATAAATTAGAAGAGGAAATTATTTTTAAGTGCTTACTTCACTTTTCTAACTTATGGATAGATGTAATTTTTGCTAAGTTTTACACTAAAATAATCTTTTATGATATCAAAGTTTTTTCAATTTCTAATATAAAACATAAAAGAAATACATGCTGAAGTTTTCTAGATTTTCTATAACTTGATAAATTCTAGATAAATTTCAAGTTACAATTTTATGAAAATGTGATACTCCTGTGTAAGAAAAAATTATTTATCAATTTAATTTAGTTTTAAGTTCTGATATATTCATTATGTGACAGATGTAAAGGCAATGCAAATTATTTTACTGCAATAACAACAAGAAAAATGTTTTTAGAAATTGAGACAATCTGAAAAACAGGACATATTTTACACATTTTTTTAATATGCATATTCAGAGAAAAATAAATGATATATTTATATTTTAAAAAGTCATGATAATTGTTCATCATTCATAAACAGAAATTTAACAAATTGACATTTCTCAATACATGCTTCCATTTGAGAACTATTTTAATAGTTCTGTCTGAACAATAATGGTTTAAATTTTGTCTCTGAAATTAATGGAACTAGATAAACGGAAAATCTTAAATTCCAAATATTTCTTTGTTTTTCTCGAAGTAATAAAAAGAAAGTCCTTTAGAAGTTATGAAATATGTAGCCTGCATATAGAGCAGTATTTTGTATGAATGATTCAAGAACTGTGAAAATTGGCTGCATGAGACTTTCTCTTTTTTATAATTGCATTATTGAAACAATTTGCATATTTTGTTTTGCTAACAGTAAATTTGTATATACACATGTCTTCACCCTTTGGTAACTCTTCATTTTGAAATGATTTATGTTTTACACAGAGTCTGATTAAAAACGCGATGATATTAAAATGCCTTCTTCATTATCAGATGTTTTATAATTGTTTTGAAAATTGTCTGTTGATGCTTTGAAATAATATTGTTTGACTCTAGTTTGCATGCCTATATATATATATATATATATATATATATATATATATATAATTATAAATTAAATGTACAAGACGACACGGACATTTCTATGTTTCAAGATAGAATCTCGTCCTCAGGCAATGTTGAATGTTGGTTGTAAAAATGATTTGCATTTCATATATATATATATATATATATATATATATATATAGCTCTATTTTCTTCCTGCTGAATTTTGTCTTGAGCACTTTCTTATTGTATAATATTTTGGGAGTGGTTGTTTTCTGATGTCTTCTGTTTTGTTATAAATATATATATAGCATCGTTGCTAACTACCTGATGAAGCATTGTTCTTTCAATGTTGAATTAAAATGTACAATTTTGTAGTGGTTACTTTATGTTCTAATGTTACAGTTGAATAATAAATAAAGTATATATATATATATATATATATATATATATATATATATTTATTTAGAATTTATAACAGAAATATGTTATAACATCACTACAAAAATCGCCATATTTTTTTGACACTGTGTTTTATCAAGTGATGATGTTGATTTCAAGTTGAAGAGTTTTAAAAGATTCAAAACATTATTATTATATTTTCACAACATTGTTAGGTATTCAGTCGTGAAAATTCAAAATACAAATAATTTCTAATTTGAAGAACATAAGAGAATTTATTGGGGCAGTTATGTTAATATTTGATTTTAAAAGAGATCAGCATAATTGATTGACTATTAACTTCACTTTATAATAAAAATTTAAATTTATCTAATATATATATATATATATATATATATATATATATATATATATATATATATATATATTACGAATTAATGTTAGAAGCTACAAATTTTAAATTTAACAAATCATTAAATTTAGATTATTGTAAAATCCCACAAATGTAAAACGAAGAAAGGAGATAGACGCACACATATACAAACATATAAATATCTATGTATGGACATAGACAAATATATACACATACAAAAATATACTAGTATGCATACACGCGCTCAAATGCAGACACGCACATATATATTCATAAAGAAATTTTTTAAATTTAATTTTCATCAACGTGTCTATTCATCCGTTAAGTTTTAAATCCAGGTCTGGAAACCGTCTGCAAAGACTACAATATTGGATATAACTAAGAATGAATTCGTAAGATGGCATGGGCCTGAGATAAACAACGTCAAAACAGATACAGTTATATTTCAGTGCATGAAAAAATAAACATAATTAAATATATACTCACGCAAATACACAAGCAAAGCATATATATATATATATATATATATATATATATATATATATATATATATATATGCGTGTGTGTGCGGCAGCCATGCAGATCTACGAAGAAAGAGAGTAAGGGTCGCCCCGTGTGTCATTCATCAGAGAGAGACCTGGGATTGAAAGAGAGAATCTTGTTTTCTTTTTTCCTTTTATTTTATTTGCAGGCCGATGACGAGAATTCGCTTTTGCACATGATCACTATTTTGCATAAGCGAATTATATGTGTTACAAAATGAGAAAGAAATTTTCGTCTGGCAGAGGAAAATTTCGACGCTGCGAGATTGGACCACGTGCGGATAGATAGATAGATAGATAGATAGATAGATAGATAGATAGATAGATAGATAGATACGTTCCAAACACAGAGAAGCAAACATTCTTACAATATATATATATATATATATATAAGAGAAAAAAAGTATTTTTCCTCCAGTTAAAAAATGAGTGAGCATTTTTTTTGGGCAGCCAAAGGCTTGTTTATTTCGTCTTTTGTATGGTCTTTTCGTTAAACTTGCTAGAGATAGTTCTATAAAAAGTTATTTTGGCTTTGAAGCTTATCTCGACTTACACTAAGTTAAAACTTAGTAAATTGTTTTTTTAATTGGAATAGATAGTTCCTATTATCGCCCGGTTTCACACTCCACCATCTTCTTTTGAAAACGAGTAGAGGTGTTCACCTTGTTTCTTGTTAGGAAGAGGTTTCCGGTTCTTTTTTCTCTCTCCTTCGGTTTTAGTGTTAGTTCAGCCGCAAGCTTTTTGCAGCATTTGAGGATGGTGGCAACGTCTCTTCATTCTGAGGGTACTGGGTTGGCAGTTTCCTGGTTTCTGCTTCCGACTGGCAGTTAGGAGCTCGAACCCTTGCGTAGCGTCTGGAGAGGCTGCTTTGATCAACAGTTGGATAATATCGGGGTTTCTTATAGTGCCATGTCGCGCGTGGATGGGTGTCCCTGCATGAACCTCCGGTGGAAAACCCCTAGGTCACATGATGCTGCAGGCTGCGCCAGTCCCCATCCTACACATGCTGCATACAGTGACCGGCTGAATCTACTCTAGACCTTTCTCTCTTAATAAATCACTATGAATACACGCAAACAAAATTGAAATACAAAACCAGCTACTCAGAAAACGCCCAAACCTGTCTTCGTCTCCTTTACAAACATACGAGCTATTCGCACTAACTTTTACAGCGTAGAATCATTCCTTCTAAAAAACTCACCTGACATCTTAACTCTCTGTGAAACTAACCTCGACTCTTCTATCCCCTCTTCTGAGTTTTACGTTCCTGGTTACCTTCCCCTCTTCAGGAAGGACTCCAATGTCCATATGCATGGGCTTGGTGTTTATGTCAGTGAACACCTCCCTCTAGCTAGGGTGATCTCTCTTGAATCCCTAGACCATTCTTTCATGTGTTTCCGTCTCTCACTTCTAAGCTCGGTTTGCTATCTTTTCTTTCTTTACCACTCTCCTTAATCCCCTGACTGTTCAGTACTTGACAACATCTTTACTAATATCAATAATGTCATTTCTTCTCATCCATCTTCCCATATATTTGTGTTTGTTGACTTTAACGCCCACCAAGCCAAGTGGTTGGAAAACTCTGTTACCGATCTTGCTGGTGTCCGCACCATAAATTTTTCAATCACCCAGTCTCTTACACAAGTGGTGGATTTCCCCACGCGTTTCTCCAATAACCCTAACGAAAGAGACTCACTGCTAGACCTCTGCTTCACCTCCATCCCAGACTCTTGCAATGTCAAGCAGCTCTACCCTCTCGGAAACTCTGACCATGCAGTAGTTTCCGTTAACATCTCTTCCACTCCTTCGCCACCCAAGAAACTCAGACCAGCACAATATACGACTGCTACCAAAGAGCAGACTGGGACACGTTATGCGACTTCCCGTGTGACGTCCTGTGGCACAATGTTTTTAGTCTTCCCGTTGAAGACTGTGCATCCGAAGTCTCCTCTTGGGTTAAGGCTGGCATCGATGCATTCATCCAGCCAGGTAGTTTCAACTTTAATCTCATTCGTCCCACTGGTTCTCGCCCGCTTGCACGGCCGCCATTGCCCACCAGAATCACTTTCTTCGGCTTTACAGAAGCCACGCGTCGGACCATAACAGGCGCTTTTTCGCCTCAGCACGTAATAAGTTCAAAAAGATATTCAATGAAGCTAAGAATGAAGTAACGCATAGCATACCGTAAGTCCGGCACCAAAGACTACTGGCGACTCTGTAAAGGTGTGCTTAATAATAGTAAAACCTCAATACCCTCTCTAATCAATGAGTTTGAGGTCCTCACCTCTTCAGTGGACAAGGCTGGATGCTTTGCTTGCAGATTCTCCACCAATTCGAGACTGGATTTGTCTGGAGTATCTATATCCGACTTCTCACCTAGAACTGAGGCCCAACTGAATGACGTCCACATTACCCCCTCGCTGGTCTCTAGCATAATCTCTAAGCTTGACCCTCATAAAGCGAGCGGAGGGGACGGAATCCTAATCATAGTCTTGAAGAAATGTGCCCTTGAACTCTCCTCTGTCCTCTCTACGCTCTACAACTACTGCCTATCTGCTTCCTGCTTTCCTGCCTTTTGGAAAACTATATTTTATAATACTGGTGAACCCTCAGACCCCGCTAATTACCGCCTTATCAGCCTCCTACCGATCTTTGGCAAAGTGTTCGAAGGCATTATCAACGCCGAGGTGGTTCAGCATCTCACAGCCCACAGACTCCTCTCGGACAAACAGTATGGTTTTCGCTTCACCAGGTCTACTGCTGATATGCTAACGGTCATCACAGAGTATATATACCAGGCTTTCGACAACAATGGCGAAGCTCGAACTGTTGCCCTGGATATTTCCAAAGCGTTTGACAGAGTCTGGCATGCTAGCCTTCTACGCAAGCTGCAGAGCTATGGTATAACTGGACCATTGTTTGAGCTAATCCAGTCATTCCTCTTTAATCGCACAATGAAAGTAGTATTAAACGGATATGCCTCCCAAAACTACCATACGAACGCAGGTGTCCCTCAAGGCTCTATTTTAGGCCCTACGCTTTTTCTAATTTACATTAACGATCTCCCCGATGTTATAAAATCTACTGAGGTTGACAAAGCGAACCTCGCTGCCGAGCTTGAGAAGGCCCTCCAATCCGTGATGGACTGGGAAAAGAAATGGCTCGGAAATTTTAATGCTTCCAAAACGAAGCTGCTATTTATTAATCATCGTAGACAATCGTTCCTACTCCCAATTAGCATGGAACAGGCTAGCCTCCCTGAGAGTAAAACACTACACCTCCTTGGCCTTACACTCTCACGGACCTCAAGTGGAATGACTATATCGAATCCATTGCTAAATCCGCTGCCAAGAAGATCGGTTCACTGTGCAGGGCCAGAAAGTTTTTTCCCGTCTGCGTCCATCCTACACATATATAAATCTACCATCCGCCTGTGTACTGAATACTGCTACCACATCTGGTCGCGTGCCACTGCTATTCACCTCGGAGAATCTGCAATGTGATCGATATCGACTTAGCAGCTCGGCTCCAGTCGCTCTCTCACCGGCGGGGCGTAGCTTCCCTGTGCCACTTCTACAAATACTTTCACAGCTTCTGCTCCGATAATCTTAGATCACTGGTGCCCTCTAGGTATAAATTTACACGAGCTACTAGATTAGCAACTAGGTCCCACCTTTTTACAGTGAAACCGATAAAGTGTAACCGCAATTTCTACTCTAGCAGCTTCTTTTCACGCACTACACACCTGTGGAATTCCCTTCCATATACTTGTTTCCCTGACAGCTACAATCTCAAGGAATTTAAATATAAGGTCAATAGACATATTTTATCACACTGACACGCATCCATTCTCACAAGCTCTTTTTCCATCAACTCCACCCACATCCTCGGTATCCTCATCCGTCTTTATCCTCCTCCTGACACTAACCCCTCTTTCTCATCACTTTCCCCTATGTAACCCTCTACGCAACAGTGACAGTAGAATGCCTTGCTTGGGGTGAGATGATTAAATATATATATATATATATATATATATATATATATATAGACACACTTACATGGATATGCAGACAGATATACACACAAATACGCATAGACGTAGAAATATGAACATATATATAAAACCACACATACAAATATATAGATACATACATACATACATATACACATTATGCACATACACATTAGCATGTGAAATACAATATCCATATGCCTACTAGTACATAAACCCACAAGCACACCTACATACATACGTAGACAATCCAAGTATATATATTCTAATTTAAACACAGGTCATGTTTCAGTTTTCCTTCTCTTAGACTGGTTGTCAGCCAAGGCTAGAAATCCCAATCTGTCTTTCTATTTACCCCATAGCTGGGTGTATAAGAAATTGGTTCATACCTTTCTCAAGAGTATATATATATATATATATATATGAGCAGAAAGACTTTCTCACATTAACTGAACAAGTTCATGCCGATTTCGAAGTTTCGTGAGGACACCGTTATGATGTTCTCACTCGTTACGATATCAACGATAAAAACCTGCTTGCCAAAATACATTTAACAGTAAAACCACGGAAAAACAACAACAATGGTGTTACATAACATCACAACTCAACACTATATATATATATATATATATATATATATATATATATAAATAACAAAGCATGAAAGCATCGTATAACATATGCATGTCTCCAAAGCCCATGTAAAAACTCGTGGATTTGTTTTAAATACATTTGAGAGTATTATAATTTTTAAATTTTCTCTTGTACATTAAATAAATGAAACGTCAAAGAAATCCGTCATTTATTAGATTAGATAACTTGATCTGATGAATCACCGTTTATCAATGAGTATTAATTTAAAGTTTTCACTCCCAAGTAATAAAACAGAAATTGTTTTGCATAAAAGTAGATTTTTTATCTTTCTTTCAACTATATAAATAAATGATAAGAAAAGCAGTTGCAATATGATGCGCTGTCAAGAATTGATCATTTCGGTTTTGAGTGTCAATATTGCAATCTATCGGATTGTTCATGTATTAAAATATCTATAAGCATAAAATAGTGGAACATAGAAGAAGAAAAATTAATTGAATTTTTCATTAAAATACTGATTATTTCCAGTCTTAGTTAAATAAGTGGAAGAAGAAAAAGGCTATTTTCTCGCCTAAGACTTTTATTTTATCAATTCCCATAAATGTCTGTTAAAGATGCTGCAAGTTGATGACTGCTTAAAAAAGTTGGAAAATAATCGTGAAATTGAAAGAGTAGGCTGAGTTGTTTTTCTTGTCTAGTGTTATTTCTGTCAGTCTGTTAAGTCATGATTGACTAGGCAAAAGATTTTCCTGCAGTAGGTTGCCAGTTACTTCTGCGCTAGACTGGTTATCAACCAAGTCTATAGAACCCAATCTGTCCCTCAGTCCATAGCTAGAAGGAGAAAAGATGAATTCATACCTTTACCAAGGGTATTTGTGCGTAAGTGAATGCAACGAATCCAACTGGAATTCAAACTTGGCTCTCCGAGTTAACAATTACTATTAAGGTTTAATTCAATTAAGTAGTAATAATAGTTAAATGAAAGAAAAGATCATAATATAAAAGAATAAAAGTGCCGAGGTGGAAAACAATAACAACAACAGAATAAAATAGAATGACAGTAACAAGAATATAATGATATTCTATGCCATTTTTAAGCATTGAAACGCAATGCATCTGTGGGTTGATGTTAACAGTATTCATGTAAAATAGGAAGACGAAAACTCGCCTGTATTAGTGATTGTGTCGGCTTGTGCTTTGAGATCAAGAACTACATAAAGTAGAGTAACTAATGAAATACTGAATATGGCATCGAAAAGTTGCTAGAAAACTAACACAGGGGTAAATGAATGAGTACAAACTGTAAAACGAGGTGAAAAATGGGAAAAGAAAATTTGTGCCGACGTTTCAAAAGATTTAAAAAAATATATATTCCGGACAGGATAACATGGACAACATGGTTACGAAAAAGATATTTAAAAAAGAGAAACTGATTTCATATTAATGGTGACCTGAAAAACCTTATATGAACAAAGTATATTAAGAGTAAAATCGAAAAACATCGTAATGTAGTGATAAATAATGAGACCATCAAGGAATAGAAAAATAGACATAAATGAGTAGGAAAAGGGAGACATTAGAAGTTGTGTAAATGTTTCTGATTTGACCATGAAATTCCTAATCTATAATAGAGAAAAACAAAGAATTTTCCCTATTTTTTAAAATCTCAAAGGACCATATTTCAGAGCAGAAGACCAGATAAGAGGAACATTTATCATCAAGTAATGGAGGTTGTCATTCCTGTAGAGCAAAGATTAAAACTGAAAGAAAATGAAAAACCGGAAAATAATGTAAGAGAAGTGAAAATATTGTGGAAACCACTATCAAGGACACGTTTGAAATGGTCCCCAGGTGCTTTACAAAGAGCTTGGAAGGATTTGAAATCCAAGTAAAAATTGACTTTATATAGATTACAGTATTCCCAGCTAGAATACTGAAGTATTAATGAACTTACTATCACTTGTTCCTATTGGTAGGGAAAATTCTTTATGAACATTATAATAAACGATGACATGGATAACCAACATATCACCGAAAAGGTTTTTCTGTTGGTGGTCATATATACTTGTATAAATGCATTCATTGTTTTAGTTATTTTACCTTCTCAGCAATAAACGGGATTAATTACTGTTTCAGGCTTTGTCTTCCTTTTGTCCCCCACTCTCTGCTTTTCACTAACGCTATTTAGACGAAAGAAAATCTCGTTCTATTTTTGGTTCATACACGTATGTGGAATAAAGAAACCATTGACACAGAAAATGTTAAGTATTGTTTTGTCAGTTTCGTATACATTAGTAAAATTTGTGCACCTTAATCATAAAACACGATGATGTTGTGTGCTATTCTTCTTAAATATACAGATGGTACTTATGCTGTTTCCACAGCAAGTAAGTTTTACTGGGTGGAGTTACTAGGTTCAACAGGTTTTGAATCCAGCGTAGTCTTTCTCCTATACTGGATGCTAATCATTGCTAGAGAGCTTATGCTAGTTACTTCACAACAAAGGGGAGACGAGATAGTTCATATTTTCCCCAAAGGCATACGTGCGAAGTTGAACTCGGCTCTCCGATACCACTTTTCTCATTTATAACTGCTACAATACGAGTATATCGTATGAATGTTAGATACAATTAAACGCATATTGGTATAAAAAATGAAGGCAATTCATAATGCACCAGATTAATAACAAATAATATAAAAGTGATGAAAAAGTCATCTACACGTAAACCAGTGATAAATTAGATTTAAATATAATATAGCAATTATTAGAATTTTGCATGTAGCCGAGGAAAAAACAGTTTACTGTTGATCGATGAGTCAACGAAATAGAACAGAGAGAGAGAGAGAGAGAGAAAGAGAGAGACCTAACACTTGAAAGACACTTTTTAGAAAAACACACTACCAATCATTTTCTAAAGATTCCTTGTTAAAAAAAATAGACTAAAAAAGTTGATTTACAAAAGAGTCTTCATTGTTTTTATTTAAAAGCGGAATTTTTGAAAGACTGCGTTAACATTTTTTTCAGCATTTTCATCAACTATTTCATGTTTGTTGAAAATAACATTCTAAATTTAACAACCCTCAAAAAAAAAAAAAAATTACGGAAGCTTAAGTAGCCGTGATCGTCGGTACATCGTTCGTTTGTTTTTAAAATAATGTTTATTAGTTTATTCAATTGCTTAACTCCTCAATTAATACATAGGAAAATGTTTGCTTCCTTAGGGCTAAAGCATGATAAAAAGCTCCTTATTCTGACAGTAGAAAATTTTCATTTATAAAAAAAAGGCGTATCCAAGATTGCAGAATAGTTCTACAGTATAAAAATAATTCAGTGAAATTTGTCTTTTTTTAACGTGTGGTCACGAATGGAGATGAATATTTCTTTACTTTATAATATGGATGTCAAAAAGGAGATAATTGCTTTTTTTCTGGCACGCATTAAAATAGTCTGTCACTCGCTTGCTATCGGGATAATCAGAATGCTATTAAAACGATCAATACAAGCACAGAAAGGCTTTTACCTATGTTTCATAGGTGACAAAAAGACATTTGATAAGGTACGATACAAAAACAGTCTTGAAATACTAGAAAGAAACTATTTTTACAAGGGATATTCGTGTAATCCATAACATTACTTGGAACGAACAACCTACATGTGAATATAGAACGAGTTCAATGAATACACAAAAAGAAAATCGGGTAGGATTGGTCTACGAGACGGGCGGGGGTGGTCAACAACGAATTGTATATTTTCAGGACAAAATATGGTTATTTTCATAGCAACTTTGAAAATTTTCAATTTACATTCATTATGCCTCCCCCTCCTCTGTAATCCTGTGAGAATAAGTATGCATTTTTTTACCAAATTCATTTAAACTATACAGAAAAACGATCCTAAGAGAACGAGAAGTCCTACTAGGATTCTTAATTTTAACAACATAAGATATATGGATGACAAACTCAAACAAAACTGAAAAAACCCTTATATAGAATAATAATAGAAGGCAAGAAGAAAAGACTATTAATTGTAAGAAGATAGAAGGTATGTTCGTTTATTTGCGTGCGACCACTGATGATTAGAAATTTATCTGACTATTGTAGTAAAAGACGACGGAAAATATCACAGTAATCCGAAGATGATTAAGAATAGCTAAATATGTCTTCCAGCAACTAAGTTAAAAGATGGGAAAAATATGAAAATATCGTTGAAAAGATTACTGAACTCCTATTTAATATTTAAACTCCTACGTAAATATTGGATTGTTTTCACAGAAAGATACTTGAATCGACAGAGATATGGTTCTATTAATAAATGCTGAAGATACCATGTGAAGAACAGGACGGTTTTAAGGAAAATAGGAACTAAAATGAGATACATTTAAAATCAGAAAGTCATGAAATTTCCAGGATAGATAATGAGGAAAGAACGCCTAGAGTACATATTGAAGGCAAGAGAAGTAAGGAGAAACAGGGCGTAACCTACTGAACGTGTTTAGATGAATGAGTAGCAGAACTGGAACAAACGGGTAAAACCTAAAAGCAAAGAAATAGTAAGTTGGAATAACAATAGTTGCCTACATCCGGAAGCTACTTTTAAAACGTGAAATCACTATCAATTTCAAAAGTGAATGAGACACTTTTAAACCTTTGCTGGGATACGGAAACTGAAAAAATTCAAATAAAGTTGAAAATATTCAAATAATTTGAAAATCTCCTAGTCTCATTAATATATTTTCTTTTTCTGAAAGTACAAGTTTTGATAATTGAAACTCAAAAATATGAAATTAAACAACATTGTAATAAGTTTGGCAGTTTATTAATTTTAAAATCTGTTAAACAAGAACAATTATACGATTTTCCCGTTACTTTTCTACAGAGTAAATGAAGTTTATTTGCCTCGGAAATAGTCATTAAAATATTTACAGTAGTTTGCGAAAAAAAAAAGTGATTCAATATTTCACTATATTTTATTTAAATCTAATTTCCGTGGGCATTCTTTTTAATTGGATGGCTATCGACCGAGAAAAATATCCTCGACTGATTTCCTGTGGCAACTTTTGGTTTTCAGTATTTTTATCCAATTTTCTTTCTGGCAGTACAAAGTTAGTAGAAATTAAATTAAACTTTGAAGTTAACATTCTTGACGCTATTTTCGTTTGTATTTTCCGATGTTTTAGTGTAACACAACTTAATTTTTATGAAAATAACTTCCAATGCAGAACTGACATAAGTTTAGTTCATTAAGACGTTTTAACTTTCATAAAATAATTTTTTCCGCATACAACGAAAACGGTCCATGTAAAGAAAATAAAAAAATTATGAATTGTCCCTTTCTTCTGTTTGTTTGGGTTTTCTCAACTTTTTCAAGTTTTCATTCTCTATTTTGTTCCAAGGAATTGTTTGCATGGCTTCGAGTCGCTAATATGAGGCTGCAAATACTTAACGTGATAAGTTTAGTGCATGAACGATTCTATTTTAATATGAATAGTTGCACTGTATATTTTTATACATTTTAAAGCGATAGAATCAGAATTATTTGTTACCTTTTTTTTAAGACCCTAAAAAAATATGAAACGTCAAATCAAATATATGAGGGACATGTAGATTTGAAAAAATTGAAATATTAAAAAAAATTCTTACAAGTATCAATTTTTATTTAAAAATAATTTCTATAAGGTTTGTAGAAATTCACATATTAATCACTTAACTCATTTTGAGGTAATGGTTAACAAACTAGCCTACTTGACTAGCACTACTTTATTGATTTCAACCCTCACTGGTTGTTTCATACTAATGGCCTAGTACCAAACTAACATAAGCTTAGTAAATAACTATTTTTTTAAATTCCTGGTTATATTCAGCAATCTTTACGACTTCGTTGTCATTTAGCTTAGTTTGGCAGAAGGTAACAAGTATAGGGTACTCAGAAACGAACTTAGTTTTAATAAGCTTGTTAAAAATTTAGTATACAACGAGGCATCTGTAACTGCTACTTTGCTGACGGATAATTCTATTGTCAAAAGAACCTTTTAGCCAGTTACGTAGTTTTGCTTTATCCGGAATGTTCATTCCAATTTTTAAAGGAAATTAAAACACAAAATAAAATTATGCTATTAAATATTTTATTCAACCATTTTGTTGCCATATTTCAGTGGTTTCCCGGTAAAGAACTTAAGATGATTTTTTGTCATTCAAAGAATTTAAAGTTTTAACATTGACATTATTTTGCAAAGACCAGAATAAATCAAAATCCAATGGAGTAATGTTTAGTGAAAATGACTGGTGAGGTAACTCATTCCATCCAAACTTCAACAATTTTTGCCGGAAACGTAAAGTCTGATATTAAAACAATTTAGTGCATTTTCTTGAATTGCTGCCTTTAATTTGTTCAGGTGCTAGAAGCAATTTTTGGATTCACTTCACTGATTAGTTAGCAGAAGCTCATGGTGCAGGATTCCTTTTCAACTCCACCAAATTCACAGCATAACATTTCTGGAGTGAAGACCTGCCTTTTGGGGTGGCTAAAGTTGGCTCATGTCGATTACGGCAGAGTCTTTTTCACTGAACATTGTTGCAAACGATCCATTTCTCATCACCCGTTGCAATTTGCTTAAAAAGTGTGCATTTTAATAGCGTTTATACAGAAAATCACATAAATGCAATTAAAAAGATTCTTTCCACTCAGATCATGTAGTATTCAGGCATTGCATCGCTATAAGTACCCAAGCTTCACTTAGTGCTCATGGATAGTGAATTTTCTGACAAAGCTCGCGTTGTGCAATGCGTGTAATTCTCAACCAGTCTTCATCTGGTCGTCATCTATAGTGTGTGTGTGTGTGGGGGGGGGGGGGCTGAGCTTGCTTCATCACTAAACTTAGCGAACCACTTCCGTACAGTCAAAGCACTTTCTCCGTGCACAGCACACATATCTTTTGTTGCTTACAAAGCATTTTTGCCTTAACGGTAATAAAAAATCATGAAGTGTCTAAAATGCACTTTATAATCTTCTATTTTTATAGGGATGAAAAATTAACACGAATTAAATAATTTTAAGCTTTTTTCACAAGAGATAGTTTAAAGTGTTCTGTAACTAGAAATATAAACATATTACATCTGTCGATAAATGTGACGTGTTCTAACGTGTTGGAACATGAACGGCTAAAAATCGGCCTGAACTTTCCCAACAACCCAATATTTTACAAGCGTTAATATTGTTTCTCTAACAGGTGTTTTTAAACAAGGATTTATGTCAAAAGATTTCATAAATAAAACATTGAGAAGGTGTATAGAAAGAATCGGTAGTAGATTTTTCTCCTGTGGGCTGTATCCCTTCAGGTCGTGGATAATCATGACTTTCCACAACTTTGTATCCTTTGTTCTTATCAGGGGTTGTCTTTTAGCTATCCTTTTTATTTCCTGTTCTGCCATGTACTTAAACACTCTTGTTAGGTAGGTTACTCGCTACTTTCCTCTGTTCATTTTGCTTTATGTCCCGTGAGTATCAAATTCTCCAAGCCCACTTTTCTCATGTGTTCTAAAAACATCAGCTGTTTATTTCTAATTCTAAGTTTAAGCGTGCCTTTTTCCTAATTTCCCTAACACTTTCTCGTTAGTCCCATGTCCAGTCCATGGGATTCTCAGTATCCTTCAGTAGGACTACATTTCTGTTGCCTCAAGTCTCTTCTTCATCTGTGAGAAGATTGTTCAGCATTCACTGCTATACTGATATTAAGTTCAGTACTCTTCTCTTTGTTTTTAATGCAATTTTCTTATTTCTTAATACTTTGCTTTTTTTTGGGGGGGGGGATGTTATTCGATTCTGTCTTCAGATTTTAATCTTACGGTTTCCATCCTTTGTTAAAACACTTTTTACTTAGTTAAATTTTTGATATTGGCATATTCAATTCAGAGTTCTCATTTTGGGTTCTTTTTATTGCTGACAACTATACACACTATTTTCTTACAGTTGATGGTTAGTCCTTTCTTCTAACTTTCTTTGACTACCTTCTCGTTAGTTTTGGAAGAGGGATTTACTATGTCGATTCTTCGTGAATGTTTTAAATGTTTCCAGCTCTTTTAAAGCAATCTGTACAGAACAGAGAATTATTTTATCCAAGATCTTTTTCATGTATAAAGAATATCATTTGTATGAGAATTTAATTTATATATATTATTATGATGCAATGAGACGTAATTTTTCAATGAAAAAAGAAAACATACCTTATAATAGTACAAAGTTGTTCAAACTATGTCACTTAATATTTCATAGTTATAAAAATTCCCCATCATGTCGGTTTTCAAAATATATTCAATTCAAATAACATCAAATAAAAGTTACAACTTTTTGTATAACTCACTGACGAATCATATCGTAAGATACGGTAAGTTCATAATAATTGCAGAATAGGGAAATATAAAAAAGAAACACAGAGTAAAATAGTTCAGAGTGTGCCCCTGTAGATAAACCATATTGATTCATGGCACATAAAAAAGCGTGGAGGACATTTGCGTCAAGCGTAAAAGGAAACCTTTTTTACTTTACTATACATTGAAAAACTTCAACGAAATTTTATGCGTTGGATATTATATTTTGCGGTTTTTTTTCTCAAGGAACATAAAAAAGCAGTCTTGTTTGTCTCAACGTTTTTGATTAATTAAACATTGGAAAAGAACATTTACAAACTGTAATGTTGTTAGTAGCGACTTTTGTGGTTTTCTGCTGTCTTCTATTCAATACATGTATTTTCAGAAATGTCTACCTAAAAAACAAAAACAAAAAACACTCTGTCTACAAAATGGTCTAAATCGAAATACCTTAATATCTCAGGTGATTTACACTTGATAATACGAATAATAAACTGAAATGAAATACCAGCAATCAAATTAATCAGTTGCCAATAATGTAGAAATTAATGTAAAATCGGAAAGACTGAAATATTTTTTAAAGTGTGAAACGATGATGTTAGCTGCTTCAATAAATAAAATAGTAATGAAACATAATCTCAGACCAGTTGGAAACATTAATTTTGCAAAAATGATTCCAACTAGAATAAAAATATCAAGAATATAATTTTATGTTAAATAAAGAAAACTAAAAGTAAAATGTTGGCACCGACATTCGTCACCTTAAACCAATTAACATAACTGCTGCTACCATCGGATGAATGAAAGCTAACTGTATATCAATATTACAGTAGGAGGAATCATATTGACATGGCGAAATAGGTATTTGCTGAAGATGCAACCCAAGCATTTCTACTGGAAAAATAAACAATAAAAGAAGATATATTCCATTTCTTCAGATATAGAAATCAACCTAAGCATGTATTACGTATTGTTAAAAAAAAATAACTAGTTACGTAATTCAGAATTATATACATATTTTGGCTTTGGTAAAAAAATTTCATAAAATAATATTTAGATTTATTTTTTAACTTTTAGATTTCTTAATACCCCAAAGAAAAGTCATACAGAATATAATTTCTTTGAAATAAATTCTTGTTATTTAAAACAAGTACCGACATTAAATCGCTGAAAAAAACAGCATAGTATAAATAAAAAAGGCCCCAAACTTAATAAAACTGAACGTTTCCATCAAGATGTTTGTATTATTATTAAGAAGAAAGATTACAGTATTTTAAAAATATTTCTTAAAATTTTTTAGTCCCTTGCAGCACGTTCGAAATTTTGGTAAAACATCTTTACGAGAGTTTACAATGGAAAACGTAATATTACATAACTTAGTTTTTTTTCCGGTGACAAACACATTTAATTGGAAATTCTTGCAAAAATGAAATTATTGTCGGATTTTAATGAAATTTTTAGTATTTGTTTACAAATGAATGAAATTATTTTTATAATTATTACTATTACAATATATTGGTAAAAATAGTTTTTCTTACATCCTTCCCGTAAATTCATGAATTTTTTAAGAAATCAAATTTTGTTGCAAAAATAAGTTTTATTAGTAAAACGCAAGACACATTAGGAAATGTATATCATCTATTATTTTTTTGAAAAATTTTGCCTTTATTTTCGAAATTCTGCTTCGAATAGTAAAATAACAAAAATGTAATATAACTATGACATTATTTATTTTGATAAGCTTTTAATTGCTTTGATAAATAATATAAATTAAGTACATTATACACTGAAGAAAAAGGTTTTTTCGATTAATAGTGAATTTCTTTTCTTTAATTAATTTTTTTTTAATTATAATAATCTATAAAGTTTCAAAAATATTTTAAATGTATCTGTTTGGTTGAAAATTATTAAAAAATTAGCCTGACTGTCTTTTGATGCAAATCTTAAATAAATTTGCCAAACATTCACTAAGTTTATTTAATGCTTATTTTTGACTAAGCTGTACCAAAAAGTGTTCAAACTATTAATTAATACTGTTAAAAACATTTAAAAAAAAAAACGATCCCTGAATTAAATATTGTCATTAAATCCTCGATTTTTCTGGAGTTTTTACGCATATTTCATTTCCTATAATCCCTCAAGTATTCTTTTATTTAAAACAAAGTTTAAATATCGTTAGTTCATATTTTATTTAGTTATAAATGGAATCATCAAACAATAAAAAAGACAAGAAGAAAGAAAAAGTGAGTAAATCATTATTTTATAAGGTCAGATTTTTTTTTCTAAGCTCTGACGAGGTAATGTCATTCGTGGCGACTGTCCTCTCGCCATGGAAACCGGAAGTTAAATGACGAAAATAGGTTTGTTATTCGTATGCAATCAAAACAGTATCTCTCGACAACACTCTGAAAGAAAGATTAGAACAATTTTATATTTAGTTGGCAAAACCATGCTGTTGTTGAGGCTTATTTAAATACCGTACTAGGAAATTGAAGAACTTTTCTGTTACTTGATCGCCGGCAGTTACCACTGAAATTTGTAAAGTAGAATCTATAGCTGGTATCAATATTGGAAATTCTTTATACACACTAAATCTTACTGAAGACACAACATTGTTTAATATAATCTTAATGCTTTGTATAAGAGAATTCATGTTCATACATTTAATTGGAAAAATCAACAATGCCATAGAAATTTAAAAAATTATTTGGTCTTCCTCCGCCCGAAACAACAGGACAGAGTTGAACAAGAACCATTAGTCAGCAGCATTTTTATTGGTCTGATATTTGTGTTTAGGAAACCTAATATCAATAGAAAAATTTGAAAGTAAAACGATAAAAATAGAGATTTTGAATGCAAATGACTGACAGAAGCACCTTCAATAGTGATTCAATAAATCCAGAAATAACGAAAGAGAAAAGAAATGTCATAAAGATTTTAAAAACAAAACGAAATGACAAAAGCGTTAATCAAATATAAAGAGAGAATTCTTTCTAGACTAGACAAAAGAGGAACTGAAATCGTGGGATCAGCGGACTAGAAAATTAATAACCATATACAATGAAAGCTTATACCCAAGAGGAGATTTTTAAAGAGAAAGAGAGGAAGAAAATGACTGAGCAGAATAGAAAAATGTGTTGGCTTAGATGAACCAAATGCACTGAACTGAGCAGAGAAAGACTGATGATGACAGCTTGAAAATTAGAAAAAGATGAAAAATGACAACACATGAAGGATTAAAGAAAACTATTGCATATAAGTATAAGTTGAATTCAGTTGAATTGTTTGTTTATAAAATAAATTTTAAGCAAAAAGATTTACGTATGGCTGTGCAGAGGACATATAAAAGAAGTTGATAACTCAGAAGAAAAGAATGAAAACAAATGATGGTAACGCAAAATTTTATGACACAAATATTACTTTCAGGGAAAGAGATACGAAACGATGGCATATATAATTACTGAATTCAACAAACGACAGCACTATATGGGAATTCTGTAAACGACTTGGTTTCATCATAAAATAAATGGCAACCTCACAAATCAATTTAAAATTTAGAAGAGGAAAATCTAGATTCATCAGGTTTTTAAAAGACAGATGAACCAATCTCTATCAAGAAACTTGATTGGGTTGCAAGAAATAAGAAACAAAAATACCTTATGTGTGGTAGTTTCAATACACGACAACAGATTTAAAAAAAAAGGATTAAGACCTTGCGTGAATGCCGTGAGAGTTACGAGAATGGACTTATCACTAAAATACAGAAAACCATTTAAAAACACGGGAAAATTCATGCATAGGTTATAGTACTACTGGCGAGAATACCGAGATGACTGTAACAGATTTGATGCATCTTCTCATTGAATCCAAATGGTGGCACTAGACTGCCAGATTAAAAATAAATTTAAAACAGCATATGTATATATCTTTATATAATAATAATAGTAATACTTATATAAACACTATATGTAATCTGTGTAATGATTATTTAAACAACATATGTAGTCTGTGAGGTGAAATAGATGAGATTGCAAACTGTATCATAGGTGAATGTGGTAAACCATAGGTATTGCTGTAGTGTCAATGCTACACTGACAGTTGCGGAAATGATTTGTGTTCGAACATGTAAATAGATTGTTTGTTTTTAATGTCATTTTCTGTCTTAGAAAATAAAAAGTATGTAAAATACACTGACTCAGACCAACTTCCCTCATTTAAGCAAGACAATTTGATCTGGTAGTAAAAAAAGGACAAGAATGTCTTCTGTGTTGTATTAACATGATGATGGTTAAAAATAGAATAAAGAAAGAAATAACTTTGCTCTAGAAATAAAGCAGTTGTGGAATAATTATTGGCACACGTGGAACCATCTAAAACATTTGAGATCTAGATATTTAAGGAAAAAGTGTGGCTCAGAGCAGTTCCGATAAAATATAGACTACTCTGGAAGGTGCTGGAAATCTGACAGAGCCACTACCGAGAAAATACCACAGCGCGAAAATAAAAATAAAAAAATCGTGTGGCGATTACAAAACCTTAGTGGGATGATTGAAATGAAGGTCAATAGCCCATTTCGACTTCAAGATACAACCTATAAGTCATTATTTAAAGTAAGTTTATATACCTTTTCGCCAATAAAAAATGGAAAAATAGAGAATCAGAGAAGGCCGTGATGGAAATATAATATTTTTGTAAAATTATAAGCTTATATTTATCAACCGTCTTATTCGATGACGTCAACTGAAGCAGCTTTTTTACTCTTTTCTCTCGATTTATTTCTCGTCATCTCCGTGTATTTCACTGTTTCTATGACGAAAATATCTATCTACCAAAATAGTTTATCCTGCTGTCATGTACTTGTTGACTGGCGAGTCTTCGGGTTAAACTTCTAAGAAAAACTCGATAGTAATTACAACGTACAAATATCACTGGTTAAATTTATTAAGATCAGTGTGATGTTAAATTGGTCTTGAAATTTGCACCTATTCTGCTTGAACGGATTCTCTTTCGTACAAAGGAAGACCTTGTTTTGGAAGTTTTTTTTTTTTAGTCATAAATCATATTTACATCAATGTGTACCACACATTGAACCTATTATTGTCGCAAATTTGTGTTCCCGCACTTACAAATAATATGCATGGTTTAAAATGACAGTTATTAGTCTGAAATGTTTTTCTTCGAGGGTTATTATTGAAGTAAAATTATTATTTGAATGTAGCTTAATTAAATAAATTACACAGTCTACATCAGAATTATACTTTGTTCATTGCAATTAGCAAAAATTTGTGATTTTACGATGATTGAAATAATTTTTTTTTCAAGGAGTTTTTTTTTATTTATTTCTACTGAAAAAAAAAGAACAAAACAAAGAAGAAAAACTAAAAAAATATAACACGAATGAATAGGAAAGGAACCAAGAAAATATGAAAAAATTCAGTGTTCCTGTCTGTGCAAAGTTCGTATATTCCGATATGAGATAAATGTACGATATTTTGTCGTTATTTGTTTCTTGTTGTTTGAGTTCTTTTATGCTAGTCGCTCGCTGGCTCGACCTGTCTATGTTTTTACCTTCGGGCAGAGAGCTACCAGTCACGGCTAGAACTGGTTAGTAACTGTCTTCCTCACTGCCTTTGAGTAGGAGGAGCCCAGACGGGGTTCCACCGAAGAGTAGAGCCTCGTCTGTGGAAAATCCATAGAAGCCCTGAGTCTGCCTTGTGCAGGGTCTATGGAATATTTTTGGCTGGGCTTAAGGGTTCGAATACCCTATTTTAAATTGCCTTGTGCAGCATTCCACCTACATGGGGAGGCAGATAAATATCGAGTTCTTTTAAGCATCACAAGTGAACCCTCAAACTCAAGTTTGTCCCCGTTCTAGTGAACATTCTCTGGAGGCGTCGGAAGTTTTTTCTCCACCATAAAGAAAGAAATGGTAATTCTTTACAAAGAATTTTTAAAGATTATATTACAATTTCTGTAATTAAAAAAAAAATACAAACTTTACGTTGACTTTATGTCGACAGTTTTTTCCTACGGCTCCAGTACACAATAATTAGACTGCATGAAAAAAGAAGCTATTTAAAAGTTAATAATAACAATAATAATCACATATTTGAAAAATTAACAGCTTCCTTTGCAATTGGTCAATGGAAAATTATAAAGAAAATATGCGAGAAATTCCTACGAAAGAAAGCTGAGTTGTATGTTGTGCCTATTTCTTTTATTAAATCCTTCTTACATATTGTATATATATGAGTGCAGGCGTGTATGTGTGCGTTTGCATGTGTGGATCCATAAATACAATGCTGTTCAAGCTAACTTAATAATTGTGCGCGCAAATTTAGGTCTTAAATTCTTCCATATGTGAATATCTCTGAAACACAATGCAAATAATTGCAACTCATATGAAAAGGGCGCTGAAAAGTTTTTAGCTCAAGCAAGAAGAAAATGAACCCGAGCAACGAAGAGTTAATCCACGATGCAGTTCAACACACTTGGCACATTGTTTCTCAATTTTCTTTACCTCTTTAAAAAATAAATTCTGATGTCTGGTCATCACCTCCATATCGTTCGAAATTCTCTCCTTTTCAAACTCTTTTTAAGGTTTGGAAAGGGAAATTAAGAAAGCAAAAACTAATTAGTAGGTAGAGTGGTCTGTGCGTTCAAATATTTTTCAAACATCCATTATCTTGCCTTTTCTGGGACTAGGTGCATCATCAAAACGCCTTTATCACCAAAAGCTGTAAGTAGGAACTTCCCTGTTAAATTTTTGGTCTTGAATTTCCTCGGTTGTAGAGAGTCCGACTTGATACCATTGTATGGACTATAGTTTGGTCTCCGCTGCACATTAGTGAAATCATATAGTGATGAGTTGTTCCAAACATTATCATCAGATTGCTGAAAATGCTCCAAAATCAATTTTATAGTATTTCTGATCGACACTCAGGCATTTTGGGATTCACTTAACTGAAAGCTTCTTCATACACGACTGCTCATGAATTATAAAGCAAGCGTGTTCTCTGGGTATTTCGAATGTAAGAACAATTCTTTAATTTGAGGTTTGTTGATCGGGTAAAATTAGGTCAGAAGCCTGATCAAGAAATTTTAGGAGTTGACAAAAAATTACAAGTGAGATGGGGGCACATGACATTGTCACAATTGAATTTGAAGGACATTTGTCGCTTAATAGTTGCATTGTTACTGACATGGATTTCTTATGGAGTTTTCATCTGAAGGAACAAGAATTTTAATAATGGAGCGAGTGGAATGCTCTAAATTCTGAAAATTCTACTAACATTTTTCAGTCAACGACCTGAAATATTAAAGAAAAATAGATGTAAGGTTTATGCAAATTGCTATTTTACAACATAAAAGAACTCTGTGCTCTAGAAATAAAGCAGTTGTGGAATAATAATTGGCACACGTGGAACCATCTAAAACATTTGAGATCTAGATATTTAAGGAAAAAATGTGGCTCAGAGCAGTTCCGATAAAATATAGACTACTCTGGAAGGTGCTGGGAATCTGACAGAGCCACTACCGAGAAAATACCACACTATAAATTCGTAGTTTCTGGTTTATTTTAAGGAAAAAACTGGAACAGCATATTAGTAAAGAAAAGCTTTGATCATATAAGGGAGATGGATTAATAATAACGAATACTGTAGTTCAGTACAACTTAATAATACACTTTGCGACCCCGTTATGATGAGATGAGGTTCTTACTTATGGATGAATCTATGTTAAAAAATTAGGGTAGAGAAGGTTGGTCGAATTTCTATAAAACACCTTCTTTTTTAAGAAGCACATTCTCTTTTTAATACGTATTTTCTTCTTTTGAGGTTTTCTTCCAACATTTACTTTGAATATATATATATATATTATTAACATGGTGTGTTCGAATATTTATAATTAGAGTTATACAGAGCTTCTATGAGCAAATCTCTTTGATGGGTTTTATTTCATTGGAACATCTTGTTTTAATTGGTTTAAATATCATCCCGTCAATGCGATTTACTATTTCACCATCTTCCCAACCTTTATTTCTCGTTTTTAGAAAGTTTTTTTGGAAAACACTGTAAGAAAATTATTTTTTAACTCGCCATTTCAATCGCAATATGTGTTTAAGAAGGGAAGTAATTCATCTTTTGACAAAATTAATTTACGGATAAACTCCACAAATGGAACAATTCCATCCAATTGTCACCTTAATTTTGAAAACTTCTTTATAATAATACGACAAATACGTAACACATTCTTCAGGCTTATATAAAAATTTGCCAATCGAGTTTGCGAACGCATCAAACATGAAGGAAAACTGTAGTACTAGTTTATTTGATTTCTGCAACATTGCTTCAAACATCCTTGTTTTGTGTTCCAACATTTCTAGTGTTCGTTGTTGATGATGATGTTCCAATAACTGTTTTGCTGCTGTTCTAATAACTATTTTACCATGATTTTTAAGCTCTCCCTATTGTGTGTTTCTCAAATCCTTAATTGGCTTGAGTTCAAAAGACCATACAATGTCAGAATAATAACTTTTATTTCACACATGAGTTTCGAATCCTTGTTGTCAGTTATAATGCCCGTATAAGCTTGTAGTTTCTGACAAATACTACTGTAATGAAAACACTGGAACAAATTATTAGTTAAGGAAGGCTAGTAATTATACAAGGAACATGGAATAATAATGCGATAAGAGCGAATAACATAGTTTAGTGCGGTAATGCGTACGACTCAACGCTACGCGTTCCGACCCACTTTGCGATCCTGTTTCTATGAACAGTGTATGTACGATTCTATATTCAACAATTACTGCAGAGAAGAACGGTCCTCTTTCTACACAACAAACGCGCTCATAGATACAGTGACTAAATAATTTGGAAAGTTGATCAGGTCGAGAACATTTCCGCATTTCTTTAAATGTTAATTATATTTAGTAAGAAAATGTACTTTTAGATTTCCACAGTAGGGCAGAACTATACACTATTAAATATTCTAAGGACGAGTAACTGACGGGGCAAATGTCATGGGATAGATGCCCAGTATCGTATAGATTCCCCCATACTCTAGACTGGTCAACAGCAGCAAGTCGACGAGGTATCGAGTCCATGACTGGTTTTAAAGTATCTGGAGAGAAAAATGCTGTCTTGATGTCTGTACACAGCTGCCAGATATTTGTAGTTATAGGACCTTGTGTGAGAATAAACCTCTCCACCACGCCCCATAAATTCTCAATTGGGTTCATGTCAGTGAAAGTAGTGATCGCACCATTTGTTGAAAGTCTCTAAAATGCTCATCAGTTATGGTTTTCTGCTACACAAATAATGAACATTCAGGCCGCCACAACCAGGATAATCCTAATGATGGCCCTAAAAATTCTCTAGCTAGATCCATAACGGCATATTTAAAGAAAAAAAAGGTCCCGTGAGGAGTACAAAGTCGTTATGACTGCATTTCATGAAGCACTACTCACACCTCAAAAAAACATCACTCGCCAAACATATGATATTTGGCGAGAAAAGGTTGGACAAACAAATAGAAAGTACATTGACAAAAATAAATTAGCCAATGTACGAAGGTACATCATGCAAAATAACCGATTGACAGAGGCTGAAATTAATGAGATAAAAAGAATTGCAACCAGAATAAACGAATCAACAAAACATGAAAGGGAACCGGAATCAGAAAAAAAATAGTAACATCACACCGGCCACAGGTCATAATGAAGAAACTGAGATACACACTAGTCGCTGTGAAGATAATGCTGAAATTTTAGAAGTATTGGAAAGATGTGAACTGAGTCAGTTACAAGACAACAATGAAATGAGTTCAAAAGACATTGAACAAAATTTTACCGAAAACAAGAACAGTATACAAGAAGCCAAGGAAGAAATGAAGAACCATATAAACCAGATACAAAATATTGCGATGGAGGAACGAGAACAACACCCAAAATTACAACCAACAAAAAACTATTTAGCTGTACAATGCAGCACTCAAATTAATTTTTGGATGAAGAAGACACTTATATGAATCTCAATGAAGCAATATATGCATCAGCAATAGTAGCAACAAAAAACTGAACATGGAATTAAACCAAGGCGGTCTTGCAGACATGAAGATCCACATTGAAAAAGAAAAATAGAAAAAGAAATCAAACAACTTAGAAGTGCATTATCAGTACTCGATGGTCTGACAAGAGAAATAAATGTAAGAACTAGAAAAGGGAAAAAAGTCGAAAGAAAATACAATATTAGAAATGATAATGAAGTCCTATCAACTAAGGAAAAAATAAAGCAAACAATACAACTGAAGGCTCAAAGAATACGACGCTATGAAAAAAGATCAAAAGATTTTTCAAACTGATGCAAAGAAATTTTACAGAGAAATAGGTAAAAAAATAATTAAAGTGACAGTCCCCCCAAAATGGAAGAGTTTATACAGTTCTGGGGAAAAATATGGGCTTACCCGAAAGAACATAACAAAGAAGCAGACTGGATTGTGCAACAGATAGAACGAATGAAAAATAAACTAAAACAGACATGGGCTGGAGTCACAAAAGAGGATGTTAAATGTGCATTGAAACAAAACAACACAATTGGAAATTTCCAGAAATAGATAAAAGTCCTAACTTTTGGCTAGATTATTTAAATACAGCACATAAAAAAATCAGTCAAAGAACTTCAAGAAATGGTTAACGATCCCACTAAAATTCCTGCATGGATGACCAAAAGAATTACATTTCTTCCACCCAAGAATAGTGACACAAACAACCCGAAAAACTACAGACCAATTACACGCCTTCCGACAACATACAAACTATTAACATTTATTTTAACAAAACAGACATATTTCTTCGCGGAAAGAAATGACATACTACCGCTTGAACTAAAAAGATGCAAAACGGGCTGTTTCGATAGTGTACTACATTCCTGGATCTTAAAGACTTTAAATATGTACAAGGGATCCCTTGTTATCTTCAATTTCATCAAAGAATGTATGTCGATATAGAAAACAACCCTTTACCGGAATCACATAAATGGAAACTATAAGTCTGGTGAAATAAACATCAAAAGAGGTATATTTCAAAGTGATTCTTTGTCTCCCTTACTGTTTTGCATATCAGTAATAGCGTTAACCACTCAACAAGACAGAATGTGATTATAAAATACCTCAAAAGAAAATAAGCCATCTATTTTACATGAATAACTTAAAGTTGTATGGTAAGAATGACAATGGGTTGGAAGGTCTTCTGCAAACAGTAAAATGCATACCCCGTGAAGTAGGAGGAAGAGGTCTTATTCAGCTGGAATTGTCATACAAGACAACAACTATTGGCGTACTAATATACATAGAAACAACAAAGAACTGGATAATACAATTAGTTGAATAACATGAAAACAGAAAGAAAAATATTCAATAATGAAAGAAGGCAGTAAATACAAACAAGATTTACATTTAGCAGATTCTGTAGAAAAGCAAAACAGAAGCCAAGAACCAATCATTGCGGCTAAAAATATGAAAATGAAAGCCAAGGATAAAGCTCTTGAACAGATGAAACAATGCTGGAAACACAAACCTCTGCATGGCCAATATCCAGACCGTGTTAATAAACCCAATGATGATAAAGTTAATACTCATCGATGGTTACGTGCATCTGGATCAAAGTCTGAAACTGAAGCCTTTATTCTTTCAGCGTAAGACAAAAGTCTTTTCATTAGGAACTTTCAGACAAATATTATACATAATAATGTGGATCCAAAATGCAGGTTTCTGATAAATACCAAGAAACAATAGGCCAGCTGATCGCAGGATGTTCTGTATTTGCCCCAAATGAATATAAAAATCGTCACGATAGAGTAGGGCAATATTTACAGTGGACAATGTGCAGACATTATGGAAAATCTGTAAACAAACACTGATATGAACATCACCACGCACCGGTTACAGAAATAGAAGCTGTCACCATTCTATGGGATTACACCATCTATACAGACAGAAAAATTGAAGCAAATAGGCCGGACAGTATTGTTAAAAACCAAAAAGAAAAAACTTGCTTATTAATTGATATGGCTTGTCCAGAGAATTGTAACATAGCAACCAAGGAATTCGAAAAACTGTCAAAATATAAAGACCTGGAAATTGAAATAGAAAAAATGTGGAAATTGAAAACAAGTATCGTACCAGTGATAGTGAGTGCACTTGGAATGATAAAAAATGGAACAAAAACACATTTAAAGAATCCCTGGAAACCCCAGCTTAAGAGATATACAAAAAATTGTTTTGTTTAATACAGCCCACACACTAAGGAGGACTTTATCTAACACTAAGGATGTTAGGGAGATATGAAAAAACATGAAACGAAGTCATAACAACACACCACTACCTGACTTAGGTCTTCTTTCAGACTTGTTATGTTGTGCGACCATAATAACATAATAATAATAATAATAATAATAATAATAATAATAATAATAATAATAATAATCTATAAAGCCATGGAAAATGTTTTAGGAAAAACTAGAAACTATCCTGACGAATCAAATAAGCACATTAAAGTGAATGCTTGAATAATTAAGAGACGTGTTGTCACTTGTTCTCCAGAGAAAACCGCTAGTTACTACTATTGTAAAAAATCAGAGAGTATAATAAATAACAATATAACAGATGCAGTTGTCACCGACCGTGGTCGGAATCATTACATCGTTAATTTATATACGATATTCTTAAAAATTAAAAACTCAAATAATAATTCATTAGTATTGTTGGAGTTTTCATTATGGGTGAAGCGCCTGGAACAGTATTGAATATGTTTATAAAGATATTTTAGAATTAAAAATATGAAAAAGAATCTAAACAATCTGAATGATAGCATTAAAAATGTGAAGTCTGCTGTAGTATAAGAGAGATTTTCTGTCACTTGATCCCCAGTGAAAGCTAATATGCTTTGGGAATTGCTTCTCAATTGTTGGTATAAAACATTCTCACCAACCTCCTGTCTTTTGTTACTTTAAGGATCTTTTTACTTTTTACAATTTATGTTTTTTCTATTAGCTATTCATTAAAAATCGCTAAATAGTTTAGGCCATATTCTCTCCCTGTTTCTCTTGCTTCCACCATGTCTTGTGAGTTTTAAATTCTACAAGACCTCTCTTCTCATTAAAGTGTCTCTCAAATTTCAGATGTCTCTTTCTCATCTAACAGTTTCCTTTCTCTTTGAGACTTTTTCGCTTCACGTATATTCTGTCTTTGCTAATCTCAGCATTCGGTGACGTTTCTTCATCCACGAGAAGATGGTCCAGTCTTCATTGCCACATAAATTATATTTTATTTAGCAGTTCAGTAGACTTTTCTTTGTTTCTAATGATATTTAACTATCACTTAATACTTTCCTTAGTTTTAAAAGGCATTTGTTATTATTCTTATGCACCATCAGATTTCTTTGTCGCACTTACGATCATTTGTAAATATAATATTTTGATAGTTAAATATCACCTGGTTGATATTGACGTCCCCAATACGAAGTTTTACAGCTCGGATTGTCCAGTTTGTTGACAACCATGCATTCTATCTTCTAACAGCAAATGGTTGGTTCTTTCTTTTTTTATTTCCTCTACTTCCTTGTTTAATTGTAGATTCAGTTTTTTTTCTGAGTTTATTATCAGTACTGTATCATCCGTTTAATTTGTTAAGATTATATCCATCAATATTAAATCCGAGTAGGCCTTACTGTCTTCTTAGAATCATCTTACATAAATTCGATGATAAAACACATCGCTCGTTCTATGGTTCATTCACTAAATTTGTTCTTTATCCACATACAAATCGCTTGTTCTCATTAGAGATTATGAATTACTGAAATATCCTACTTGTGTAAATCAAGTTTTTTTAAATATTTCAACAAGATGCTATCAAATGGTTTTACGCAATTTCAGAAGTATGTGTATAATTTTTTCTGCTTTTGTATTGCTCGCTTTGATAGAACTCAGATAATAAAATAGCATTTTTTGTTTCAGTGTTTTGAATAAAGCCACTGTTCTTGCTCTGTTTCTGATCTAATTCTGTTGTGGGTTCTATTTATAAGAATGCTAATTCTAAGAGTAATTATATGGCTCATCAAGAAGATTGACCAGTTGAGTTGGCATGTGGTTTCTTTAGCAACTCTGTGAAGATAGATCTACTGAGGTATGTCATACCTATATTATTCATTCTATCATGCTATTCTAGCTTCAATACGTTTCTGCTATATGGATTAAAAAGATAAGCGTAGTAGCTTTGATGTGACGATAGGGAATTATGATGGTGCATAAGTATATGAAATGGTTAGAATATATCTACAGTCTAAATTTATGGAAACCGTTGATAAAAAGAGATTTAGTGTTCTTGGGAGCTGCAATAGTAAAAGTACAAATAAAAAAAAATTAAGAAAAAGAAAATTATGAAGGCTCTTAAAAAGCTGTAGTTTTACATCGGAATTAAATTTAAAAGACGGAGATTTACTTGATGTAACACTTAGTCTCAGTGAAGGAGTATACCGCCTGTACAGAAATAACAGTAATACCCCAGTGTATATTAACGTATCATCAAACGATCCACCAACCATTTTTAAACAGATTCCGAAATGTATATTCTGTCTCAAGTCACGGTGTGCCTAAAAAGATATTTTTTCTTTATAATTAGTCATAACAGAACGAGACTTAAATAAACCAGACTTTATATTTCTGGTGTTATTCGAGTTACTGATCTCATCATATATTTTTATTCGTGTTTGCTCTCAGATAAGCAGACAATTTGTTCTTCATATTCAATTGAATTCAATGCACCACTTTGTTGGATGGTTCCTCTCAGTGGATTTGCAGTGGATTTTAGGTAGATGTTTTTTTGCAAGTTTTTAGTAGAAACTTATTTTCTTTTGTGTAAGTAAATTGTTTCTAGTGAGTGTAGACAAAACAAACTATTGAGATCTTTTCAACCGTGTTACTTTGTTTGTATTTTTGCATGAATTCCTTTGGGTCTGACGTTACATTTGTTTCACTTCTTTTTATATTGGACTTGCGCACTTGCTTTTGTTTTCAATGTGACGCTTCAGTACTTGTATTTTCAAGTAATGCTAACTACTTCCAGAAACTAAATTGTAAATTTCAACAGTGTGAAGTTCTTTGTTGATGGTTCTTTGCAGAGTAGAAATTGTATAATAGGTAACCCTCTCAATCTGAAGATATTCATTGTGTGACAGCATTAATTTATTATTTACAACAGTTATTTGCAATAATAGCAATAATATGAACATAACGTTCAGGGTTGTACTCACAATAATTATTACAAAAGATGCTTTAAAAGAGATTGATAATTAGTGAGTGAGGGAGAGAGAGTGAGAGAGAGAGAGAGAGAGAGAGAGAGAGAAAGAGAGAGAAAAAAAGAGTAGGAATGTGCATATTGGAGAGAGAGAGAATGAGAAAGAGAAAGAGATCGGATAAAGAATTAACCCAGAAGTTAACAAGAAGACTGAATAGATTGGCGAAGATTTGAGATTTTGATCTCGAACTATAAGCCCCAATGTTTAGTTACAATATACGATAATACAATAAAACATCTAAATTATTGTAGGTTTGAAAAAAAATAACTAACCAAAAGTAGAAATGAAAGAGAGCCATACAGAGTTTGAATTGTGTACGTCAATTCTGCGGCAAAGAAACATCAACAAAAGTCAAATTATAATTATTTATCGTCCATAATAAGAACGCAGACAATAATAGTAATAAATTAAATTAAATTAAAAAATTAATAAGCGGAACAGTAAGATTGTGAAGCGTTCAAATCTGGAAATCGAGATTCAATAAACTAACTGTAGAGTGTTCGAACGAAAAGATTCTGCATAGAAACGTCTTTTATTGAAGTTTGATCACTTTAAAAGCTGGCGTGGAAACCAGGAAATATTGACTAAAAGAAATGAATAATAATAATAATAATAATAATAATAATAATAATAATAATAATAATCCTATTTATTCGCACACCATTCTGACAGCCGTTTTTTGTAGGTTGGGTCAAACACTTCGGAACAGCAGGACTTCTACAGATCGCGACGCCTTCACCATAGGTCCCGGTCCCGTTCACGCCGATATTTCTATTATGAATATTTGGCATTTTACTTATAATTGATGTGTTTTAAGGTTAGCTGCCAACCAGTATTTTTCTTACCGAGGTGCTAACTCTAGAAAGGCTGCTGTCTCAGGCTGGAGAGCTACTTTTACTCATGTTGTAACCTCCTCACACTAGAATGTCAGAGCGAGGTCAACGGGTACTACACCTTGCCCAAGCTTTCTATGTTGGAACACGAAGAGTGCAAAGTTGGAGAAAGCAGAAAAAATATATAAATTTACGCTGTTGTAGAAAAGGGAAGAGTAAAACTGCCCTGGGTCATCATCGTGCCATGTGATATATAATCAGAACAGAACAGAATTGCTTCGGGAAGCAAGAATTCTTATAAAGGTTTGGTTGGTGTAGATAAATGGCAAAGTCAATGTTCATTTGTTATGACATGCTTCTGATCATTAAACTAAGTAAATACAAGTACCTCAAGTTAGGCATCAGCAGAATGTGTTATCTCAAGAGAACATTATCTATTGTTTTGGTGGATTATATTAAAAGGAGCAAACAAATAAATGGAACACATTCCTGAAAGCTCTAAAATACAGGAATTAAAAAAAATTCCCACATCCTCCGTAGGGTTCTCTCTATGTCGTAACGCCAAATGCATATTATCTGTCTGATTGTATCAGTTTGCATCTTCTGTTATAAAAAAACTAAAAAAAAATGACTTGTCTTTGGTTGAGATTATTACACAAAGCAAAGGCACATAATAATAATAATGATAATAATAATAATAATAATAATAATAATAATAATAATAATAATAATAATAATAATAATAATAATTAAATTAAAAAATAATAATTAAATAATAATAATCAAAATAATAATAATAATAATTAATATTAATAATAATTAAATTAAAAAATAATAATTAAATTAAAAACAAGGCAGCCTCGCAGAGATTAATATCCACCCTGGAAAAAATAGAAAAAGAAATCAAACAACTTAGAAGTGAACTATCAGTACTCGATGAACTGACAAGAGGAATAAATGTAAGAACTAGAAAAGGCAGAAGAGTCGAAAGGAAATACAACACTACAAATGAAAATGTAGTCCTATCAACTAAGGAAAAAATAAAGCAAACAATACAACTGAAGGCTCAAAGAATAAGACGCTATGAGAAAAGATCAAGCTTCTACAGACAAAACAAGTTTTTCAAACCGATGCAAAGAAATTTTACAGGAAAATAGGTAAAGAAATAATTGAAGTGACAGTCTCCACCAAAAGTTATACAATTCTGGGAAAAAATATAGGCTTGCCCTAAAGAACATAACAAGGAAGTAGATTGGATTGCACAAGAGATAGAACGAATCAAAAATAAACCAGAACAGACATGGGTTGGAATCACAGAAGAGGATGTTGAATGTGCATTGAAAAAAGCACACAATTGGAAATTTCCAGTTATAAATAAAATTCCTAACTTTTGGCTATATTATTTAAATAGAGCACATAAAAAAACTAGCCAAAGAACTTCAAGAAATGATTAACGATCCCACTAAACTTCCTGCATGGATTACCAAAAGAATTACATTTCTTCTACCCAAGAACAGTGACACAAACAACCCGAAAAACTACAGACCAATAACATACCTTCCGACAACATACAAACTATTAACATCTATTTTAACAAAACAGACATATTTCTTCTTAGAAAGAAATGACATATTACCGCTTGAACAAAAAGAGTGAAAACGTGGCTGTTACGGATGTGAAGACCAATTGCTTATTAACAGAATGATCCTGGAAAACTGCTACAATGCAAAGAAAAATCTTAGTACTGCCTGGATAGATTATCGTAAGGTATTCGATAGTGTACCACAGTCCTGGATCTTAAAGACTAAATATATACAAGATATCACTCATCATCATCAATTTCATCAAACAATGTATGTCGATATGGAAAACAACCTTTTACTTAAATCATATAGATGGAACCTATAAGTGTGGTGAAATAAACATCAAAAGAGGTATATTTCAAGGTGACCCTTTGTCTTCCTTACTATTCTGCATATCATTAATAGCACTAACCAGTCAACTTAACAAGACAGAATGTGGTTATAAAATAAATCACTACAGCAAACATCCTCAATTAGCTTAGACCCTGATGTAACAATAAAAGTATTAAAGCCATAATAAACTTATAAATACCTAGGTGTAAATGAGAGTGAAAAGATTCATCATAAAAAAATGAAAGAAATAGTGCGTAAAGGGTACTATAGAAGGCTACGACTGATATTAAAAATTTAATTTAATTTTCAGAAGAGAATTATGGCCATTAATAGCCTTGCAATCCAAGTTGTCCAATATATTTTCAACAGCTTAAACTGGACTATAAACGACATCAGGCGAATGGATTCTATAACAAGAAAGCTTCTTTCTAAGAATAAGATGCATCATCTAATGGCTGATGTAGACCGTCTATACATATCCCGTGAAGAAGGTGGAAGAGGTCTTATTCAGCTAGAACTGTCATACAAGACAACAACTATAGGCTTACTAACATACATAGAAACAACAAAGAACTGGATGATACAAGAAGTATCATAAAAACAGAAGGAAAACATATTCAATAATAAAAGAAGGCAGTAAATACAAACAAGATTTACATTTAGCAGATTCTGTAGAAAAGTAAAACAGAAGCCAAGAACCAACTTTTGCAGCTAAAAATATGAAAAGGAAAGCCAAGGATAAAGCTCTTGAACAGATGAAACAACGCTGGAAACAGAAACCTCTGCATGGCGAATATCCAGAACGTGCCAATAAATTCAATAAATAAAGTTAATACTCATCGATGGTTACGTGCATCTGGATTAAAGTCTGAGACTAAAGTCTTTATTCTTGCAGCGTAAGACCAAAAACTTTTCGCCAGAAACTTTCCGGCAAATATTATACATAATAATTTGGATCCAAAATGCAGGTTCTGTGATAAACACCAAGAAACAATAGAACATCTAATCTCAGGTTGTTCTGTACTTGCTCCAAATGAATATATAAATCGTCACGATAGAGCGATTTACATTGGCCAATGTGCAAACACTATGGAAAATCTGTAAACAAACACTGGTTTGAACATCACACAGCATCGGTTACAGAAATAGAAGCTGTCACCATTCTATGGAATCTACACAGACAGAAAAATTGAAGCAAATAGGTCGGACATTATTGTTAAAACCAAAAAGAAAAAACTTGCCTATTAATTGATATGGCTTGTCCAGAGAATTGTAACATAACAACCAAGGAATTCGAAAAACTGTCAATATATAAAGACCTGGAAATTGAAATAGAAAAAAATGTGGAAATTGAAAACAAGTATCGTGCCAGTGATAGTAGGTGCACTTGGAATGATAAAAAAGGAACAAAACAACAAATTGAAATAACCCCTGGTAACCCCAGCTTAAGAGATATACAAAATATTGTTTTGTTAAGTATAGCCCACACACTAAAGAGAATTTGTCTATGTAAGGCTAGGGATGATAGTGGAGATAGAAAAATCATGAAATGGAGCCATAACGACACACCACGACCTGCGCAGACTTGGTAGGTAGTGCGATCATTAGCAGAAATCGAAATAGGATGAAAAAATGACATAATAATAATAATAATAATAATAATAATAATAATAAGAAGAAGAAGAAGAAGAAGAAGAAGAAGAAGAAAATACAACATTAGAAATGAAAAGAAAATACAACATTAGAAATGAAAATGAAGTCCTATCAACTAAAGAAAAATAAAGCAAAAAATACAACTGAAGGCTCAAAGAATAAGACGCTATGAGAAAAGAGAAAGATTTTACAGACAAAACAAGATTTTTCAAACCGATACAAAGAGATTTTACAGGAAAATAGGTAAAAAAAGAATTGCAGTGACAGTCCCCCCACCCCAGAATGGAAGAAGTTACACAGTTCTGAGAAAAGATATGGGCTTGCCCTAAAGGACATAGTAAGGAAGTACATTGGATTGCACAAGAGATAGAACGAATGAAAAATAAACCAGAACAGACATGGGCTGGAATTACAGAAGAGGATGTTAAATTTGCATTAAAAAAGCACACAGTTGGAAATTCCCAGGTATAGATAAAATTCCTAACATTTGGCTATATTATTTAAATACTAGCCAAAGAACTACAAGAAATGGTTGACGATCCCACTAAAATTCCTGCATGGATGACCAAAGGAATTACATTTGTTCTACCCAAGAATGGTGACACAAACAACCCGAAAAACTACAGACCAATTACAAGTCTTCCGACAACATATAAACTATTAACATCTATTTTAACAAAACAGACATATTTATTCTCAGAAAGAAATGACATGATACCGCTTGAACAAAAAGGGTGCAAACGTGGCTGTTATGGATGTAAAGACCAATTGCTTATTAACGGAATGATCCTGGAAAACTTCTACAGAACAAAGAAAAATCTTAGTACTGCCTGGATAGATTATCGAAAGGCATTCGACAGTGTGCCACATCCCTGGATTTTAAAGACTTTAAATATATACAAGATATCGCCCGTCATCATCAATTTCATCAAACAGTGCATGTCTATATGGAAAACAACCCTTTACCTCAATCATATAAATGGAACCGATAAGTCTGATGAAATAAACATCAAAAGAGGTATATTTCAAGGTGATTCTTTGTCTCCATTACTATTCTGCATATCATTAATAGCACTAACCAGTCAACTTAATAAGACAGAATGTGGTTATAAAATAGGCCAAAAGAAAATAAGCCATCTATTTTACATGGATGACTTAAAGTTATATGCTAAGAATGATAATGAGCTGGAAGGTCTTCTGCAAACTGTAAAATGCTTCAGCGAAGACATTGGAATGAAATTCAATTTGAATAAATGTGCTAAAGCTACAGTTTTACGTGGATCAATACAAGAAACATCCTCAATTAGCTTAGACCCTGCTGTAACAATAAAAGAATTGAAACCAGAAGAAGCTTATGAATACCTAGGTGTAAATGAGAGTGAAAACATTCACCATAAAAAAATGAAAAAAATAGTGCGCAAAGAGTACTATAGAAGGCTACGAATGATATTAAAAACTGAATTGGATTCACAGAACAGAGTTATGGCCATTAATAGCCTTGCAATCCCAGTTGTCCAATATAGCTTCAACATCTTAAACTGGACTCTAAACGACATCAGGCGAATGGATTCTAAAACAAGAAAGCTTCTTTCTAAGCATAAGATGCACCATCGAAAGCTGATGTAGACCGTCTATACATACCCCGTGAAGAAGGTAGAAGAGGTCTTATTCAGCTGGAATTGTCATACAAGACAACAACTATTGGCTTACTAACATACATAGAAACAACAAAGGATCGGAAGATACAATTAGTAAGGCAACATGAAGAAAAAAAAAATTCAATAATAAAAGAAGGCAGTAAATACAAACAAGATTTACAGTTAGCAGATTCTGTAGAAAAGGAAAACAGAAGCCAAGAACCAACTATTGCAGCAAAAAATATGAAAATGAAAGCCAAAGATAAAGCTCTTCAACAGATGAAACAGCACTTGCAAGACAAACCTCTGCATGGCCAATATCCAGAACGTGCCAATAAATCCAATGTTGACAAAGTTAATACTCATCGATGGTTACGTGCATCTGGATTAAAGTCTGAAACTGAAGGCTTTATTCTTGCAGCACAAGACCAAAGTCTTTTCACTAGAAACTTTCAGGCAAATATTATGCATAATAATATGTATCCAAAATGCAGGTTTTGTGATAAACACCAAGAAACAATAGACCACCTAATCTCAGCCTGTTCTGTGCTTGCTCTAAATGAATATAAAAATCGCCACGATAGAGTTGGGCAATATTTACATTGGTGGGCAATGTGCAAACATTATGGAAAATCTGTAAACAAACACTGGTATGAACATCACCCAGCACCGGTTACAGAAATGGAAGATGTAACCATTCTATGGGATTACACCATCTACACAAAAAAATTGAAGCAAATAGGTCGGACATTATTGTTAAAATCAAAAAGAAAAAACTTGCCTATTAATTGATATGGCTTGTCCAGCGGATTGTAATATAGCAATCAAGGAATTTGAAAAACTGTCAAAATATAAAGACCTGGAAATTGAAATAGAAAAAATGTGGAAATTGAAAACAAGAATTGTGCCAGTGATAGTAGGTGCACTTGGTATGATAAAAAATGGAACAAAACAACACATTGAAAGAATCCCTGGAAACCCCAGCTTAAGAGATATACAAAAAATTGTCTTATTAAGTACAGCCCACACACTAAGGAAAACTTTATCTATGTAATAATGGGATTTTTTTTATTGTTTTTTGTATTTTTCTTGTATTTTTTGTTGTTTGTTTTTGTTCTTTTCACTCTTCTACGCCGTCCTATTTCTGAAATTTTTCCTTTCTTCATTGTTATAAATTTTTGCTTAAAGCTTCCCTCAGCACGTGTACACACACACACACACACACACACACACACACACATATATATATATATATATATATATTAAGAATAAACTATATATATATATATATATATATTAAGAATAAACTAATATTCAAGTAATTTATGCAGACTTATATATATATATTAAGAATAAACTAATATTCAAGTAATTTATGCAGACTTGTGCCCGTATTCACGTATACACACACACACACACACACACACACACACACACACACACATATATATATATATATATATATGTGCGTGTGTGTGTGTGTGTGTGCGTGTGTGTGTGTGTATACGTGAATACGGGCACAAGTCTGCATAAATTACTTGAATATTAGTTTATTCTTAATTCTCAATATTACATTTTAATGAGAGTCTTTGCTTGCGTGGAAAACTGAACGAGAATTTTGGATTGACGTTTTTCCCAGAATATTTAAAAATATAAAAGCGGGTAAAACAAATAAAAAATTAAAATGTCCGAATGGCGATCTCAGTTTACTTCATCCCAACGCCTAAGAGATTTAACTGCATCAACTTTTCCCTGCAAAAGTTGTCGTAATTCTTGCTTTAATATTCGTTCAAGAACCAACAAGAATACTTCACCAGATTTAATGTATCTTCTTCTTTTTCTTCTTTTTCTTCTATGTGCCTCGTCCTTTCAGGACGTTGGTGATCATGGTCTTCCACTTCTCCCTATCCTTGGTGGCTCTTAGCACGCTTTCTCCTTTTACACCACGCAAACCCCGTTTTGTCATCCCCCGCTTAGGCCAGTCAAGTACGTTACATGCTGTTTTCCTCTGTCACCCTTTCCCTCTATCTAGCCTGTTAGTATCAGGTTCTTCATCCCTTTCTTTCTCATTGCAGGTTCCAGGAACTTTACCTGTTTCTTGCTGATGCTCAGTATTAATTTTCCTTTCGTTTCCATCCTTTCCAAAACCTCATCATTTCTCACATGCTCGATTAAGGATAGCCACATCATCCTTCTGTAGAACCACATTTTAGTTGCTTTAAGTTTTTCTTTATTCTTCGATGATATTGTTCAGCATTCACTGCAACATTGAAGAACGGACATCACATAACAATCCAGTACTCTCCTCTTTGTTTCTAGTGAAATTTTTTTCTCTCTCAATACTCTACTCAGCTTCTGGAATGCGTCCTTTGCTATGTCAATTCGCCTTCGGATCTCTGTGACGCACTTTCCGTCTTCTGTTAGAACACTTCCAAGGTATTTAAATTTTTGTTACTGCCTGATTTTAGTATCCCCATCTGTATTTGTCATTTTGGGGCCACACTTTTTGCTGTTGACCATGCATTCGGTTTTCTTGTAGTTTATTTGTAGTCCTTTCTTGTCACTCTCTTCAGCTATCTTCTGGTCTCGTAGTTTCCTTTCTGTGTCTGATATAAGCACTGTATCATCTGCGTACCTCATGTTGTTCAAATTGTGGCCTCCGATGACAAATGCTGGCACAACATCTAGGGTCCTCAGAATAGTCTCGCTGTACAACTTGAATAGATCCGGTGAAAAGACAATCTTTATCGTTGAAATTTAAACTTTTGTTTTTTATTTTGCTTTTTTTAGTGTTGTTTTTCTTGCACTGTTTAAAATTTTTTAAAAAGCTTGTTTTGACACGTGTGATCACACACACACACACACACACACACACACACACACACACACACACACACACACATATATTATAAGAAATTCAAAGAACACGTAAATTAAAAACCACTGTTCAAGCAATAACAAAATTACAATATATATATATATATATATATATATATATATACGCATACGGACACGTCTGCATAAATTTATTCTACATTAATTTATTGTTAATTCTCAATAATACATGTTAATGGGAGTTTGTTCTAGCATGGTAAATTGAACGGGAGTTTGACTTGACGATTTTTCAAGAAAGTCGATATTGGGAATTATACTGAGTTAAAACTTAATAAACCTATATTTGAATTTGCTTAATTCAATTGTGTGTCTCTCTCCATATATTATTTCGAGCTTGCCACTTGTTTGTGACTGACTGGTTGTTCTTGGTATATGGGAAAACTCGAATTCTTTTGATAGAAGCAAATAAAACAAAACAATAAAAAACAATAAAAAACAATGTAGGTAAATCACTTAGAAAATAGACACCCTCACTTCCCGTCCAATCACTTCCCATCTCAAGTGAGAGATAGTAGTAAGCTTTCGGCCATGGAAATAAAAAATTCTTCAAAGTCACCGTAATTATACTAAAGTATCATTGAAATTAAGTCAGCCTGCTCTGTCCGTAAAAATGTCCAATTTAAAATCGGAAAGAATCAATTGAAGCGTCTCTTTTAAGTAACTTAAAATGTCTCCGGCTATTATGCAGTCTGTAAATTTTTTAGAATTTATTTTTAATTGATGTTTTTTGCGTTTCTTATGCTTCCACATCTCCTTTCTTCTTTGTTCTGTGTTTTTCTCTGTTGCTATGAATTATTAAACTTCTCACTTTAGCCCATCCACAATGTACGTATTGAACATCAGAACTGAGTCATAATTTATTTTTTCGGATTTTATGTGCATTTTTTAGCAGTTTAATTGGAGTAGGTAGTCACAACTATTGTCCGGTCGGAATTACTTCCATGTCTATTGAACAGGATTAGAGGTTCATCCCTAGTCTTCTGTTCAGGATATAGTTTACTCGCTCCATTTCTTTCTTCTACCAATGCCACAATGATTTTACTCTCTTAACTTTTTGGTAATCAGACTAGCAGGTGGCTGTGACTTTCTACTGTTAGGGTACTAAGTTGGCAGTTTGCTAGGTGCTGCTTCCGACTAAGAGTTAGGAGCCCAAATTCTTTGATAGCTGTTCAAGGAGCTGCTCTGATCAACAGTCACATAATATCGGAGTATTTGTAGTGAAATGTTGCGCATGTGTAGGTTTCCCTGCATGTGTTTTCGTTATGGTGATATGCAGCGTAGAATATTTCCTCTTGTAACGGTTACCACATATCATTGCTTTCTGTGAAACTAACTTAAATTCTTCCCTTGTTACCAATGAATTTTTGGTTCCAGGCTATCTTTCTCTTTGCCGAAAAGATTCCAGCATTCGCATGAATGTCCTTGGTATTTACATCCGGGATAATCTTCCGATTGACAGGGAATTGTCTCTCAAACTACTCACATCCTTAAGTCTTTCGCTACTGAATACTGTTAGCTACCTCTTCTCCCTTTATCGTCACCACTCTTCTCAATATATTAGAATTAGTATATTAGAATATTAGACAATACAGAAAAAGTAATTTCTCTCTATCCATCTGCGAACATCTTTGTCTACGTGTTGTATACCTTTCAACGAAGAAATTTAAACTGCAACCAAACCTTGAGTATCTTCTGAGTGATAAAATTGTCTTTTCACGCTGATAGAATGATGACTGTAACACGTATATATATATATATATATATATATATATATATATATATATATATATATATCGGCAAGAAGCAAAGTCAATTTCATACTTACATGCATTTATAGATGATGGAATAAAAATAAGAAAACACGAAAACGATTGACCGGTTTCAATCTCAGTTTTCATCAAGGTCAACTGGGATTTTTTTAATTCAATTTTTCAACATTTAAAATATTAAAAGATTAAAATGAATCATGATGAACTGGGGGAAAATGGGGAGGGTACGGGCAGGCACTAAATAGTAATAATATGGAGTCCGACAACACATTCTCTCTGTTTACAGAGAGACGGGGTCCTGTTTTTTATATATATCGACTCCAACGCCTATAAATGAAATGTAGAGTGTGTATCAGACAACTCAGTGAACTAGTCTACACTGAAACCCTTTACACAATTTCTGCTACTTATCAAGTGTTCAGCAATGGCTGACTTAGAAGTGTTCACAATTTGACCCGCAGGAACATCTGTTTTGAAAATTCTTAGTGGCACATGCTGTTTTACTCTGCAATTCAATCTCTGTGACGTCCTTCCTATGTAGTCATTACCACAACTACTAATAAATCTATAAATAACAAAAGAAATATGGTGGGGGGAAGTAAGTCCTTTTTTCATAGACGGGAAAGTAGAACGAGTGCCAAGATGGACCCTAACCTGAGCAGAAAAATAAACAAGAAATAACTGCTCTAGAAATTTGCTTAGCCAGTTGAACCGATATAAGGCATCCTTAAGTGCATTTTTTCACAGGATACGGCTTATCCTTTGAAAAATTATTTATTTTATCCTGCATCACATCATTAACAACATCACTAGGATAACCATTTTTAAATAAGTTGCTGCAGATAAAATCTAAATAACTTTCCGTGCAAATTTTTAATGCCCTATGTTTAAGGGTCTGAATTTATTTTTCGTTTTCTTGGACAAAATGAGTTTCACCGCGTATATAATCCCGAAAACGTGGCTTTACAAAACACGGAAGTTACAAATTAAGTGGGTGGCCGATAAACAAAAACATCGGGAAATGATAAAGATCATCTGGACTTCTTTTCAACTGTAAATTTTAAGGACGGATGCAATTGAGTCAGAGTGGCAAGAAATGTGTCGGCCTGTCCCTCATTCTCAGACAGACAAAAAGTATCGACCACGTACCCGATAATACATAGACAGTTTATTTCCACGCGTGAAGAGGGAAGACTCACAAAAACCCACAAATATATTGGCTAAGGCAGGACCCAGACGAGATCCCATAGAGACACCATCTATTTGTCTATACATATAGTCGTTACAACTGAACTCAACTGATGTCGTGGCAAACTTCATTAATTCAATGAAGACATTCTAAGGCATGTTCGGACGAGTCTAGAAACTACCATAACAAATATTTATAGAGTCTAGAAACTATCACAACAAATATTTATAGTTTCTAAAACTGGAACACATATAAATAATGAACACATGTCAAAAGAACAGATAAATTTGTCTACAGGGTATCACGAATGACTTCTGCAAAATTAAATGAATCCTTAACAACATACGAACTATAATAATCAAGTACTGGTTGTATATTAACTGACCATGGCTACGCTGGTTATCAAAGCACAATACGCAATTAAATTCCTTCAATACAATAATATTTATTTTACTATAAATACATTTCTGTCTCCTCCTCTCCTGACCTGGGAAATTTTGCTCATCACACGACATCAGCATTTTTTAACTTTTCAAAACAATATGTACTTTCAAAATAATATTTATTTCTTTTGTCAGATAGATGCCTTTTTGCTGATTCATAAACATCCACTTTTGTGAAAACTTATACACAAGGTCATATATTATATAACATTCCTTCCACATCATTTTTCAAAATCTTCATCTATGAAAATTTTAAGTGTATTTCCTCTCTTAGCCATCTTTTCCACCACACAACCACATCCATTGTACAACATATTTTCATAATATAACATAAAAAACAACAAATGATATAGAACAACACAAAAACAAAAGAAACAATACCAGTATCAAATCTGACATTCTTTTCTCTTCACATTGTGCGTATGTATTTCTGTCGAGACACTTTTCTTGGTGTAAACTCTAAGCCAGCCTCCCAACTTAGGCATAACAATTATTAAGGCCAGAACGCGATTTACATAAAAATGTTTTCCTTTTCTTCATTTTCCTTTCTTTTTCCTTTTTAAATTCTACTGAGTAGATCGCTTGTCTATACATACTGAGACGCGTTATACATCACAACTTTGAGCAGTGGTTAGCACCAGAAAATTACAACTGGGCAGTGACCGAACCCCGCCAGGCTCTCCCTAACTTCGGCCTTGCGCAGCATGTAAGCCACACATAAAATCACCATTCCCAGACGCGTGATTACATATTTTATAACCACAAAAGAATTTATCTTTTGCGTACTTTTGTCAACTTTCAAAGTTTTCTGCACGTCCCAGATTTATCATTTCACAACTGACTCACAGCATTAATGCACCACAGCGACTTCTTCGCTTTTTCAGTTGGACATTAACTTCGTTTTTATCGTTTCCTTTTGTTGCTTTACTCCTATTGTTATTTATTTATTCTTTCATTTAGGCACCAATAACAACCCCCACACTAGCCAACCAAAGGACTGATTAGCATCAAGCATGCTTCGCCATTTTTTTGTTTCTCGTGAGTTTGTTATCAACTTTGTGGCATCGACCAACTCCTTAGTGGTACCCTGAAGAAAAACCTTAAACCAAAAAGAAAAAAAATAACGTGCAATAAAGAGAAAAGTGAAAAAGAACTTAATTTTTTCTGTTTTTATTGTTATGTTTTTCTGTTCGTTTTAGTCTTTCTTTTTTCCTTTTCTTAAAACACTGTCAGAAAGTTCTGTAATGTTTGAAAAGTTTGTTTTTTTATTTCTTTTTGAACAACACATATCAGAAAATTTCACAATGTTCAAAAAGTTCGATTTTGTCAGTCTCTTCCTTCTCCCTTTGAACTGCACTACCCCCACAGACACCACGATGCAGGACCATACATCGTTCATGGCAACCGCATTTTTAATACACTAACTGACATCAGGTAAATGACTTCGCATATACCAAGTGCACCTCTGTTCGAGTTTTCATCACACATAGAGTTTCCTAAATTTCAATCATACTATGATTGAACACTGATATTACCATTATTTGCAGTGCATATTATTTATATTTGCCTGAGAAAACAATAACAACAACAACCAAACGAGAGAAGAAAGGGAAAACTACATAAAGGGGGTGATCGTATGTTATGATGCTGGCATGCGTTTCGATTGGAGGATTAGGTGCAACTCTTATAGTTCTAAGCTCCTAACTTAGTCTAAAAATGGATCCATCTTAATCTAAATACCACGTCTATACGTTTTCCAAACGGACTGCAGCTACTAGCCACAATAGCATAAGGAAGCTAATCTAATTCAGTTTTTCGAGTCCCGTTCTTTTCTCTAATATATTAACCTACGACAACTCTTTCCACGCATGTCTAACTTTTTTCCCTGAGGTCTTTATAATAGCCCAAACCAACCTCACAGAATTTAACTACCACGGCTTTCTTTATGTTCATTATAACAAGGCGGTGATTTATCTCTTTCTTCAACACCACTTTTTTTGACTATAACTCCATCTTTTTTTCCAACTTTAATCCTTTTTCCAATTTTAATTATTTTTGACAACTGTACTTCGTTTAATAACATAAATTCCCGTGTATGGGCTGACTACTCTCCTTACTGTGCCCGAAATAACCATACCCCTATCTCCACGGTCAGACTTTGCAACAGCTGCAAAAAATGGGCGGTCCCATTCTTCTTTTATTTTTCAGAACTAGAAACTTTTCTTATAACAAAAACACAAGCAAAGCACACATTGGCAAACGAAAAATGTCACCAACCTTAACTTGATGTTTTTCAACGTGACCGTCTAGTGTTTTTTCTTGTACCGTGGTAACCAGGGTCAATTAATCTGTTAAAAAACGTACGTCATCGTGCACAAAAAAAACAAAAAACAAAAAACAAACAAACAAATATTGTATGCCAATACTAAGACGATGAAAATAAAATTTGTAAAAAAATGTGTTATCTTCTCTCTTATAAAATTGACTGTAACACGTATATATAACATTTTCTTTGTTTGCTTCTCAGTGACGTTATCTGTACTGTAAGAGGTGGGTCGGGGGCAGCTTACACACATTTGAGGGAGCAGCCAGAGGCCATGCGCCTCCGCCATTCTTCCTCTGCTTCTTTCAGTCTGTCTTCCGATGTCATCTGTTGATCGACTGACTACTGCCAACTCAACTGTCTTTCGATCCATATTTCAGCCGAATCTTTTTCAACACATTATGTTTTAGGTACGTTGTTTATAAAGCAATTTCGTGGTTTACATTATTTGATCTACGCTAGTTATCAAAACACAATACACAATTACATTCCTTCAATACAGTAATATTTATTTTACTTTAAATATATTTCTGTCTCTACATCTTCTGAGATGAGAAATTTTGCTCGTCATTCGGCGTCAGCATTCTTTAACTTTTCAAAACAATATTTATTATTAAACAATATTAATTTTTATTTGTCAGCTAGATTGCATTTTTACCGGTTCAGAAAAATACACTTCTGCGCGAAATTACGCATGAGGTTAGATAATATATAACAGTCGGTACGTGTCTTAAACATTATAAAGGTACTGATGTAGCCGGTATTCTCACGTTAAATTTTTCCATTGCTTAATTCCTTACTAAAATCGTTGACTTCTCTATTCGTTTTCCCTATGCTTCTCTACTTGATTTATTTTGTACAACCTCTTCTCGCTCATGCTCCTCTCTTTGTAATTCTAACCACTCTGTGGTAGCTGTTGATATTTCGTTGCAATCGTCTATTAAACTGGACCCCACCCACTATTCACAAGATCTATTTCCTTTATGAGCATGCCGATTTGGACTCCGTGATTTTTTTCGTGACGTCCATTGAACTGACAACTTTGATCTTCCAATTGAAAATTGCGCTAGTGAGATTTTTTCTTGGCTCAAAACCGGTACAGACGCTTTCCTCCTTTCTCGAAAATACCAGGTGAAAACTCTCCATAGTTCACACTAGTATGCTCGCCAACTACAGCACACAGGAACAACTATTTTCGGTAATACCAGCGTGATGGTTCTAGTCACAACAGGTGCCTATTCGTTGCTGTTCCTAATAAATATAAGCTAATCTTCGAAAGAGTAAAGTCCCTGTTTGCTGAGAGAATGAGGCACCGCATAGCCTCTAACAACATTGGCTCTCGTGATAACTGGTGGCTCTATAATAAGGCATAAAATAAATGTAATGTATCTATTCCTCCTTTCCTCAATCAATTTGAGTTTTATGTGATATGCATGTAACCCCATCTACGGTTTCTGCTATCATCTCTAACCTAGATCCTCACGAAGGACGTGGACCTGATGGTATTCGTGCAATAGCCCTTATTGTGTTACCGTCTTGATAACCTCTCTGAAGATAGCTCATGTGAGTCGAAAGCTTAGAACCAAATTAATAAAAAAATTATCCAAATGTTGCAGAATTTTTGTCTTTATTTTCAACTGAAATTAAAGTCAAAATACGACGTTTAGAACGGCTCATGATTAAACATAATAGACATTCATTGTCTCTTATATTTAACAGTATATATATATGTATTATGAAAGAAAACGTAGATTAAAACCCACTGTTCAAGCATTTAGTTTTACAAAGAGAGCTCGATAGAGAATAGAGCTTAATATTGTAATTTTTGTTATTACATTGGTTTTGATATTACAATGACAATCAACTCACAAAAACTTCATGTTTCAGAACAATACTGTTCTTCTTCAGGTGATATGTTAAAATAAATGGTGAAGTCGATTTATTTTGAAAATGTATCTACCTACTCAGAAAAAACAATTTTCTTAATATTTAATTAATTACAACGTTTTATTTATAACATATACTTCAACATAAATTTTAAAATAAAAACTATTTTACTAAAATAAATTACCTATATAATACTTAATTTTTTTCTTACTACAATAAACCTAAGTATACCATAAGTATTTAATCCTAATTTTAACCTAAACATTTCAACCTCTTTACTCATGAGTTAGTAAAAAGTATTTAATAAAATAACCTAAAATTCAACCTGCTGTTAAAAATTATTTTCTACCCATTCAGACAAAATTAAAAAGTGACATGTCTAGACACCAGGCCATTCTGCTTCCTTTGGCGACCTCAATCTTTAAACTCCTTGGTTACCTAATTTTCATTTTTGGTTGAGTATTTGTACACACCTAAAGCATTTTCTCCAACTACAAGTCCCTAATTTTTTAAATAACCATGGATTCATCTTATATTTTAAAAATAAATCATTTTCACCATTTATTTTAACATATCACCCGAAGAAGAACAGTATTTTTATGAAACATGAAAATTTTTGTGAAGTAAAATAATACTTTTATAATATATATATATATACAGTAGACTGTGTGCGTAAACATATATATATATATATATATATATATATATATATATATATGTTTACGCACACAGTCTACTAGAAATTCTTTGTAGTAGATTGTAATTTGTACATGTTCTAAATTATAATTTATAATAAATATTCATAGCTCTATTTCTATATAGAGCAGTTTTAAATTAATGCTTTAACGTTGTTAATATTTTCTTTGTTCCTTATTCACTTGGAGATATATATATATATATATATATATATATATATATATATATATATATATATCCAAGTTATATATGGGCGTGTATAATGATAATATACACGCTAAAAGTCTAGCGCCCATGACCCACAGGTAGAATCGCCGATTGACGCTAATTCGGTCTGGTTTCAATCCTGGGTTAAAAGCAATTGGAGTCTAACCGTACTGATGAACTGTGATACAGCAAAACAGATCTGTCTGATGATGACTATATATATATATATAACTAATTGTGAAAGACACATATGTAATATATTTTTGCATAAATGTTGCCTAAAAACGGAATATTTATCAAATTTCTTTTGTATTAGTAAAATTTTATCTGAATCCTTGTTTATCGCCCTCAAATAAAAAGAAAAACAAATGTCATATAGACTAAAAACTAATTTAATTAATTACAAAGAGAGAAACATAATTAAGTTAAATAATTCTCTTTTCAAAGACATTTATTGATTGATTCGTTCAATAATATTTAAGCATGCAAATTAAAATTTTGTTTATTTGCCATTAGCAGATTTCAGTCATAGAATTTATCAGAACTACTTTCTTTGCTGGTGAGACATCCAACCAGGCTACACTCAAAACACGAAGCATCTCTTTTGTAAAATTTTCTGTAGACAATTTTCTTATTTCGCGATCCAAAATGGGACAGACAGGTTCAATTGAATTCATGTCAGGAGACTAATTTGGCTGTGTGAGTTGCTTAATAGCTTTTAGGACCTGCCATTCACAAATCCTTTTTGCTGTATGGTATATATGTTATTTTTTTTATTGGAAAAGTCTTTCCTGCAGAACGAATATGTATTTTCTGAATTAATATTCTTCAACGCAACCCGAAATCTTTGAACGACTAGTAATTCAAGTTACTCCCCTACACCATATCCGAAAATCCGCCATATTTGATGTCAGGTTAGCAGTTCAAACTGTTCTTCGCTAAGTAATCAGCAAATCTGCATTTGTTTTTTCGAAAATTGAGTAGAAGAAAAAATCATTACAAAAATGACAAAGTTTCAAATCTCTAAGTTTCTGCCAACCGTATAACTACATTGTCATTTACTGAATGTTGACTTTTATAAGAAGTCATTTTGTTCAGTCTGCTCAGCCATTATAACCCAAAATGATAATGATGATAGCTTAGTGTCGCTGTTAGAACGATTTCGAAACAAAATTGCAACATCTGTTGCCTTTCAATTACCCGCTTCATTGCTCCAAGTCACATTTTTATACTTAAGGTCAATGAGGTTGAGTGGTTATCTTTCATTCATTGGCATATTGCACGATTATAAAGTTCATTTTTAAAAGTGGAATTCCTAACTTAATGTTATGCAACACTGGCTAATTACATCTTCAGATAGAAAGACAAATACAGTTCTTTCGAAAATCTTATAATCTTATAATTCCTGTGCTCCTGAAGTATGGCGTTTTGTGAAGCGATTGCACCGTACTTTTTTTGCGCATTAATCACAAATAGAGTAATTACGTTATTAAAACTCACAACTGAGTAAATTAATAGTGCCTGTTTACTTATGTCTTGTCACTTCAGAGTCATTATTGTTGCAATCGCTTTGCACTCAAATATACAGTCATAAGCCCAATTATGAGCAAATAAGTTTTAGTTAATTAAAAAAAACAAAATAAAACATGAAAACTCTTTGAGATATTAGACATTTAATTGATGAAAATATATTTTTATGTTTTTATATCTGATTTTCTATGATGAAATGCACATAAAAGTAATCGAAATAATAATGGCGATTCGGTAAAATATCAGTCAGTATTCATAAGAACATAAGTATAATATTTGATGATAAGATTTTATTAGACCTGACTTAAATTTTCGAAATAAATAATTTTATGAAGCATGAGGTTAAGTCATAAATCATTTTGTTTTATGTTCATCTCTTACACGGAAGACTTAAAAAACGTTGATCTCTTGAAATTACTAAACATGAGGTTTCACGAAGAAATTTTATGATACTTTTCTGCATATAAAATGAAGTGTCCCAAAATCAGACCATAGGACATTGGATTTTTTATCCACCGCCATTTGTTGTCGAACGAAGTATGTGTAATGTAATGAGATAGAGGGGTAATATATTACATAGAGAGGTAAAGTAATAATATAGAGAGATAATTTAATAGACAGAGGTAATATAATAGAAAAGTATTGTAATAGATAGAGAGGAAATGTATTTAGATAGAGTGGTAATGTAAATGTGTCAATTCTAGTTATGACAGCCATAAGATGGAGATAGAAAACAGTTTGACCACAGAATGATTGTTGGCGCGAGGAAAATATATCTATCTCTGAGGTTACAACCACACTAAGTTTTCTTGTGTATTTGCAGTAACGGTAGACAAGTAATATGCAAATTCTAGACAGACAACAGCGGTGGGTGAAAAATTACAAGAATAGGACTGTTGCAAGAATAGGACTAGCGGCGACTGACAAGAGTGATAATAAAATACGGGGAACGATTACATCAAATCATCCCCGAGTTCAACGTTGATGCCGCTCAATATATAATTCAAGGAACTTCACTGGAGAAACAGCATTTCATACGATTTCATAGTCGTCGACTATTGTTATTAGGTAGCTGTCTTTAATCATTTAACATTTAAGTTTGTTTTAAGTTTTAAGATATATTTCTGCGCTGTTATATTGCTGATAGTAATTGTAAATGTGATTCTTTGTGTAATACCAGCTCTTCTTTTAGTACAGAAATTCAAGAGATGTAAAGCAAAGACCAGTTTCAGAAGAAAATTTAAATCAAATTGCGAAGATTTCAACATAGAACTTGGCATAAGAGAATAATATAAAATAATTATTATTCTGTTTGTTGACTTGGGAGCGGCATCACTTTTTTATTTGGCTTATATCTTTAACGTCTTTTCTTCATTTTATGTTCCCAAACTTAAATGAATATTTTTGACAAATAGCATATAATCTATTAATAAGTAATTATGTAATTATTATAATCTCGTGTTAATATATAATTATTTGTTAATTATAATTAAATTTTCCCATAGAAACGTAATGGTTGCTAGATCCCATAATTTTATGAGAATAATTATTTTATTTCTAAATCAGATTTAGGGGAGTGTATAAATAACGGAATGGATTCCTGAGATATAAGCAAAGCTGCATCAAATACCTAAGAGTGCTTATATATGGATATGTATGTGTGTGTGTGTGTGCGTGTGTGTGTGTGTGTACGTATCTCCACCCAGTTTATTAACCTGCCTCAAAACAGTCACACGTGTTTCCAATAGAGTGGCTCTCTGTGTGATATTAATTCAAAACCCCTTGCACACGCTTGGCCTGCACGTCACAAAAAGTTAGTATCTCTCAGTACAATAAGTGAGTTGAAGAGAAGTCAAAAGAAAAGTCTTCTAAGGACCAGGTTTACAAGAGATATCCTTCTACAAGACTCGTCTTATCGAATTGGCTTCATATTCGGATACAATATCATATATTTGACATACGAATATACTAAACAGGAGATAAAATATTTCTTAATGAATTGGCGTGATTTTATTAGAAAATAGTTGGGTAATTGAATTAATAAAAATAATGTTTATGTTATGACATTTAAGAAAGTTTTATAACGTATTGGTTTTAACAATCTCCAATGAGACGAAGATTTTACTCATCCTTCAAAAATTTATTTCAAACTAATACAAAAGAATATATTTCGGATTTCTTTATCGGTGTAAATTCTATCGATTCTGAACTGAATTCATTTCAAAATGCTGATTTTCTTTCTAACATTTTAGTGGCCAACAGCAAAACTTAAAATTAAATCTCTTATAAATAAATAAATTTAAAACTAGCAGATTCCCTTTAGTTATGCGTCCTTAGCATTGCATGCTACATGTTTTGTGTAAAATATTATGTAAATTCTAATTCGCTTATATAAAAAAAGTAACGCACAATACAATTTTGCTTTTAAAACTTGAATTATTGTTTTACAATACACGTACTCATAGTTTATTAGATGAAAGTGAAGCCCATCATAGTGTCCGAGTTTTGTCTGGAAGAGATTTTAGACATGTCAACTTTATTTTTCTGCTATTCTGTTGAATTTATTTATCTCCTTTTTCGATTTTTCTTTTCCAATATGGGGTTAAATTTCAGTCTTTATCTTTTGTCTTTTCTTTTTCTGCTTGAGAGATCCTTACGTTTTTCTATCTTTTTTTTTCATCCTTGTGTGCCATTTTATTTTTAATGATGTAATAAAATACCCTTGCTGGTATTTCTTGCTAAGTGTTCCTCCAGACACCATCTTAAGTTCTTAGGCTAACAAAACACAATACTTGTGTACAGCTGACGTCGGAGATGAGTATTCCATCTATAAACACAGCAGCAGCAGCTACGCTTCCAGCTCTCTTGTTAAAACAACAGAAAAAAATGAAGGATTTATGTGAACGTAGTCGTTCACATGGTAGCATTACTTTTCCCAAATTTTTCTTTTAGTCGCCAAACATTTAAAATTAAACAAAAAGAAAAAAATAGTTTGTAATTTAATTTAGTTGCTTGATATATGTCCACATGCGCACACACGCACATATAAATATATTTAACTTAAGTTCTCTTTCTCTTCCTCTGTCTGTCTGTCTGTCTGTCTATCTCTCTCTCTCTCTCTCTCTCTCTCTCTCTATATATATATATATATATATATATATATATATATATATATATGTTCAAGGGAAAAATATCTCTCTAAACTCAAAACTTATTGATGATAAGGTTTTGATTAATTTTCCAAAACACTTGTACTTGTTCTTGGTATATTTTTTAAGCCGTATTCCTTATGGTGCTTGATAAAAACGATTTCTTAGAAACTTCAAAGTGAAAATAAGTAGAATTTTACTTATCTTTTTCGTTTTTTTCAAAGGTTTCTTGTAACGTTGATTAATGTTTGATATCTTATATCTCCAAATAGGCTTCATTTCAAACAAGTTAAATGACGTAAATTTATAACAGAATAAAGCTTGTAAAAGATTAAAAACATCAATATATCTTTTTGAGGCATCAAAAAGAATGTACGATAAAAACAAGTTGTGAGAGCACGTATATAGAAATGAAAAAAATATTTGTCATGAATTCCTTTAAACATTTGAACAAACACACCCTAGATTTTAATGAAGTTGAACTTTAGCTTGGTTGTTTTATTTTGCAATACTGTCAGTAACATATGTTTATTTTAATTAAACAACATAAAGAAAACAAAAGATGAATATTTAATGAAGCATGTGAAATAGTTCGATGTAACAATTTTTTAAATATATTAAATTTTATTCCTGAAAGATGACTATCAGATCAGAGTTGAACTATTACTTAAGTTTATGTCATTATAAAAACACCAACGGCAAACAAAAACAGAAAAAGTCGAAGGTAACTTTCAAATCCTCATAATAAATAAAGATTAATTTTGTGCAAACATTAAGCATTTTTAATGAAGAGAAGGTATAGTAAAAATATACAATGCTAATTACGTATAATGGAAAACAAGTTGAAACAAACCGAATTGAAATACAAAATAAATCAATTAGAAGAATGAAAATGTGCATTGCTTTATTAGATTCAATTAAACTAGACAAAGTGAAATGAAAAATAAAGAGAGAATATTTCAAGATAATTAGGAAGATTATAGGTACAAGGCAAAACAACCGACACTTAAAACCTAAAGTAGAAAACGATGAACTCGTTAGTAGCGCTGATAACGAAATGTTTTGGACATTTCCTTAGAAGGAAAAAAGAGGGACAGAGATCGATGAATAAGGATGCATAAAACCTACACACTAGAAATAACGTTGGCAGAGTATATGCAAAGAGAAAAGAAGGAGGGAGAACAGATCAGATTATACTGAACCAGTCTAAAAAGACTAATGAAAATTAAAAAGAAAAATGATGATGATGCCTTGAAAAATATAAAACAATCAACTAAAGAGCAACAAGAAATGAAAAAAAAAGAGAAAAAGATAATTAGTAGAAAGCAAGAAAGATGGGATGCAAAAAAGGCTTCATTCAAAAAGAAAATGAAAATAACTAATCAAATCCGGAAAAAGAAACTGAATTAATGCCTAAAACAATGACATTAATACGACATAATTCTAAGAGACGGTTGATAAACAAAGCATGCTGTTAATTAAAAGTAAGAGACGAAGTGAATGCATCACGTTGGCACAGAAAGAAATATAAAACCAAAAACGAGAAGTGGGACAGTGATTCCCAAAACATTGTGAAAATGACATGAAGTTCCCTCTACAAACAAAGAATATAAGCACAAACCGACGCTGTTCGTGAAAATCAAATCAAAATGAAAATCTGTGAGATCGAAGCCAACTATTCTATCATATCCAGGAAAGCAGAACAGGTTGTTGCGAATAAGGACAAATAGATTTGTCATATAAAAGTCGTTAGCTTTGCTATTCTGGTGCATTGTCTCAAAGACAAACGCATGCAGAATGAAGGAACTCAGAAAGATCCAAGAAAAGATTAAAACTCTTCAGTCTACAGTGGATACTGAGTTAAGTGTTAGGGCTTTGAGAAGACTTGTTGACATTTGATCTTCAGGCATAACAACCACACATCTCTGGTGGGAAATAATGATAAAAAAAGAAAAGAAGGAAAGATAAGGAGATAAAAAATAACAGAAGAAACTGAATTACCCAAAGAGATTGTCAGAACTCTCAACTGGGAAAGAGAATTACAAGTATCTATGATAACTGGAAACAGATTCAATCAAGGAAAATGAGCTAAAAGAAAAATCAGCAAAGAATTCTTCAAAAGAACAAAAAATATCATAAACTAAACACAACATAACGTTGTAAAAGTACAAGTGATCTCGGAACTATTTCTTGCGAGATATTCAGGAGTCTTCTTGAACTGGTCAAAAGGAAATATGATGTAGTGAGATGACCATAAAAGAAAGTTGATGAGAATACAAAACACTCAATTGGTAGTGTTAATAAACACTGGGGTGTTAAATGGAAAGTGATCATGACATCATTTTCCACGAGGACATCTGAACAGAGAAACATAATTATTGTTACAGACAGCTATGGACAATGTCATAAGAAGAAATTATATAAAAGCCATGATAAGCGAGAGAGAAAAATAAAAAATGAAAATGTTGAAGTTGCATGGATGAAATGTGTGATATATAATATGTAGTTATAGAAAAATTAGTTTCAGAAATAATACTAAAGTAGGCATGATCGGGTGGGATAAGTAAAACACTGAGAAGTGCGTAAATGACGAGGACATGGACAAATGAATAGTATGCGCACAAACTTAGTACAAAATTATTTGAAACTTTGAGAAGCCAATAGATCGCCCATTTCAGAAAATAGTAAATGTAGGCCCTATAAATAGAAAGATGCAGACACTAAACATAAGAGAATTAGTAAACTAGCTAAAAATAATGCAGAAATTAACTTGATTGAATAGAGTAGGTGGATGATCAGCTATGAACTGCACAAACAAATATAATTTAAACATACATAAACATATATCTTACAAAATAAAACTTTCCTTGCAATTTTGAGATTGAAACGGATAATCTAATCCACGTCAGAAGGCCAGATTGAGTCTTCATAAATAAAAACACTTGTCATATCTTAGCGGACTTTGCTGTTTCAGCAGTTGTCATAAATAATAGTCCTGCTGCGAAAGGATGAAACAGTGAATGTCCATTATAATTATACAACTATATGAACAGTAGAACAGTAATGATACGGATAGGTATAGATCTAGATCAAGTGACACGTTGAATTTATGCGTTGTTTTTAAATTAATTTGTTTGAAAATTATTTTTAATGGATACTCGTATTTGAATAGATATTCTGTTTTTTTATTAAACAGTATATATATATATATATATATATATATATATATATATATATATATATATATTGCATTGTATAAAATTCGAAAGAAGAATAACACAACTGAAAGTGAGAAGAAATAAAAATTAAGCAAATACGCAGACAAAACAAAAAGTTGGATCGAATGAAAAACCAAAGAATCAGAAAAGAAAATGAAGCTATTTCAAGGGAAATTTGATTTTGCTGAAAAAAAGGAAAGATTGAAAAAGGAAATTAATGATAACCCAAAGACAGATGATTACATGGGAGACAAACTTGTACAAAAAATAATTGTTGCATGACACTGGTCAAAAAGCGAATACATGTGTAAAATAAATTATTTCGATGCTCTAATTTCATATCTTAACGCAGCTAAATACATATATACATGTATATTAGACAATCGGAAAAATGAGCCTTATTTTAACAACAAACTTGTATTCTACATATTTTAAGACGTTTAATTATATCTTTGTGTTTAACCTATTTCAGCCAATATATTCTTTGGTCTTCTTCATGTGTATCTGGTGTTCATTTTTCTTTCTTTCTTTCTTTCTTTATTTCTTTCTTTCTTACATTTCCCTTATCAAAAATAATAATGGAATTTAATAAGCACACTGGTTGATAATTTCTCATGATTATCTTAACCTGAAAAATGTGAAAAATAATTAAAATACAGAAGAAAACCAGAGCGTAGTAAAAGTTCATTGTTCTTTTAAGGAGAAGTATTTAAATTTTAATATACAGTTATTTATATAATGGACGATGTATTTACATACGAGGGATGTTCCAAAAGTCATACTTCGTGTTTATTTCCACGAAAACTACAAGAGATACAGTTAGAACAATAGGAGAGTTAAATAAAGGAGGTTTTTAACTAGAAGCACATTTTCCATATTGTCATCACGATTGTTTATGTTTATTTCTATTTTTTGTTTTGCTAAGTATTAACAAGTACTAGTGGCACCAAAACATATTTTTGTACACATCGCTTTCACCACTACTGCAATATATTACCTACCAACTAACTGTGCTCACATCCACTCTTTGATCACCATAAACTTTCAGTAAGAGCCAACAAATGAAAATAATTGAAATTTCCCCGTATGAATGTATTATTCAATTTGTCCTATCTGAATATAAGTGTTGGTTAAGTGTTGTAGTAGAGCTGATGGCTTTGATTTCAATCGCTACGACAGGCAGTAAAATCAACATTGGTTCAGCGGAAGGATAAATAAAAAAAATAAATGCTAATACGCAGTATTCCTTAGTATGGATAGCAAAACATGAACATTCTACTATACTGGATAGAATAGATATGAAATCTGATAATACTAATTCCTCATCTCAGAAATTAAGACAGATAATTCTTTGTTTTACATATAAGGAACGTTTAAATCATTCATCTGTTGGATTCTGTTATGAATTAGATAAATCTTCTCCGAGAGAAAAAAATGAAGTAACTGATAATGCTTTTGATTTGATGGTGAAAATTTCGAAAAAATATTAAGAAACATGTAATAAATTGCTTACTATTTTAAGTTTATGTTTTTCTCGTGTGTTAAAATAACTGATACGAATTCTGTAATGTGTGATGTTGCTTCCCGATGCCTCTTCTACAAATACTTTCACGGCTTCTGCTCTAGTGAACTTAGCTCACGGGTGTCCTCTATGTATGAATTTACACGAGCTACTAGACTAGCAACTAGGTCCCGTTCTTTAACAGTAAAACCGATAAAATGTAACAGCTTCTTTTATCGCACTTCCCGCCTGTGGAATTGCCTTCCGTATACTTGCTTCCCCGACTGATTGAATCTCCAGGAAATTTAAATATAATGTCAATAAACCTCTCCTATCTCACTAACTCGCATCCCATCTTTTTTCTCAAGCTCTTTTCTCCATCCACCCCACTCCCATTACACCGGTATTTTCATCCATCTATTACCCTCCTCCTGATATCCCCTATAACCTATCCTTTTTCTCATCACTTTCCCCTATGTAACCCCCTGCGCAACAGTGGCAGAAAAACTGCCTTGCTTGGGGTGAAATGATTAAAAGAAAATTCAGAAGATCTTCAAACATAATTCAGTAGGAAGACATAAATGTTAGAAAACAATGTGAACTTAAAGGATATGGTTGGAAACATGATCCCCATTTTATTTTTTTTATTTCTTTCGCATATATAACACATCACTTCAATAAGTGACATATAGATGGCTCCACTAATAAAAAATCCATCTGATTTTTATGAAATACTAACCTTAAAATTGCACGTGACAAAATTTGGGCCCAATTGGATTATTAGTTTACAAATTACAGTTATTTAAGCGATGCTACTATTGCAAATTTTCACAATAAAGGAAAAATCTGAATTTCATGTGTTTTTATGTTTTTTTAATCATATCACTCCGAGCAAGGCGATAACGCCACTGATGTGCAGGGGGCTACGTAAGAGTGAAAAGATTGGAAAAGAGAAAACCGGAAACCACATCCTAAACAGGGAACAAGGGATGAGCCTCTTCACCTGTTCAATAGACGTGGGTGGAGTGTGAACCGGGCGATAGTTGATAAAGCATTGCATTGTAATGGCTTGATAATCGGATTCTGCGCCGTCCAAAACAACGGTTAAGAGGTGGTATACTGACTTTAAACTCAGGTGTAATGATGCTGAACGATCAGGTCGCCCAAAATCGGTATTTTTCTCGGAAAAAAAAATCCACAAACACGTTTTGGCTGATCGTAAATTGAAGTTACGTGAGATAACATAGAAGTGGAACATATCAGAAGGCATTTTATTCAACACTTTGCATGAACATTTGTCAATGAGAAAGCTGTGTTCAAAGTGGGTGCCGCGTTTGCTCACAGTCGATTAAAAACAACAACGCATCGACGATTTAGAGCGTTGTTTGCAACTGTTTCAACGCAACAACAAGACGTTTTTGCGCAAATATGTGACAATGGATGAAACATGAATCCACCACTTTACTTTGGAGTCAAATCGACAGTCAGCTGAGTGGACAGCAGCAGGTGAAAGCTGTCTAAAGCGAGCAGAGACGCAAACATCAGCAGTCAAAATTTTGGCCTTCTTATTGAAAAAAAAAACAAAAATGGCCACGAATGAAGAAAAAAGTTATCTTTCACCAACACAAGTCGATCGCAACGATGGAAAAACTACATGAATTGCACTTCGAATTGTTTCCGCATTCACTCTTTTCTTCCGATCTGGTCCCCAGCGACTACTGACTGTTTGCAGACCTCAAAAGAATGTTCCAGGGAAAGAGATTTGGATCCAATGAAAAAGTGATATCGGAAACTTGAGACGTATTTTGAGGCCAAAGACAATATCATTCTACAAAAAAAGGCATCGAATTGTTAGAGAAACGTTGGAATCAGTGTATTACCCTAAGAGCAAACTGTTGATGAATAAAGTTGAATTTTGCCTAAAAGTTGTTTTTTTATTAGTTAGGCCTGGGATTTATTAAGTGATGTCTTATTAAATGTAACAATTCTTTAAAACAAAGAAAGTGTTTAAATATATTTTATTTTGTTTCCGATTCTAATCTACTTTAGAAGTTAAAAAAGTAAAATGTGGCAAAATAAAATGAATAAATTGAATTAAGTATTTAATAAACTATTCCCACAAATTTTGAAATATTCCAAAATCTAATACTATGTCTATACATCTGAGGTTAGACATTATTTACATTATTTACATTGTTCTGACTGTTGTCCCCATCTTTATTGCAATATTCACGACCTTCCGGACGTTGTACGCCCCGGTCTTCTTTGAGTGATTAGAATTTCAATCCGAACCCTTTATTTCGATCACTTGGGCATATTGTTCTCGTTCTATGTGCCGTGCTACTTCCGGATGTCTTAGTGTCTTAGTTATATCCCTTTAACTCAACTCTTCAAGTTATTTGTGTACCACTGCTGTAGCCAGGTATTGAACTCACAACACTTTGAATCAAGTCAATAGCTCTAACCAACCCTTTTATCCACTGGGTCATGTGTACTTGAGGATTTTTGTTGTATACGACTGGCTAAATAAAAAGAAAAATTATTAATTTTTTAATGCCATCCTTTTGATTTGTCCCTGTATTTTCCATTTGGTGTTACTTAAAAATAAAATGAAATAAACTAAATGGAACAAACAAAATAAAAAGCGCGTGTATCTTTGTTAAACATATAAAATTTTTTATTAGCACGAAATCTGTTAATCTTTCGTGAAACATGGAGAGCTATTTGGAAGGATTCTATTAAAATGCTTTCAATTATCGATACATTCGGCTCTTTAGGAAGAAAACACTGAAATAATGCACCAATAATACAAATGGATTGAATATATTTTATTCATTGACTTGTAAAAGCCTCGGCGGCTGTCCAGGTACATCAACACGTCTTGATTGTCCTAATCAAGTAAAATAATCGATTGGTGATTAATTAATGAACTTCGTGAGAAAATCTATATTCTCAAGACAATAGTGCTTGTTACTTTAAGAAACAGTTTCTTTTCCCTACTGTTGCTTGTGTGGGTAAATCGTTTTATACGGAATTTTAGCGTATGAATAAGTGTCTAAAAGTTTTACTGCATTTAAGTAATTTCATTTTCACGAAAAACAATTGTTTTAGTAGAGTTTTACTTTTGAAGTATTCAATGTAACATCCCTATCAATAAAAAAAGTTATATAATTAACGTAAATATAAAATTAGATTGCAACCATCTGAAAGAATGATAGTCAATGGCAATGCTAAGCGATTATCACCAAGATCAGCACTAAAATTTACGATAATTTAAGAAATTTCAACTGGAATCTGTGTCTCATTGCCAAACAGAAGAACACAACTATGGACGCTGATAGCAAACGGTCTCCCTTCTAATAGTTACTATTTCTCTTTCGACTTAATACTTTTATTTATTAAGCATGAATTTTAAATTCCACTACTCCTTGTTTCATCATTATTCATGACGTGACGTGTTCTGGTCCCTTGCTAGCTACAAAGAAAAAAGTCATAGCAACACCACAAGAGCTCCTTACGCACAACTGGACGATCTAATTGAATCGAAAAGAATTCCTATGTTTCCCATTGCTTTACTTAATCATTCCGTGGGTGTGGCACAAATACCGTTTTCACAGCAGAAATCCCTGGACCAAGTTGTTGAACCGATTTTAACTGATAACGATTTTCTGGTAGATTTATGTTAGATGTTTGCGAAGGAACGGCTTAATGCCACTGAATCCGTCGTCGCAAATTTTATAGGAAACAATCTCAGTTAATATTATCTCACTTTGTCAAGTTGTAAATTAATTCGATCGAGCCAAAGTATGTAGGCGTGTAAATAGACATGAATGTATATCATATAATTTTGATTCCATAGATTTTGATTATACTAAATCGATATTTCATTTATGTGATCATGGATACGTGTTTCGTTATGAGTATGGACTCATAGATAGATAGATAGATAGATAGATAGATAGATAGATAGATAGATAGATAGATAGATAGATAGATAGATTTAATCCGAGAATGATGCTTTTACTGGTACTAGTTCCAGTCACTTAACGCCACGTTCTTCTAGGAGAGTATACATGCGATCGTGCACCGACGAGGCAGGTCTATCAATCTCGATAGCGTATACGTAGTAAAAACTATTAAATTCAGGTTGGTGACATACTCACAAGGTTTTACTCGTATACTTTCATAGATGCTGGATTGATAAGTATTTGTGCCTTACTTTTCGATCACATCTCATGTCCATGTGTGTGTGTTGCATGTCTGTACACTTTTTTTTAAAGTTTCTAAATATGTACCTTCATTTTCATTTTTATAACATAAAATAAGCCAGTTAGAAGATCTCTCAATCCTTTAATACTTGAAATATAGTAATATGTTATATATTTAAATAGATTGCTAATGGTGTCTTAGTCATTTCAAATTATTTCCCTTGAACCCCGATACAGCTATTCCAATATCCTTTCCATTATTTAAATCAGTCTGCAAAGTCCTCTTTCGAAATCATGTCGAGTTCTACTTAATCAGCATGGAAAACAAAAGGGACCTTGGTTATTATCTTAAATAGATTACACAAAAAAACCTGGAATCGGGCATGACACACAGCAGAAAGAAAATATCAGCTAATACAACATACTACTGAATGATCTAAGCTGCAAAGAGATGTATACAGAATCAAAGGCAAATAAACTTGAGTGAATCTGCAAATTAAAAGTGGAACACATTATGTAAAACACTAGTGACATCAGCGAATGATATTATCCCAAGGAATACAATAAATATAAAGAAAGAGAGAATGGCAGATGAAATTCTAGGGATGATGAAAAAGTGAGAGCAATCAATGTCCAGAAGTTGAAAAGAGTACAGAACATTACACAGAAAAATTAGAAACAAATGTAGACAGACTAAAGAGGAATGGCCCACTAAAAAGCATTCGGAAATAACAAGAATGAGCAAGTAAGCACAACAGAATATAAGAACTCATCTTGCTGTATAAAATCAAACAAAAGAAAAAATATTTCAAAGGTGGAGCGAATACGTCAGAGAACTATTTCAGTGTGTGTGTATATGTATGTTTGTGTGTGAGAGAGCAAAAGAGAGAAAGAGATAGATAGAGAGAAAGTGGTGAGATAAAGAAAGAGAAACTTATAACACAGAAAAATATGGAAAGATCGAAAATATTATAGTTTAAAATAAGATCGGCTATGAACAAGATGAACAGGAACAGAGTAACGGGACCAGAGGAAATGCTCTCAGCCTTTGACGATTTCAGTGTCAGCAAGATAGACGAAATATATGTAAGTGGCGACATACCTGAGGGCTTCAGTAAATTCATCTTTTTGACGTTCCCTAACAAATCAGGAGCGCATGAATGTGAGCTCCATCGGACCATCAAATTATTGAGCCACATAACCAAAGTAATGATCCGAATCCCAAATGACTAGATCATGGAACAGAATTCAACTGGAAATAGAAAAAAATGGTGGGGCTTTGTCAAGGGTACTGGTATAAGAATTGTGAAATTTATGATCAATATGATATTGGAGAAATGCAGAAGAATGTACACTTACATTTTATAGTTTCCGTTAAAGCATTTGACGAAAAACAGCACAAGGATCTACTTGAACAGTTAAAAAACTTGATCTGGAAAGCATGTTAGAATAATTCAGAACTTATACTGGAAGAAAATCACCTGAATACGGATAAAAAATCAATTGAGTCATTACACAAAAGTAGAAAGGGGGTTAGACAAGGGTGTATCTTCTCCCCCGGTTCAACCTTTATATCGAGTTCAATATAGCGAGGCTCTCCTAAGGGATATGAAAACCCTAGCAGCACTTATTATCGGTGGACATAATCATAATAATATAAGCAGATGACTCTGGCACAGAAAGAAATACAGCAACTCCTACACAATGTACTATAGGAAAAAGATTAGCCATTAACTGTAGGAAAGCAGAAAGTATAGTTGTCAGAAAAATGAAATCCCGAGTTGAACTACAAATTGAAGATGTCAACATGAAACAAATACAGAAGTTAAAATATCTTGGAAGCATTTTAAAAGAAGAAAATGCTACATCAAAATCCGAACGTGCATTTGATTAGCGAAAGATGCGTTCCAAAAGCTAAACAAAGTACGAGGAAACAGAAAAAATCATTATAAACAAACAAAAGAGTGATGAACTGCTATGTGATATCAGTCCCCTTGTATAGCAGTGAATGCGAGAGAATCTCTCTACAGAAGGACAATTGGAGATAGTAGAAATATGATTCTACAGAAGAATGCTGAGAATCAAATGATCGGAGAAAATAAGCAGTAAATATCCAGAAAGAAACAGCTGAAGTTACTTGGAAACATAATGAGAAAAGAGGGCTTGAAGAACTTGACACTCACATAGCATATTGAAGGCAAGAGAGACCGTAGAAGACGGCTTTTTGTGATTGGTTGGTGTAACAGAGGGAATAGAACACTTGGCAAAGGTAGAAAGCTTGCTAAGAGCCACAACGGGTAGGAAGCTGTGGCTCTTAGCAAGCTTTCTACCTTTGCCAAGTGTTCTATACCCATGTCCTGAAGAGACATGATGCATAGAAGAAGAAAAAGTAGAACAAATGATTTAGTTTGAAGCTGAAACAATATTTAAAAAGGTACCCAATTTTATTAGATTTCATTTTCGAAACAGTACATCAAATTATTATGTTTGTAAACATTCCATTTTCGAGCCCAATAAAAACATAATAGATAGCAATGATACCCAATACTACACGGGCCAAGTCCTTCCTTTTTGTTCAATGTGTTTGTTTGAGAAATTTGTGCAGTTCTTAAAATAGGAGCGAAATTGCGGTGATTAAAACAGTTCGATTGGTTTAAACATTTCAGTAACAGTTTATTTAATTTGATAGATTTTCGGCATATATTGTTAAAAATATCAACATTGCTTACTTTCCTTTACTACCAAACTGTAATTTACATGCTTGGGTTTTTGCCACTTTCAACACAGAAAAAGTCTTTTTGTGAATAGCAAAGCAATTTAATTTATAAATGCCATCTGGAAAACAATTCCTTCCGAGAAGATCAGATAGGAAATCAGTCAGTTAAATGTCATACGTGAAACACACTTGGGCGATCATGTCTCGAAAGAGACATGACTGACTGGGCAGAAGGTTATCCCGCAGTATGTTGCCATTGCTTTCTGTGGTAGACTGGTTGCCAGCCAAGGTTATAGAACCCAATGTGTCATATTATTTAACCCATAACTGGAAGGAAGAGTCGGATTAATACCTTTCCCAAGGGTATTTGTGCGTAAGTGAATGTAAGGAATTTAACTGGAATTCGAACTCGGCATCCCGATTTGTCTTTCCGAGTCGATATCTACTTCACCACAACGCACATCCGATAGGAAAACAATTGTTGTTATTATATTGGTTTTTGGAGCTGAATAGACAAATTTGGTTGGGTAAGATATAAAACGTATGCTAGATTGGTAGATATGAATGATTAAAACTGCATTTATTTAATATCACAGTTTTACGTATTATTTGCGTTTTATTTCAAACACACAGACAAACAACTTTATATATATAACTTTCAGAGTCTCGAATGGACGCATTAAAATTTTTGAGGTTTATATATTAGATGTAATATGATTAATGATAAAAGTTATAGCAATGGCCTCCCCTAGAAAGAACACGCATAAAGGCAGAAGTTCAAATAAAACTGGAATAAATTCGATAAGCCAGTATTTTATCTCGATGTAAGAAAAATTGTTCAGAATTGCCTGAAGACAATAACAGCAGTCGACTTTCTTGAAGTGAAATTTTAATATTTTAACAAAAGCGATTTGCACACACCTTTTAGTTGCGACAGATAAGCCGAATAAAAGCTGGCTTCATCGATACTTTTTACACACACACACACACACACACACACACACACACACACACACACACACACACACACACACACACACACGTATATGTACATTTCGGTTTTCGAATTTTATATGTGAGAAAACTCGCGTGTTCACTGAGTGGAATTTCAGATACGCACTGTTAAGCAGACAAGTAAGTAGTATATCTGATAGTTCAGCTTAACTGCGCATCGAGTGTCAAAGCTCAGTCACGCGTAGATACAACCATTTATCCTCGCAAAAATGAGGTCCATTGTTTAACATGCACACAAAGTTCTCACACGTACAGTTTATTGCTTCGTCTCATTTCCACATCGTATTTAAGCTTAATATTTAATTCTAAAAAATAAAACAATGCTTACACCAGTTACTTCCATTCACACATTATTTAGTAACCCAAACATACTCTTCGCTGACTTGCGCACATTCTCATGCACTTCCCGTCCATTTCTTAATTAAGACAAACGTATAGATGCAGACTGTTGCGATTCAGGAAATTTAAACATTATATATAACATTGCTAATACGACGAAACAGCTTTATTTTTTCCTTTGTCATATTTTTAAAAATTTATAGGAAATTTATTGTACCGAAAATCGAAGCTGATTTGGAAGAAATTCAGTTAAGTAAAATAATGAGTAAACGCATTTTGAATCATATGCAATATATTTCCTCTGGAAACTCACCTTCATATCAGAAGTCCGACTTATGGTGGATCAGCACATTTATCGATTTACTAGTTATCGATAGGTATACTATAAATGATTATACTATCCACTCCTCTATAAGAATAATCTTTACGCAATCGAATCATAATTCATAAGAGTCATTACCATTTTAAAAACTGCTACTACTATTATTAGTAACAGTACAAATAATAAAGAGGATGAGTGTTATGATGATTAGTGATGATGATGATGATGAAATCAAAAAAACAATAATAGTTTACTAAAGTAGAAAGCATTGGAAATACTTCTCTATGATTTGACTTTTAACACTGAAAAACATTATTTCTCTATTTTTCTGAGATTATTTACATTAATTTATATCGTTCGAACAACTGTTCTCATCTTTATTGTCATATTCACGACATTTCGGCTATTGTATGCTGATATCTTCTTCAGGTGACATTAATTTTGAACCCTTCCACTGCATCCAACCAATGCTTTTATCTTCAAGGACACAAGGATCTCAAGCGTTGGTTAGATTCAGTGACTTGACCCAAAAGACTTGTGAGTTCAATATATGGCGACAGTAGTGGCAAACAAAAGCTAAATAAAAAAATAGAAATAACTAAGACATCAGGAAGTAACGAGAACAATCTACCCCAGTTAGGGTAGAAATAAAGTGTTCGCTTCAAAATTACATTCACCTGAAGAAGGTCGGAGCTTACAACGACCGAAACATCGTGAATATGATAATAAAGATTAGAACAACAGTCCAAACAATGTAAATACTGAAAAACATATCTTCATAAATGAAAACTAAGCTTATTTTGGATATCTTTCCTAAACTGGATCCTCACAAAGCATGTAGACTTGATGGTATCCTTGCAACAAACCTAAAGAAATGTACTCCTGAAATGACTCCCGGTCCATCTAAATACTACAAAAATGACTTTCTCCTTCTAGCTTTCCTGTTTGTTAGAAACCCACTTCTTTAGTTCCTGTTTTTGAGAACTCTGGCGAAGTATTAGAGACTCTAATCAACTCCTAGTTGGTTAAACATCTCATCTCGTTGCATCATCTGTCAGGTATTGCTTTCACTTCTTAGGTAAATGGCTAATGGGTTAACAGTTATTGCTGAAAGAGACTGTCAAGCTTTAGATGAGAATGGTTGTTTTAGATATCATGGAGGCGCTTGACATGTTTGCTCGTTTTGACAAGTTGAAGGTTTTTGGTTTGTGGTCGAATTTTTATTCAATCTTTCTTATGAAATCCTGAAATGAAAGCTATCTTGAACGACCACACTTCTAGACTTTTTTGCATTAATGAGGATATTCCCCAGGGCTCTATTCTTTGACCTACGTTGTTCCTTATTTTCATCAACGATCTTCTCGTTATCATCAATTCTTGACTTGGTGTCTATGCTGATGACATAACTACTTGCTCCTGTCTTAATGATATGTCTGATAGAGTAGATAAGGTTAAGTTGGCAACTTATATAAAATAAAATAAAATCTGTTGTTAATTGGAGCAAGAAATAGCTTGTTAATTTTATCACGTCCAAAACGAAACTGCTCTCTTTTAATTGTCAAGAGGTTCTTTTTTTCCTTCCATTAGCACGGTTGATGCTAACCTTCAGAAGACTGACATTGTGCCTTTTTCTACTGATATGAAGAACGAATACACTGAATCAATTGCTAGCTTTACTACAAGGAAAGTTGCTTCACTATGTCGTGTCAGAATCTATTTTACAAAAGAATATATCTTATATTTTGCAAGTCTTCCATTCGTCTATGCATTGAACATCTGTTATGTATCTAGAGATTCCTGACAAAATTCAAAGAAGAATGATATGGTCCTCACCTGGCCTCTTCGTTTCAGTCACTTTCCCACAATAGCATATATTGGCTATAAATATTTTCATGGTAATTGTTCTGATGAGATAAAATTAAGTGCAGTATTAAATCTGCAGCTAGGTCTAATCATTTTACAGTTGAAATTGCTAGATGTAAGTTTTATGTTAACAGTTTCTTTTCTTACACTTCTCGCTTGTGGAAATCTCTTCTGGTTTCTTTCCAGTCAACTTCGTTCTTAAAAAATTTCAATACAATGTCAATTATCATTTTCTGTCTCCTTGAGCCCATTTCTTCCATTGTCCTTTCTTCTTAATGAGGTTTATTTTCGTTCACACTCAGTAGTCTGTCCGTGAGTGGCTTTATCGCCTTTCTTGGTTGGAAATTATTAAAATTAGATAAAAAAATGTTTTTTCGATCTACTTCAATTTTTCGTTTTGTTTCACTTCTCAGCCTGGAAAGAAAGTATTCCTTTGACTACTGGAAATGGTGAAAATATCACTTGTTTTTAGCAAAGTTGTTACGACGATTTAAAAAATGACACCTTGAAATATATTAAAGCAATAAACTCATGCTAAAAACAACCACAAATAGTAACTATTTATGTTAGGAGAGAATTATATTTTATAAGATTGTCATATAAGTTTCATGAAATTTGAATTACCCACACTAGAAAAAATATTGAAATATTAACGAATTATTATTGCATTTGAACTTACAAAATCATTAGCCTATAAGAATGGCATCAAAGCACACAGTAGGTTCATAAACTAGCACTAAAGGCAAATTAAGAATTAATCAATGTATTGATTAAAAAGCTTTTGATTTCAAGAAATGTGGATGAAGGAAGTTTAGAAATGAAGAGTCAAATTGTCTGCTTTACACAATATCAGCGTCACATTGGCAGATAAATTTTGAGATGTATGAAACATATTCTTTGTGGAAATCGGTTGGGTTTCGCTAATACTGATGAAGTCTTTTTAAAATTAAATTCTTTTTTAAGTTCGTTTTCTTTATGTAAATTCTACTTTTTGTGCTTTGGAATATCGACTTCACTATTATTTTTCAGTAAAATTTATAAATTTTCTTGAAGTTATAAACTTTTCCAGTGAAGAGGGTATACTGAAAACTTGTAAATCTTTCAAGTTTGTCTTCCGTTTTCTTTTGTTTTCAGGGAGGATCTTTTTCCAGCTTCATCACTTCAAGGAAACATTCTTGAATTTCAATGCATAAAATTAATTTTTGCCAAAGAAGAGCACTGACAAAGGCAGAAAGACAAAATTGTATTTTGCGAAAAACTAAAACGAACCTGTTCGGAAGAAAGACATTTCCAAACGAGAAATGAAGACAGGTTTTTACAGCTTTGTATAAAAAACCCATATTTTTCATTTAACCATCTCAAATGACATACGCGATATTGTACTAGAAGTATTTCAAAATGAAATCGAGGAAGACACATGCATTACTTTTCTTTTTTGGGCTATGTCCCTTCAGGAAGTGAATTATCATGGATCTCCACAACTTCCTATCCCTTGTAGCCCTTAGTAACATTTATCTACCAGATCAGGTAGGTTGTCCACGTTTTCCTCTGTCCCGTTTATGTTCGATGTGTCCAGTGAGTGTCAAATTATCTAAACCAAGCCTTTTTGTCCTTGCTTTGCAACCCATTCACTCATAAATAGGTTATTCTCTATTTCATTATTTTCTTGCATTTAGTATCTCCTGTGAACGTTCAGTTCTCCATATATATTTTCTTAAGCATGTACCACAAAAAATTAATATCTCACTTTCTTATTCTAGTTTTTATTTTCCTTAAAAATATATCGTTAGTCTTATATTCTGTCCATAGTATTCTCAGCATTCGTAGGTAGTAACACGAGTCGTTTCAAGTCTTTTCTTTATCTGTGAGGAGATTGTTCAGCATTCACCATCATATCGAAGATTAGCTACTGAGTATTAGTTCTTCAGCTAGCTTTTCTTTGTTTGAAAGGACAGTTTTTTATCACTTCATACTTTGCTTCCAGTCTTCTGTGTTACTCTTTCTATCGTCTGTCACTAAACTACTGTGATATTCAGTTTTCTTCCCTTGGTTGATTTTGATATTCCCAACAACAAGCACACACTTATGGCGAACTCTTTTGCTGATAACCATACATTCTGCCTTCTTACAACATTGTTTTTGCTTCTTTTTACTGCATTTTCCAAGAGTTCTTTCTAATAATTTTCGATTCTATCCTCAACGCATTCTCATTAGCGTATCTTATGTTGCTAAAGTTATGTGAACCCAAAATAAAACATGGTATGTTTTCTAGTTCTTTAAGAATCATTTCGCCGTATACAATAAATAAATCAGATTAAAAACGCCTCCTTGTCACACTTCACTTTTTACTTTTACGTATTCAGTGAATTTCTTTTCTATCCAAACACAAAAGTAAAAGTTACGGATTATTCGCATATCTTTCTTACGTAAATCCAGCTTTTCTCTTATTCCAAAGAGTTCTTCGTTATGAATGTCTTTGTGTAATCTATAGAGAATAGCTAAAGGCGTTTCTGCATTTGAATTTCTTGCACTAGATGGTAACAAAAATAGCATTTTTTGTTCCAGTATCTTGAACAAAGATACAATGTTTTTGCCATATTTCTGGTTACATTGAATTTCCGGTGGTATTTGCATTCATTTACCTCTGATGTTTTGGTAGCCCAATGAAGATAGACTTACTGGCGTCTTGTCGTATTTCCTTTCTATCGCATATTTTGTTTATCATTTCAACAATCGTATTCATCTCAAAATCATCTAAGGCTGTCGTTATTCTTATTACAATCCCTTCCGGTTATGTTACTTTGTTTCTGTTCATTGACAGAAACATAGTCATCTAAATTAAACCTAAATCAAGATCATTTAATTCTTCCATGGTTCAGTGTATTGTTGATTGTTTCTGATTAATTTGTCCATGTTTAGAATATTGCTGCTACAATATTCTAAACATTAGTGCTCCTGCTATTTGTATTGCGCTCTTAATAAAATCCAAAGAATAATCTGCGATATTATTGGTCCTGATCTGGCATCTCAGCTTCAATCATTTTTCCACCACCGTAAGGTTGACCCTTTGTGTCTTTTCTATAAATACTTTCACGGTAATTGTTCGGATGAACTCTTCGCTATGATACCTAGACTTTTGGAATTTAAGTCCAGTACTAGACTAGCGTTGAGATCTCATCAGTTTACAGTTGAGCTGACGATATGTAGCTGCAAATTCCATTCTAGAAACATTTTGTCTTGCACTTTTCGCTTGTGGAACTCGCTTCTGGTTTCATACTTTCCAGTCAACAAACTTTAATCTGCAAAAATTTAAATGCAATATCAATCACTATCTACTATCTTCCTGATTAATCTTTCCTTCTCCAGCTCATTATTAATTTTTCTGTCCCTAATTTTTCCATAACCTGTGACCCCTTGCGTCTTAGTGGCTTTACTGTCTTACATGAGGTGATACCGATTAAAAATAGTAGTAGTGTGCTATCTTTTCTTATTATAAATGTTCCTTTTTTAGATTTGATGCACTCAAAGTGTACGTTTCCTGTCCAACTATTTCTTTTATCGTTTATTCCAACGTCGGCAAAACAATCACTGCCCTTTTTTGCGGATATAATTGCACACGTAGGATATCACGTGGTGTCAATAGAAAAAAAATAAAAAGAGCATCGTGTATAAATATGTGCAAACGAACAATACAAAAATATAAAGCTTTTGTTATCTCTTTCTACTCGCTTGGCAGAAAGTATTTGATTAATTCGGGTTTCAATTTCGAGATCCTAACTGAATGGAATCTTTAAAGATTATTCAACCAGTTACAAACGAAGTGCTTATATGGCATGACTTGCGCTTCACTTGATACTTTTTTCTTGTGACATAGCTGCTTCAGTAGCTTGCTGTAGAGACAAAATTCCGATGTATCATGTTCATGAGTCTTCATGACATACATACATAAACACACAAAACTGATCGAAATTTTCAACAAAGTGCTGTAACAGATTACTATCTTTTACAGATAATATTTCAAACCTAATCTTGTCATATATGTAGTGTCTCTTATAGAATATCAATTCAATCATTTAAAGTTTTTAAGAAAGTTTGCAACAAAACTTGTGGACACAGGGTGCGATGATTAAATTGTCGTCATTATATATATTTTTTTGTCGAATGCACAGGTTAGTAATGTCAGTGGGGCACCGATTGTGAGAAAAGAGCACCATGACGCAATTGAGTCCACCGCAAGTTTATAAACTGCATTTTGTACTGCCTGGCATTCACGGCAAAAGCTTTAATACGAACATTTCAGAGTTTTTAGGTGTCAATATGAGGAGAGCGCAGAGGATTCGGAAAGAGTTGGATCAGTTTAATGGTGATTACGAAGAGTATTGGAATTATCACTAGCAATAGCTGCGTTGTGCTTCCATTTATCTTTCTACAGGGCCTCAAACTCAACATGAAAGCCTAAAGTGCTTTTAGAAGGTAGTACTGCCCTGGGTGAAGAAGGTGGCTGCTGGAAGGCCCTATGTCTGGTAACAAGTCTCTGCACTATGACACACAAGCATGAGATCCCAATCATTGCGGTTAGACAATTTCTGCGTCCACATCACCTCTTATAACTGTCAATCTAACTCCCCAGACTGCGATCCCCTTGATTATTATCCGTGGGTGAGAGACAAACAACAAAACTCCTTTCCATATCAAAGATGAACTGAAGGTAAGGATTATGGCAGCATGCGCTAATTTAAACAAGGAGACCGTCCAGAAGAGACACAGGAGGTTCTGAAAACATCTAGAGGTCGTGGTTGAAGTCAATGGAAATTTTACTGAATAAATTTACCCTTTCGTTTGTCAAGATATTTTTGGGTAATTTTGGTAAATATATCTGTTAAAATGAGATATCAGTGTTATTTTTTTATCTAATTTAAACGATAATTTAGCAATCGCACTCTGTATAATGATCAAAATTTCGCTTTTTCAAGTCATGCGAAAAAGTTTTAACATGGATGTATTCGTTTTGGTTAATTAGTGTAGCTTTATTAGTAAAAAAAGCATATTCTTGTAAATGATTTAACTCCTGGAACATTTACATAACTGTACATATTATTATCGCATCTTGTATGAATTGCTGCTTATGAGTTTACAGTTTCCTTAAAACATTTTGCCCGTTTTTATTGGCAATGACAAGTATGGGAAAGTTAATAAAACGTTTCCCCAAAATAAAGCATACACATTTATTAAACTGAATCATTTTCGGGAAGATGAGTTTAGCATGTATTAAAATGAGCAAGAAAAGTGATATTGTTCCGCATGCTTAACATGGCAATTATAAGGTTGGTTGGAATGAAACTAGAAACTAGAGACTTATGTGCTAGAAACTGATATAAACATTTGAAATAACTCCGGAATAGATTTTTCAAAGAAAATTAATGAACAAGGACAAATAAAGAAGCAATATATCATTAGATTGAATCGTTCAATTAGGAATAAATAACATAAATTGATGTTATGTATGAAATTGTTGTAGAGTAAATATGATACACCAGGTAATAACAAATTAACTAGGCAAGACGCCTTTAATAAGGAACTCAGGAAGAGTTTTGGGACAACTTCACTCGAACTCGAAAGTGACAGTCAAGCTCTGAATTTGGGCGTATGTTATTTTCTCTTTTAATGAGAGATTGAGATTGAAGTTGTTGAAATTTGTTGTGTATAACTAATGGATTAGATAAATTGTTATATAAGAGATTGTACTTAAGTATGTTTTTATTTCTGCTACTTTCACACGCACACACACACACACTTATATATATATATATATATATAAGACTGGGTACAAAAGTATAGAGGAAAGATAAATGATGAACAGTTTTCAAGAAGATAGAAGATAGTAATTGACATTGTATTTTTAGAGATTGTAATTTTCAGGGAAGCAAACAAACGAAAGGCGGGAAGTACGAGAAAAGAAGATGGTGGTTAAATTTAACTATTTCAACTGTAAAAGGGTCGCGTTTAAATTCATTCGGTCGGAGTACCAGGGAAAACATCTTTTTAGAGCAGTTTCCATGAAAATATTTGTAGAAAAAAACAGAGAATGCCACGTCACATCGGTGAAAAAGTGACTGAAGTCTAGATGCCAAGTCAAGACTGATTACATTGCAGATCCTCCTTTAGATTTTGTCAAGAACCTCAAGATGAATGGCATATGTCCCCGACCAGATATGGCAACAGTATTCAATGCACGGACGAATGGAAGATTTATATATGTGCAAAATTGATTCTGGTGAGAAAAATTTTCTGTCACGACACACCGACCCAAACTTCCTAGCAGTAGACTCATCTATGGATTCTATGTAGTCGTTCCACTTTAGGTTGGTTGTAAAAGTGAGGCCAAGAAGGCGTAATGTGTTACTCCCCAGGACACTAGATGACGGGCAGGAAAATTTGTCTCTGGTGGTTAAAGGAGAGCAGTTTTATTTTAGAGGCATTCATATTTACAAGCCATTTCCTGTCCCAGTTAGCCGCTGTTATAATGCTGAAATAGAAAATTACTGATATGAATTATACCTATGAAAAAAAATTATATAATGCAAACCGTTTGAGCAATTTTTAAAGGAAAGACATTATAATATTGTTCAAACAGAATTAAGATTTTACTATTTATAGACTTAACATTTCAAGTCAGAAAAATCAGGATAGTCCAGATCGTGAACAATAAGTCATTGATCCGTGATAGATACTAGGTTGCAATCTGCATGGTTTAGCAGTAACAAGGATATATCTGTGGCTTCTTGATTGAATCACACTAAGAAAAAGAACCATCTCGCATGTGGAAATATCTCAAACAGTGTGTAGGTTTTCATACAGGCAAATAGGATAAACATCGACATATACAAAATTGCAATCCACACACACACACACACACACACACACACACACACACACACACACACATATATATATATATATATATATATATATATACTATAGTCATCTGCAGACAGATCTGTTTCACTGTATCACAGCTCATCAGTACGGTTAGACTCCGATTGCTTTTTTACCCAGGATTGAAACCCGACCGTCAGTCGGCGATTCTACCTCTGGGCTACGAGCGTTCGGTGAAAGAAGGCAGACTTTTTAGCGCGTATATCATTATACACGCCTAATAGCCATAGAGCTCCAATTCATTATTGATATATATATATATGTCAGTATTTGTCCATATTTCTGAGATGAGGCATTATTTACACTATTTATATATTTTCACGGCATTTCGGCCGTTGTACTCTCCGGCCTTCTTCAAGTGTTAAGAATTTCGAACCGAACCATTTATTACTATCACTGGGGTATATCATTCTTATCCCTTGTGCGAAGCCGCTTCTGGTAGTCATGAGTTATCTCCCTTTAACTCAACTCTCTACCTTATTTGTTCACCACTACTATAGCCTGGTATTGAACTCACTATTTGGGTCAAGTCACTGGAACTAACAAACCCCTGGAACTAACTAACTGGGCTATGTGTCCTTGAGGACCGCAGCGATTGAATTTCTGGGACTTATAGACCTAATGTAAACTTTTTTACCATAGTTCATACTGCAATTTTTGATGTTAATGGTTTTCTTTAGTATTTTTACTAGAGTTCACATTGCAATTTTTGATGTTGATGGTTTTTCCCTATCAATTTTTTTTTTTTTTACCAGAGCTCATATTGCAATTTCTTTACACTAATGATTTTCTCTGGTTCCCATATTGAATTTATCTCTATGCTTGGTCGGCTTCGGAGATTTTTATAGACTATCATATGCACTGATTCCTTAGGTTTTGGTAGATTTTGATAGAGGTGGTTCTACACTTTGCAGGTACCTCTCCCGAGTAAAACACCCAACAGAGGAGTACATGCCAGAGGTGTGTGTGCAGCATTCCATATAGCTGTGGATAGAAATATAAAGGAGGAACAGGCTGCCTTCTTAAGGTTTGGCCACAAAAACATGACAAGGCCATAACACGAGGGGAGTTAAAAAAATTAGGCATAGCTGACTACATATGGAGGAAGAAAGGGGATCGCCGCCCCCTATAGGATAAAGTTGGAATAATAGATAGAGAAGGCCACTGGAAATTATGTAAATTTAAGGAATCAGCGCATATGCTAGGCTACAAAAATCTTCTAAGCCGACCAAGTATAGAGATGTATACAATATGAGAACAAGTAATACGGAGTGCCAGGGAAAAGTATGAGTGTAAAAAAGAAAAATGAAATATGAGCTTTGATAAAAAAATACTAGCAAAAACCATCAACATCAAAAATTGCAATATGAACTCTGATAAGAAATACTAGAGAAAACCATTGATATCAATAGTACTACAGAAATCCATTAACATCAAAAACTGCAATATGAACTCTTGTAAAAAAGGTTACTGAAACATTCGGTTTATAAGTCCCAGAAATTCAATTGCTGTTGTCCTCAAGTACATATGGCCCAGTGAATATAGGCGCTGGTTAACTCCAGTAAGTTGTGAGTTCAATACCAGGCTACAACAGTGATGAACAAATAACTTAGAAAGTCATCGTAATAAAGGGTTCGTTTCGAAATTCCAATCACCTGAAGAAGGCCCGAGCGTACAACAGTCGAAACGTCGTGAAAATAGCAACGAATATAAGAACAATAGTCCGAATAATGTAAATAGTATATATATATATATATATATATATATATATATTCGCCGGATCATCAGGACAAGGCTCACTTTTATATATATATATATATATATATATATAGTTTCAAGTATGTTATGTATATAGGCAAAAGTACTCAATATCACAGATAGAGCGTATGTAAATATAAAAATGAGTATTATGATCAGCATCAAGCGGTGACAGTCTGTTTCATACTTCATAATCGTGCGTGTCTGTGTGTGTGGACGCGCGCTTGTGACCGTGTAGTTAGAACATTCGCTTTCCGACGATAAGAACCTGTTTCCAATCTCTTCAAGATCTATTTATCAGAAAGGAAACTTATTTCTATAAAATCATGGATAAATATAGTCTATTTTATTTCAAGGTTTAAGTAAATTATAGCTAATGCAACATATACGTATAATATTTTATTTTATTTTTTTGCTGTTTAACATGACATCTATTTTTCTGCGAGAAAAATAGTCCTTAAAATAGCCGTTTCGAGACAATTGAGCAGCTAAAATTAAAATCACCTATACTAAATAGTTTAAGTGAATTAACTTCTTTATCGAAATTTTTTAATCGAAATAGTTTAAGTGAATTAACTTCTTCATCGGAATTTAAATAACTTTGGAAGAATGGATTGTTAAAAAATAAATGACGTCTGAATAGGCTCATTGCTTGTTGCGTACGATGGCTTCGTGACACCTCTTAAAATTTGTTATTTTGAGAAACAAAATTAGTGACTCAAAAATTTGAAATATCGTAGCATAAAATAATCCAATATTTGTTTATGAATAGCAGTTTAAGTTTCCTCAGCTTTTAGCAAATTTATTGATAAAGGTTTGCTATGAAATATCCGAATAAGGTATGTAAAATGTAATACATAAAAGGCAATTGGATGTTTCAATTTGTTTCGCTGACAAGAACATTATCAAAACATAACTGAAAATATTTAATGAAAAATCGTCATCATGCCAACACTTATATTTCTCTGTCACATTTGCTGGGAAAATTTCAAAATAATATTAAGCCCAAACCCTAGGGGCTATCACTCTGGCAGTACCTTTCCTTGGGGAGGGGCTGGAATCATTATCTGGTGCTTGCGGTGTCCCCAAAGGGTGAAGTGCAGATGGTGCTTGAGCAATTTTTCCACGGTATTGTCGTTAAACCTACTTTAAACTTACCTTGTGTCCCATTCGGTAGTGACGTGCGTGCAGTAAAAAATACTCCTGATACTTAAAAACCCGTTTTCTCGTATTCTAAGTACAAACCATCGTTTCGACTTTAAAACACCCAAATGACTAAATATATTCATTATATATCATCTAGAATAATAATCGAATCAATTATATCATGACTCAATTTGATTGATCAACATATCACTTTCTCTAGCTAAGTGACATTAAAATACATACTAGTTAAACATTGAAATCAAATTTTAATTACGGCTTATACTTTCCTAAACACCTAAATAACCATAACTTATATTTTGAATAAATACATAATTTTCTTTGAATACCAACGCTCTTTTTTTCTCATTACTTTTTTTATTTTTATTTTCCTTGAACAAATCACCAGTTTTAGGTTTTATTTTACCATATTTCTTATGTAGAAATCGCATTGATTTATTCACGAATATATTTGAAAATTTATTCCCTTAATTACTTTTTCAAAATGACCACGGCGCTTTTAAGTAGCCGGGGTTGCTATGGTAATAACTTTTCTTTACATTTCTTTTTCGTTTATGTTTTGAATGTTTCTGTGAAAGAAGCGAAACATCAACAAGGAAATAAAAAAAAAATGAAAAATCGAATTTATTTTTCACGTACTACTAATTTCTTTTAAAACTTGAATGACTATCCGGTCTGCTGGAACAGTGACATCGATGATCTGATAAATATTCTTCTCTTTTACTAAACATCCGGCTTAGATTGATTTTTTTGCTATTAAAACAGTTTCTAATTTGTTCCTATACAATTGCCCTGCATTCATACATTCTCATTGTTTTCACAATTTCTAGTGGAACACTTCCTACGCAGTCGCCTCTGTTTTTGTACGCCATCTGATCAAATTTGCTGCGTTCGCTTATTTTATAATTGGAGGTTTAATTTTCCTCACCCTCCATAGACTAAAACTTTTTTGCTGCTCTGTTATTTTGATAGAGTTTGGCTCACTATTAATAAGAATTTAGTTTCTCACTACATATGTTCTTTGTGTGTCCATATCTCTGCTATCCTATTTTCCCTATGCTATTATTTTTCATTTATTCTATTATCATTTCTACTGCAACTTTTGTTTGCCATTATCAGTATTTTATTATCATGCCTTATGTAGAGTTCAAGCCCATTGATAATTTGAAAGACACAATTCTCAATTCTAAAGCCTTCCTGTTCTTTCATTTTTCAACATCGACCTTAGCGAACAGAATATTCTCCTTTTTTCTCAGTTTTTCTCTTGTTCAATCTAAATATCTAACTTTGTATTTATACCTTTGACCTGATGTCTGCAGCCCATCGTTGTTCTTCCGATATAATATTTTTGTTTTTGTTTTCACTCCATTCTATTTAATAATTGAATCGGTTTTAAGCATTTTCTTTCCGCAATAGATTACTCAGAAACCGCACGTAATTCCTATCTTACCCGTTTTGTCATTTGCTTTTCTTTTCTTCTTCATATCACACAATATTCTATATGAAAAGTCCTACTGAGAGTTGAAATTTTAATTATTGAGCAACAACATATTTAAAACAAAAAAATTCTAAGGATTACAAGATGTCGTTTTCTTTGTCGTTGATATCATTTTCCATCTTGTTATCCAATTTATTTTAATGGGCATGTGCACAGGTAGTGTGACGGTTACCGGAAAGAGAAATCAGGAAGCCATGTTCAAATTCTGGAGGAGTTCGTTCCGTTCCCTTAAAAAAATGCCCTTTATAAATATGTTAGTCTATCTCTTCTTCTCCTAGCTAAGAGTTAAATAGCAGAGTAGAATGTGATCTCTAGCCTTGATTTGCAACTAATCTAAAAGAAGGACAGGTCTGAATTGAAAATCTATTGGTATGTTAATGGGCTAGTAGCAGTCCTTTAGCCTTTGCTGGCAATCTATTTAGAGATGGTAATTCGGCAATTCGACAACAACAACAACAACAACAACAACAACAATAATAATATTAAAAGAAATCCCAGCAGTTTGTATCCCTCGTAGATTGTGTCGGTCATTGAAACTGCACAATTATTGAAAGTCTAAAGCCATGTGACTTTCACTATCGATCACTGGCAGAGATATAATCTTCTTTTATGAAATTATATTCATTTCCTCGCTGTCTTCATTTTACTTTTTGATTGTTTTTTTTCATTTGCATGTATGTAGCCCTATTAAAAAGCAAAATATCGTTTGTTCATTACGTTCAGTGGATTATGGGATTAAGATAATCTTCTACGATTCTTGTCATTAACAGAATATTGAAATAGTGGACCATGTTTTGGATGGTAAATCATTTATTTTTACAAAACTAATTAGTCTAAAAGTAGTGACAAAAGAGCAGAGACAAAGGGGAATGGTAAAAGTCAAACGCTGCTTAGCGTTCTAAGGAATAAGTTGAAGGGAGTCGTTATCTCCCACGTACTGAAGAGAAACAGCACCTAAAAAGTAGTAGCGATGTAAATAATAAAACAATATAAATAATAAAATATGCCAACTATAATATAAAATAATCAAACATTATAATATAGATAATAATACAATATAATATAGTAAACAATATAAATAAATATTATCATTAATGAAACAACCTGTGTACAAAATATTTCCCAGTATTTATTTTGAAACAAAGGGTGAAACTGGCTATGATATATACCGTATTCTTTTTAAACATGAACAATTGAAAAATCAATTTTCATGAAAAAGATGGCGTCAGATTATTTATCAACTGTACATCTAATACAGCCAATAAATTTCTTTTTTACAGTTTCTTTTTAAAGTAATAATTTAACAGATTGTAATCATTTTCAAACGCTAAATGAAATTTTGGCCCTACACCTCAAAGTTACAGAAATTGATTTGTCCAGTGTAAGCGAGTGTCAGCAAATAAAAAATTAATGTTGCATTGATCTTATATTTCTTTTTTATGTTAGCTTTCAAAGCAGATGAAAGCGATAAACTAGCAAAGAACTTTTAGTCTTTATACAAGAGGCAAACTCCAATGGCGTCTATTGGCCAAATACGAATATTTTGTCATTATTCCATTATAGAGACACTGGCTTTGAAGTCTTCGATACGGCGACCATTGGCTTTTGGAATATGCAGTTAAGAACTTTATGTGTTTTATTTCAACATGCATCGAGTTCATATGCGTTCACAAGCTGGTTCGCAGCCAAGAATCTGTTGGGATTTTTTAAAACTCAAACACACAAGATCGATTGCTGGATTTTCGTCTGATCTCTTTTGATCATATATTTTTGAAAAAATTCTCTAAAATTTCCAAAAACGTCAAGTGAAAAACGTTGAGAATGTCACAAGATATGTAAAGGTAAACTCAGATACTTTAAACCGGTCAAGTATATACAAATGCATGGGCGTGTTTTGCGAAGACATCAGTAGACAGGTTATCTTGTGCAACGCCATTCAGTGTTAGAATCAGGTAAATGCTAATTCTGATACCAGGTATTATTCCTCGTTGATGTCTCGCACCCGAGAAAATTTTCTTTAACAGAATCTTTATAAACTCCACCCACATATGCGTAGGAAAAATTCAACTAAAAAAATTGCCCCTGAGCTGAACATAATCCTTTTCTCCACTAGGATTTAATCACTTTATATAGAAACATGAGTAAATTAGCTTGACAGAAATATTATACAGTTAATTTATTTAGTTCGAACACACGTTTATTAAGAAATTCGTAGGATAAGAATACATTAACTGTAAAATTATATTTTAGGGGATTATTTATTATAATATTATATCAAATTAAAGATTTTTGCATTTTTCAGCTGCTTGGATTAGAAACATTCGCATATAGTAATACACTAGCCCGACGTTGCCCGTGCAACTCAGAACATTTTTTTAATTAGATGATTAATGCAGCGTGTTGCGATTTTTAAGCGCTTGTAGTCGACGCCTTACTTTAAAACTCGGTTATATAAAAAATAATTATATAAAAAATTGTTGTTTAAAATTGTTCAAAAATTCTATAAAAAAATCTATTTTCTTTTGTTTTGCGTAAACGTGAGTTGATGTTTTGTGTGACATTGTAAGCAACATTGCGTTTGTATTTGTTTCAAAATTACGGGGGAAAATATTTACATTTTTTGTTGACTAAATGAATTTCAAAAATTTTCGAAGAATATTTAAAAATGTAGACATGGTCAATTTCTTTTTAGGACCCTTATATATACTAATTTCTGCAAGGACTTTTCTGTAAAGGAAATAAATAGGCCCAAATTTCCTTCCTATGTCTAAAACCGTTCAGAAGCGAATAAATCTTACTAAGCCGCTAATGGCTGACAAAAGGAGAGGGAAGAAGTTTGATTTTTTTCTGGTCGTTAATATAAAAAAAAAAGTCAGTTTCTTCAATATCTAATTGCTGATTTGAGTTCAGCATATACATTTCCACGGAAATAAAACTATTTTCGAAACATCTGAAGGGGTATTAGCCTTCGGGTTCTAAAACGAACATTTACTCTTTTTTTTACATATTTTGTTTTTGTTTGAAAAAAAAAGTTTTTATTTTAATATTTATTTTGTTTGAAAATTACGGCGAAAAATTTTCACATTTTTTTATTGACTAAATGAATTTTTAAAACGTCGGAATAAAAATTAAATATAAAGACTCATTTTTTTTTAGTCGCGTTTGACACGTGTGATTTGATTTCTGTGGCGTAATCTAGCAACCATCTTAGATGTTTTACGGAGCAAATGTAAACAATCGGCTCTATTGGCCAAAAAGTGCGAAAGGTAAAATTGCTGAATTTAAACTCAAAAAGTATGTGTCGACCTAGCTTCCCTGTAGATATGTGTCCCTAGAAAATTTGAATGGCGTAGCTTAAAAAATGGAGGCGTAGCTTAAAAAATGTAGGCGTTCATAGCTTACAGTCACGCACAGACTCATAAATTGCTTTATATATAGAGAGATTTCTTTAAATATTATGGGATACTCATCGCCGTCACCTATTTTAAGAATACCACTCCACAGGATGTGCGCTGTGGTGAAATGGATAACATCTCTAAAGGAAAAATCGGAGAACCGAGTTCGAATTACAGTCAAATTCGTTACATTCACTTACGCAAAAAATACTCTTGGGAAATGTATGAATCTGTTTCTTTTCCTACAGATATGGGTTGGATAGCCAAACAAACTGGGTTCTATAGCCTTGGTTGCTAACCTGTCTACTGCTGGAAAATCTTCATAAATTGAAAGGAATATGATCGCTCAAGCATGTAACGTGTATGACACTGACTGACTCGGCATAAGCCTAAGTAGTCGCACAGGAAATGTCTCAAGTTAGAGCTTCTATGAAGATATATAATGCATCTGGTGGCTGTAATGTAAATAAAAATGTTTAACTTGAAATAGATGTAAATTTCATAAAAAAATCTAAAGTAATTTGAACACTTGTCACTTGTAGCCTGCAATCAGGAAAACATTTTTCTTTAAAGAATAGGCCAGTCTAAAGGTTGCAATGGGACGAATTAATACCTTTTCCAAGGGTATTTGTGCGTAAGTGAATGCAAGGAATTCAACTGGTGAGCAGAGTTCGAATTCCAGTGGGATTCCTTGCATTCGCTTACGAACAAATACCCTTGAGAAAGGTATTAATCCGTCTCTTTTTTTCCAGTTATGAGTTAAATAATAGGACAGATTGTGTTTTATAGCCTAGGCTGACAACCAGTCTACCGCAGAAATCAATAATGACCTACTGCGGGATGCTTTTGCCCAGCCAGTCATATCTCTTTCGAGCCATGATCGCCCAAAGCTTGTATCACGTATGGCACTTAACTGACTGAGTCTGAGGTGATATAGAGTGAGGAATCGAAATTTAATATCTTTGGGTATGATGGTCTGAAGAAAAAGAGGCTAAAATTGCTACCCGCATTATATTAGAAGCAAAAGCTAAATGCAGAAAAGGGAGTGTCGTAAGTCTAGGAATGTCGGACAGTTATATCGAATTAAGGGAATTACAGATAGTAAGTCTTATCTAGAAATTTTGGATAAGATCCACCCAAATCATATGAGTCAGTCATGTGTTTTCCACACTGCTAGACGAAGTCTATTCTACATTGAAAACAATGGTAATAAAGTAGTACTGATACTCATCTAATCACCAGAACCAATAGTAAAGCGCCAGAACTAACATCGGATACAACACATATTACAAAGAATGTTAGAAATATCTCATGGAAATTGTCTGGAATATAATTGTATCAATGTTTCAATAATGTGATGTTTTAGTAAAAACATTTGGTTACCCTGTAAGAATTGATGTCTGTTCTTTCATTCACACATTGCTTGTGCGTTGTTGGGGGGGGGGGGGGGCAATTCTTAAACTATTTAACCGCGAAATTTGCAAATGGCAAATTAACATTATATACTTGCAATTAATTAATTTATGTTAAAATACATGTTATATTAAGAAGGAAAAATAAAGATTTCTCTTTCGAGGGGAGGCACATTAGATAAAATAGTTATTCTTTTTAAACCAATTTACTATTTATCCTAAATCACTTGTATAAATGTGAGTAGTTGTATGCCTGTGCGCGTGCGTATACCGTGCGTGTGAGGATATGTTTGGTCATTTAATAAGATTTTGGGAAATGGGTCGGGCCAAGAATTTTTCAGAATCTCGACTTAATTTGACAGTCGTAAAGATGATAGCAGTAATGATAAAAGAGATTATGTGAGCTCACAGATCGTGGAGAATTTGGAAGTTTCATAACTTACGAACATTGAGTTTAATTCCCGCTTGGTAATCTAAGAAAATGTCTTTATTTATTTTAAAAGTAGGCTTGTATTTTTTAATGTTTGGTAGCTTGCATCTTACCCATTCAAAGGGAAACGATGAAAGCAAAAGAAAGCGCAAAATGCCATCTTTCTTCACCTTTCTCTATTTTCTCTCCCTTATATATATATATATATATATATATATATATATATATATATATATATATATATATACACGTGTGTGTGTGAGAGAGAGAGAGAGAGAAAGAGATGGAGAGAAAGAGAGAGAGAAAATAAATAGATGGATGGACTATAAGGCGGTTTCAGTGGCATTTTACCAACATACACTAATTTTATTTGATATGGTTTCACTACATTGTCATTGATCAGTAAGTATATCTGTTAGAAGTCTGCCCAATTTTAGAACATAGATTTTATTCAGCTGTGTGTAATCATTAAAAGCAACCGAACGTTTGGTAGATATGATTGCATAGCCCATGGGATTTGAAGCGATAAACACAAAGAAAGAAGGGCAGGTTTATAGTTGAGTCTAGAAACACCTTTCTCGTTGTAGCTGTTAGCTTATCTCAAAACCTGATAAATTGAAATTCAGATAAAACAAGTAATGTTTAAAAAGATCCATACCCTCACATTTGGTTTACTTCTATGTTTGCTGTCTATTCCACTCAATTGCACTGAGTTACACTTTTAATATAATAGTCACAGTGTAGCTTCTTTTGATTATATAAACTCGTATGTTAGATATTGTAATATTCCACGTTATGTTTATGTGCATTTTACAATCGTAAATTATCTTAAGAAGAAAACGGAAAAGAAATCATTTTCGACCTTTTGATATACATACAACTGTTTCAGAATAATTATATTTTTTTTACAATTCATGTATATTTATTTAAATTTCTGTTGTCTTGTATCCTTATCATGCAATATTTATCTTTCAAATAAGGTCATCTTCATGGTGTAATGAAACTAATTTCACATACAATTACGACTAAGTCATGAGTTTGGTACTCACTCAGGGTTTACGTTTATAGCTTTTTTCCCAAATTAAGGTAAGCTTTTTTTAATCGGTATCTGCTATGCAAGGCAGTAAAGCGACTAAGACATAAGGGGATAGCCGGGTGTGGAAGAATTGAAAATTGCATTTCATTTTTTGCATATTGTTAGCTGAAAAGCATGGAGCTGGAAGGGAGTTCCACAAGCAAGAAATGCGAGAATAGAAACTGTTAGTATAGAACTTAGTTACAGTTAGCCAGCTCAACTGTAAATTGATAAGATCATGACGCCAGTCTAATACAGCGCTTTAATTTTTAAAATAAGTATCTGTACCGTAGCGAAGGGCTCATCTAAACAATTACTATGAAAGTATTTGTAGAAAGGACACGAAGAGGTAATTTTTACTGCAAAGTGACTGAAGCCGAGACACCAGATCAGAGCCAATAGTATAAAGCAGAAACTAAAAAAAATGTTCAGTAGCATCTCCAATTGTTTACTGAACTGAATCGCTTTATGAGACTGGCTTAAACTATCCAAAAAATGCAAATATGCGTTTGAATTAATATCTCTATGGCCTCATTTCCAAACGTATCATGCCAATATTATTGCATTTCAGAAACATAATAAAAGCTGACATTTGACTAAAACTATCTGAATTTGTTTTTTAATGTAAACATTTATTAAGTTACATTAGAATTAATATTAGCTCTTGAGGTTTAAATTAAAAAAACTTCCAAATTTTTTCTGAATTTTTATTTTTCAATTTCAAACTGTTTTCGGCATTCAGAAAACTTGAAGGTAAAAATCAAATAAACATGAATTGTTGGCTGGGATATTTTCTACCTTAAAACGGCTGATATCACCGACAGATTCATCTACATGTATTTATTTATCACAAGCCACAAACTGTTTAAAAAAGTAAGAACTATTGAAAATCAAAAACCAGTTACAGATGCGGTATAGAAAATATTAGTCAAGATACGCGCTCATTTACAATATGAGGCTGATGGATATAAGACGTTGGAACACCGATACTCGTACGATCATGGAAGTTAAGTATCGTCAAGCCTTATTAATACTTAGATAGGTAACCGCGGGGGAATATCAGATGCTGTAAACTTGAATGTGAGGATGGTGTAATGGATAACGTCTCTAAATTTAAAATCAGAGAGACGAATTTCAATTCCAGTGGAGTTGTTATTTTCACTTACACGTAAGTGCTCTTGGGAAAAGTATGAATCCACCTGATTTCTCCTCAGTTATGGGTTAATTAGCAGGACTTGTATCAATAAATCATTATCTCCATTAAATTCATATAATCGAAAAATATTTTCTGGCTTTAAATGACTTTCAAAACGTTGATGAACCGTAAAAAATAAATCAATCATTTACGATATATTATTAGAAGGGAAGTAAACCCCTCACTGCCCTGAATTGAAGAGTAGGACAAGGGCAAATTAGTGATATTGCGATAAATTCGTTATTGAGAACGAGTGACGAATTTAATAGTTCAGTCTACCATAGAATCGGTTTAACCAACAAAAAATGACAGTACTGGAACATTGACAGTTTCGATGTGATATAACAAACGGCTGAAGATGTTGAGGGCGAGCTGGGTGTTGCGCAGCCAACTGACAACGAGATAACATGCGGCAATAACACAAGAGTTGCAATGATGAATTTTGACTTTTACAAAATACGAGGCTCAAACATTACGAAAAAATAGAGTCAAAATTGTTTCTCCATCAAGGGGACTTATGTTTTAACAATATCTCAAATAGTTAAAAAATTAACCCCAAGAATCAAATGCGAATTCCATATTTACTTATCATTCAAAAAAAGGAATCGCTTAGTGAGAAATGCGTTATGAGGCCAGACTTAAAATAAATAAATAAACAAAAAATGAAAAATGGAAAAAAGAACAAAAGTGAAACAGATTTTAAGAAAACTAAAGTGAACACGAAATATTCTGTATTAACATACAGCCTAACAATCCAGTAGATTTAATATGGTAGATACAGTAAAACAGAAAAAAAAACTTCTTATTTCACTCTAGATATTATTGTCTACAGACTGTGATAAATTTCAGCGATGTATTTATTGAGTATGTGTTATGTAGAAAAAAAGTGTCGATACCGACACATGTAGAAAATAATAATAAAACACAATGCCGATAAACACCCGAGAATATTTAAAAACAGTAATAGTAACTTTTCTATAAGTAAATGAACAGCATCAAAAATTAAAGAAAAGCGCATGACCTCTCTAATTAAAGCCCTGTTAGCCTCTTAACTCTTTTGGCAAGGTATTCGAGGCTATTATCAAAACTGAAATAGTTAAGCATCTCACATCTCTCAACCTTTTTTCTGACAAACAATATGGCTTTCGTTTCGCCAGGTCTAGCGCTGATGTGCTAATGATTATCACTGAACATATATATCAGGCTCTTGATAAGAATGGCGAAGCTCGATCTGCTGCTCTTGATATCTCCAAAGCATTTGACGGGGTTTGGCATGCTGGCTTTCTGTGCAAGCTCTAGAGCTACGTTATTTCTCGACGACAGTTCGATTTAATCTAGTCGTTTCTATCAAATTGTGAAATGAAAATTGTTTTGAATGGGAAAGCTTCTAGATTCTTTCATACAAATGCAGGCGTCTCTAGACTACATCCTAGGTATTCTGATCTTCATTAATGATCTTCCTGATGTAATCAGTTTCCAAGTAGATCTCTATCCAGAGAATATCACTATTTGCTCCCATGTCAATAAGAAATCTGCCAAGACTGACGAAGTAAACCTAGCTGCTGCACTTCAAAAGAACCTCAAATCTGTGATTGAATGGGGTAGGAAATGACTCGTAAATTTTAATGCCCCCAAAACTAAACAGCTCTCTTTTAACCATCAGAAAGAAACGTACCTGCATACCATCAGAATGGATAACGGTAGTCTACTAGAGAGTCTTTTTGGTCCCACTTTCTTAAATGTCTTCTACATTGAATCTATAGTTGCATATACTGCTAGAAACGTTGGTTCACTGTCTCGGACCAGGAAGTATTTTTCATCAGAATCCATTTTGCACATTTATAAATCTACCATTCATTTGTGCATTGAATAATGGTTAGCATATCTGGTCGGGTGCTCCTGCTATTCATCTTGCGGTTCTTGACAAAATTCAAAAGAAGATTTGCAATGTACTCGACCCTGACTTGGTAGAACGCCTTCAGTTACATTTTACTGACGTGATGTGGTTTCCCTCTGTCTTTTTTACAAATATTTTCCTGGCAGCTGCTCTGATGAGCTTTTTTCTCTGATACTTCGACCACGTGTATTTACTCGTGCTACTAGATTGGCATTAAGATCCCACTCTTTTACCGTTTAACTAGGTAAATATAACCTCCTGTTCTACACTAACACTCTTTCTTGCACTTGCCGCTTGAGAAATTTACTTCCATTTGCTTGCTTCCTTGATAGCTACAATCGTCAAAAGTTTAAAATGTAACGTCAATTACTATCTTCTATCAACTTGATTCTCATCCATCTATTATCTATTCTTCAACAGCCCCTGTACTATTTTTATTCTAAAATTGTATCCCCCTGCGCGCAAGTGACATTTCTCTTATGCTTTGGGTGAAATGATTATATATATAAACAGGTTTCATTGAAAATGACAAACAAGGTATTATCAATAAGTTTCTTTATATATTTTTTCATGTGTTATGCTTTTTTTCTTTTCAGAACTCAAATTATCCAAATGTGCTTACTGAATGTGCTTACCGTATTCGGAACATAACATACACATGTCTCTATGTACTTAAACTTTACACATATTTACTTACACGCAAAACAAAATTTATTCTTGGTAATGGCTAAAAGTATAGCTGAAAGCGTTTGGAAAAGCAAAACCTTCGGACAATTAAGATACGCATTAAGTTCTTCACTAAATCACTGTTTTCGTACTATTTTTAAAGACCTAGTTGTCCTCATTGCGTTATATTTTAAAAGATGCATACGGTGATATTTTTAGTATAGTTTTAACCTCTATTCTAACAATCATGTGGATGAAAACTTCGAACTTTCATTTCTATTCAAGAGAAGATAATACAATAACTAAAACAATATCATAGGCAACAAGAATAATCCTTCCTTTCTACAAGACACAATTATATCTTGGACACATGTTGATTAAACTGTGTTTAATAAGCTTTCTATGTTATTTTGCGAACAGACTATTCTTAGAGTGGATCTAGCGACAGAAATTTGTTAAACAAAAACGTTAAGAATACCAAGGTGTAATATTAAAACACATGTATTGCTTCTTAGAAATTATAATTTATATAAGACAGGCTACTGAATAATTATAAGAACAGTTACTGTTTTTAGGACGTAGCTTATGAATGCTTCAATGTATTTTTCTTCAATGAAAAGTCAATTTGCAGACGACTATCATTGTTTATTGAATTTTTTTTGTTTTCATTCTTTCTCTTACGCAAAAAAATAACCGCAGTTAGATTTTAGTGACTTTTTTTTCAAATTCGTCTTGAATCAATAAATCCTATCAGGAAATATCATTTTGTAGTAGAAAATGTGCAAGATTAAGAACATTCAGTACAAATTATTTCATTCATTTTACCGCACAGTTTAATATCCTTTAAATGATATGGTATATTTTTTATGGGGTGGGATCTTGACTGCAGTAGGTATACATCTTATTTTTTTTTCAGAAGAATTTTAATATCATAGTATTTCAGTGTTTATCGGAAGGAATGGCTATACATACTGTTGTTTGACTGCCACATTTAGGAACTCAGTTTATCTATACATAAATAAAATTATTCTATAAATAATAAGAACGAATTTCTTTTCATGATCAATCAGTTAAGTGCATACGAGATACAATTATGTCTCGAAAGAGACATGATTGACTGGGCAGAAGATTTTATCGCAGTAGGTTGCCATTACTTTCTAATATAGACTGGTTGCCAACCAAGGCTATAGAGCCCAAACTATCCTGCTATTTAGCCCATAGATTGAGAGAGTATCGATGGATTCATATCTTAATTAAGGGCATTTTTGCGTATGTGAATGTAAGGACTTCAACTGGAATTCGAACTCGGTTTGCCGATTTCTTGTTCCGAGCCGATATCCACTACACCACAACGCACACGACTGCATTAAGATAAAATGGCTGTATTTCATATTAAAAATTCTTAATATTAGAAACAGAAAAAATTAAACATGCCACATAAACTGTAAATATTTTAAGAAAATCCTAAAAGAAATGGCACATTTCTATATTTTATGAAGTCATGCTGATTTCCTTATCATTTTGTCGACATTGTCAATATTTATTGAAAATGTTTTTTCCTATTGACAAACTTCATAGTTATTACCATTAATTTATTGCATATCATTTATGTATTATACTAAATTTAACTAACTACAAGTATTTATATTCAATTTAATATACGAATATATTTAAAGTATTAGATATGTTCGCTTAATGTCCGGTTCACGCTTCTGTCAGTTTTTGAATAGGAGTAGAGGATTATCACTTGTTTCCTGTTTAGGATTGGTTTTCCAGTTCCTTCTAAAGTATTTTCATTCTTTTTCACTCACCGTAGACCCTTGGAGCTCAGTGTCATTATCGCCTTACTTGGGGTGAACTGATAAAAAAAAATCTGTTTACGAAAAACTGCTGAAATTTTCTTGGCCCATCTACTTCCTAATAATAATCGTGATTTTAGGAAATGGATCGGATCGACAGCATTCCAGCTCTTCTCGTATTTCCAATTAAACTAATCTGTAGTGTTCTCTTTATTTCTTCATTCGTTTTTCTTTCTCTTGGCCATTTTGGATGACAAAATTCTTACTCATATAATTTCCTATTACTCAATTTCTTATTTGTTTTGATTTTCATTTTTACGTCTTTTGTATGAAACAGGCTTTTAAAGTTTCCATAATAATTCCTCTTTTTTATAGTCCGAATGGAAGTAGAAGAATCGTTTAAAGCTAATAAAAATAACCTTTTAACATCTACAAAAATAAAAGAAAATTGGAGATATATTTTGTTGTATTTTGTTTTATTTCTCCAATCCTTTATACCAAGAGAATGTATCACATTACAATAGTTATTGTGTTTTGCAGATCATTTCGTCTCACTATGCATTCCACGAATCTGACCTTCTGCAAAAGTTGCCATTAAATATCTAATTATTTCTACTTTGTCCGGGAAAGTGAAAACGTGTTTGCATGCAGAGGAACATTAACAATTCCTCTGAATCATAGGAGGTCATACATGTTTATTTCAACATGGGCATTAACTTATTTTCAGACAAAAGGGAAAAAATATATGATATTTGTTTCTTTTCATGTTTATTCGTTTTTAAATATCATGGGTAAATATATACCTTAGTTTGATTTGCTAAATATTAGCTGTGTTCAAAGAATTCTTTTCGTGATATCAATAAAATCCTAAGATTAATTCTCAGACACATACAGCAGACATTTTAAAATTAAACAGACGTGAAAGTACATGATCCAAATAATTATATTTATGGATTTCAAATTTGGTTAATTTCCATATTTGTGTTTATTTATGGGCATGTGTTTATGGGTATGTTGCAGAGTGGTGAGAACGTTACTGCCTAGGTTCGAATCTCACCGTGGTCGATTTGTCAAGGTAGTTACTTCTGAATAATATTGGCATTTGACCTAATCTTTGTGAACAAAATTAGGAAGACGAAAATGTTCATAATGGATGTGCTAACACGAAGATACAAGTCATCGTGACCGAGATTTTAACCGTACAGATTATTGGCTCTCTTTCAGAAGTTTTAACTAAAATCTAGCATAGTTATTGTATAATCCACATGTTGTCTCTCTGAGCGTTAAGGAGACAAATATACCTGGAATTAGCTTGCCACCTAAGTAGCCAGCTATTTATTAAGTAATGTTATTTGAACAGCATGATAAGTGTTGTGGAGAGTTTTAGTAAAATTCTTCAATGATATTAAAATTTACTATAAAAATACATAATCACGCACTCATTTCACGAAGTTCTATACTTTAATAGGACGAACATTTCAACAGAGAATGAATTGTCAATCAATTCAAAAGGGAAATGTCGTTGTCAAAGAGCACGAAATGTGAGAATTCAATTTAAAATTATTTCATATGATTGTACAAGTTACTTTTTTACGAAAACAATGTGTTTAACTGTGGCTGTATTTGGCTATCAGAAATATGTTTTTAAAAAATTCTCACTCATATTCTTTATTTTGTTTTATTTTTATTTATTTTTCATTTTTTAAATTGAAGTATATAGATACTATTATCACCCGGTTCATACTCTATTCCCTTCTATTGATCAGGAGTAGAGGCTCAACCCTAGTTTCCTGTTCAGAAAGAGTTTCTTGGCTCATTTTTTTGTTATCTCCTTAGGTAGTGGGGCTTTCGCAACTTTCTACGATGCGGGTGAACTTTGGCAACGGCTCCTCAACTGAGGGTACCGGGTTGGAAGTTTTCTGGTTGCTGCTTCTGACTGGTAGTTAGGAATCCTAACTCTCGCGTAGCGTCTTGAGTGACTGCTTTGAACAACAGTCACATAATATCGGGGTTCTTGTAGTGCCATGACGCGCATGGATAGATATCCCTACAAGTTCCTCCGGTACTTGCAGGGACACCTATGCTGCAGTCTGTGCCAGTCTCCTTCCTATACATGCTCTAGTTGATGACGATCTGCTACGACTACTCGTGGCCTCTACTTACTAAAAATAACAAAATGAATACTTACAACTACAAATACAATAATAAACCGGCCTCACAAAAAGTATAGAATCTTTCCTCTACGAAAGGTCTCCAAACATCCTAGATCTCTGCAACACTAACCTGAAACCCACAGTCCCCTTTTCTAATTTCTCGACTCCAGATTACCTCCCCTTCTATAGGAAATACTTCAGCATTGACATGCATGGCATTTATATCAGCAAAAATCTCTCACTGGCTGGAGCGGATCATCTTGAATCTCCAGACCATCCATATATGTGTCTCCGTCTCGCTTTATTAAACTCAGCGATCTTTTCTTTCTCTACCTCTCCCCTTCCCCTACCGACTGTTCCTTTCTGGATAGTATCTCTGATAATATAGATAAGTCCATTGCCTCTAACCCGTTCGCGAACGTATTTGTGTTCGGTGACTCTAATGCCCACCATGCCAAGTAGTTGAAAAATTCTATCACTGATCTTGCTGGCATTCACACCATGAACTTCTATCATTGACTCCTGCCATACCATGCAGCTTTGCCCTCTTGGCATCTCTGATCATGCTGTAGTTTCTGTTAATATATCTCTCTACTCTCTTTCCCCCCAGGAACCTCCGACCAGCAGAATCTCTTATTGCTACCAAAGGGTGGACTGGAAGGCACTCCGAGATTTTGTGTGCGACGTTCCTTTGGAAAAAAGTGTTTAGTCTTCACGTTAAAGACTGCACCTCTGAGGTCTTCTCCTGGGTGAAAGCTGGTATTGATGCTTTTCTCTCAGCCAAGAAGTTCCATTTTAAACTGCATTCGCCCCCTAGTTCTTTCCTCCTTGCTTGGCCGCCATAGTCCACAGGAATCACTACTTCCGTCTTTATCGGAGCCATGCGTCTGACCATAATAGGTGTCTTTCTGCCTCTGATAGTAATGAGTATAAGAGCATCCTTAATTACACTAAGCTGTTGTTTACTGACAGGCGAAACAGTGTGGAGCAGCCCGCAAGTTTGGCTTCAAAGACTACTGTCAGCTCTGCAAATGAGTGTTAAACAGCAACAAACCTTCCGTCACTTCTTTAATCAATAAGTATGAGGTCCTCCTAGCTACGGCAGACAAAGCTGAGAGCCTTTCTCGCAGATTCTCCTCCGACACCTCACTCAATTAAGTCTGGAGTATCCGCGCTCTACTTGCCACCTAGAACTAAGGCTCAACTGAGCAACGTTTATATTAACTCCTCGCTAGTCTCTAACATAATTTCAAAGCTTGACCACCAGAAAGCTAGCGAAGGTGACGGAATCGCAGTCATCGTCTTAAAGAACCGTGCCCCTGAATTCGCTTCTGTACTCTAAAAACTCTACAACTACTGTCTCTCCGCTTCTTGCTTTCCTTCCTTCTGGAAGTCCTTTTATGTGGTTCCAGTTTTTAAGAACTCGGGAGAACCTTCAAAACCCTCCACATATCAGCCTTCTACCGAATTTTGGCAGTGTGTTCAAGGTTATCATCAATGCTGAACTAGTTCAACATCTCATAACCACTGCTTATTTTCCAACATAGTATGGCTTCTGCTTCGGCAGGTTCAACGCTGACATGCTAACGACCATCACTGAGTACATATACCAGGTTTTTGATAAGAACTGCAAACCTCAAGCTATTGCTCTGAATATCTCCAAAGCATATGACAAAGTGTTGCACACTCGCGTCCTTCGCAAGCTACAGGGCTATGGTATATCTGGATACTTGTTTGGCAATCAAATCGTTCCTATCGAATCGAGTATTAAACGGGCATGATTTCAGATTCCATCATACGAACGTGAGTAACATTGAAGGCTCTATCGTAGGTCCTACGCCTTTTCTGATTTTCATAAATGATCTCCCTGATGTAATTAGATCTCAAGTAGGCATCTGCGCTGATAACTCCGCCATTTAATCCCGTCTCGTTAAGAAATCCGCTGATGTTGACAAAACAAACCTTACTGTTGTTGCTCTCGAAAAGTCAGTGGTATTCACGGGTAAGAACTGGCTCTTAATTTTTAATGCTTCCAAAATGAAGCTGCTATGCTTTAATCACCATAGACAATCTTTCCAACCCGCAATCAGCATGGATCACGCTAGTCTCTCTGAAAGCAATACACTACGCCTCCTCGGTCTCACTCTCTCAGCTGACCTTAAGTGGAACGACTACATAGAATTAGTAGCGAAATCTACTGCTAGGAAGATCGGGTCCCTGTGTCCAACCAGGAAGTTTTTCTCTTCTGAATCCACCATGCACATATATAAATCGATCATCCGCTCGTGCATTGAATACTGCTGTCATATCTGGTCGGACGCCCATGCTATTATTGGGTTTCTTGACAAAATTCAAAGAAGAATCTGCAATGTATTCGATCCTGTCCTGTCGGCTCGTTTCCAGTCTCTCTCTCACCGACGAGATGTGTCTTTTCCCTGTCTCTTCTACAAATATTTTCACGGATTCTGCTCCGACAAGCAATAAAATCCGAAAATACTCATTAGTAACCACAACTTCTACTCTGTTAGCTTCTTTTCTCGCACTACTCACATGTGGAAATCTTTTCTGTTTTCTTGCTTCCTTAATAATTACAATCTGTAAGAGTTTAAATATAATGTCAACTCTCATCTCTTATCTCCTTTTCTCTCATTGGTCTTTTTCCTTTACACTTTCCTCTCACGCAGCTCTTGTCACACAAATTTTCCGGTCCTTTTCTTACCCCTTCTCCAACACCTACTGTGACCTGTTCTTCTTTCTTTTCACTCTTCTATTATGTAACCCACTGCGCACCAGTGGCAGTACTGCTTTGTTTGGGGTGAAACAATTATAAAAAAGTATAATGAGATTGGAAATCAACTGCAAAGTGACAAGTATTAAATGTCTCTTCAAATCAGCTTATCAGAGTAGCCAAAAAATATCAATTTCTTGAAAGAATCAACATTCAACAGAAGAATTAATTGGTAACTGAGATATTGGAAAGATTGACTTTTGCTATACTGTTTTCAGAAATGCAAATGGTAATTTGATTATATATAAATTTGCACATTGAATTAACATTAAATCACTGAGATCGATCATTTCCTTCAACTAAGTCGCTCATCACGTTTTTATAAATCTATCTAAACTTATTTATAAATGGAATTTTGTGTGTGTGTGTGTGTGTGTGTGTGTGTGTGTGTCCGTTACCTATAGACTCCGAAACGGCTGAACCGATTTTCTTGAAAATTTACACAGTTGTATTATAAGCGTCTGCGTGTGTTCTTAGCTAGGTTTTGTGTCGAGGTAACCCCCAAAAATATCGAAAATCGATAATCGAAAAAATCGGGTTATAGTAGGAGTGGTCCGATTTTAATCAAATTTAATACACTCATAGACAAAGACATAAGAAACGATATTCAGAAGTTTCAAGGTTGCAGTTCTTACAATAGTGGAGAAAACACTCAATATCTCCAAAACAAATCTAGTAACGTTCTATCATCAAAGAGCAGACCTTGAGTTTTCCCCAGTTATGATGAACGGCTGTACGTCCAATACGACTCTTTTTTTAAAACATTTATTGAGACTTAAGTGGAACTCGTCTATAAAATACATTGCTAAAGATGCTAGAAAAAAAGGTCGGTTTCTTGTACTACTCTAGAAAGTACCTGGCTCTTCCTGTTAGGCATTATCTTTAAATGATCCAAATCAAACCAAAAATAGACTATTGCTAAAACCTTCTGCCTGGAGCTGTCCAATTTTGTAAGCTGCATTATGGGTGATGAGTTGTTTTCCATCCTACATCCCCATTCCCAGAGACGAAATATTGTTAGCCTCTTGGTACCTTATTGATATTTTAATGGCAGTTGTTCGGACGAAATACAAGTCTTCGTTCCACCAATCAAGTACTTCACAGAACCCCACACTTTCACGTACACTGATTTGACTCATCCTCATTCCCTACATATTCCATTGATGAAAAGGAAGTTCTTCAGAACAGTTGCATTAGGAAACGGATTCCCGAGGGGTTATTTCCCTGATCACTGTAATCCTAACCTCTTCAAGTTGAGAGACAACCGTTACATTTCCTGGATATTCTTAAATACGTAACGCTCGTCCCCCCATGTATGCGATTACAACAGCCTCATTTAGTAACCTTATATCTCGTGTTGCTCTTGAGTCTTGAATAGAGTGAAAAATAGTAAAATAAACCAATAAAAATAAAATAAATAAAAAAGAAAAGTATCATGAGCCATCAGAAAATTAACGGCTTCATTTAAATTCTTTTTCGGGCTTTGTGATAATCAGACAATTTCATCGATTTGACTCTGTCTTCATTACTTACAGAACAATTAAGATATGATTTGATTAATTATGGGCAAACTGATGCGAATTCTAGTTTAATTAGCGATCTCCAGACTGTGTGATCATTTTGTGATATTTCCTTTTGTTATGGATGTCTAATTAACTAGTTGCACTCAGTTACAAACTGTTATTTTTACTAATTACTATTTTATTAATTATTAATTACATATGAAATACAAATATCCCCATTTTGTTACTGATTAATTTATATTAGTTGGTAGGCATGCTATTTGAAGTTTCATGTCCGAAAGTCAATAGTTCGTGACTGAGGCAGATTGCAACACACGATGTTATGGACACTTGAGCATAAAGAAGCACTCGAAATCCCTTCCTAGTGTTTCTTGTATATGCAGTACATATGGAATTAAGTTCCATTTTCATTTTATTTGTATAGAAAATCATTATCATACTGTCTATATAAAACAGAGAATGAAATTGGAAAATAATATTTCGGAAATGAAAGCAATAACGACTAAAATGTGTCGAAAACAAGCAATTACAGCACAATATATAATAAAATAATAATAAGCAAATATGACTAAGAATAAGGTTCTAAAGGAATTTGTTTGATTTATGAGTTGTAAAATTGGATTCAAATAAGAAATAAAACTGAGCTCTAATGGATTGAGCCGACGTTGTCTCGCTATTGTCTCTCTCTCCATGAACGTGACAGGAGAGATATTTATACATATATATTCCATTCATTCATGTCACCCATTGATTTGTTTTTCATAATTTTTTCCCGTTTACAGTTCTGATGACAGGGGACGAAATCGGTCTACTGGTGTTTTTGTTTTAAAATTTGGCATGGCCGATCATAGCAAAAACTTCTTGTTGTTAAAGACATAATAAAATTTTGTACCACCAAAATATACATTTAGATACTTTAAGAAAAGGTACGATATTGATTTGATTAGAAAATTAAATTGAAACATTGAAGGTTAAAACAACTTTTTTACACTCTTGTCTTTAACACCAGATTTATCCTACTTTTATTTCCTATCGGATTAGGCGGGAAATGTTGAGGCCCGGCTGGAAAATAGAAGAAGACTTTATTAAAGAATTTCTCTTGCAATTTTCTAGCCAGTGTTTTGCCCTACAACGAAAATATAATGTGTTGTGGCGTGAGGCATGTATTTTTTGTCATATATTGATAGGATCCGTTTTGCCCGTTATGTAGGTCTGATACATGAGCGTTGTCTTTCCAAGAAATCGTGCAGTTTTAGAATAAGTTAAAACATCTTATTTCTAAGAGATTTGGCTGTGTGGTAGAACCAAATGCTACAAAAATGTAACCAAATTGACTTCTTATTATCCTCTAAAGATTGAGCTTGTTACCTTGGCCAATGGCCTCTAGGCCATTGGCCAAGGTAACAAGCTCAAGCGTGATTTATAAAAACTTTAGCATTCCTCCTACCTCTGTTGTTAGAGAACAAATTTTCTAGAAGTTTAAAGTATTTTAAGTTTCAACCACTGTCTATAAATAAATCCAGTGATTTCGAGCCAAATCGAATGACTTGGCTCATTCTTATACCGGTCCTCCTATTTCTTCCACGGAATCGAAATGAAGAAGTGAACACTATCGGATTATTAAATCCTTTATGAATAACCACTCCTTGGTTATCACGAAACCGGATAACGGTTCTGGTGTTATGAGCCGCCAAAGTTAGATTAATAAAATGTTAACTATACTGATTGATCCTTCCATGTTTCAACATTTTGGTTCTGTTAACACACATGATTATACTCTGACCTCTGAAATTCGATTTCAGAAACGTCTTGGCAAGTGGTATTCTTTTCTCTGAAATGTGTAAGGAATTAAGATCGTCTGGCTCCATTCGTTCATTCATCTTTATAGATTACCAAAGATTCATAAGGAGGGTATCCCGTTAAGACCCATACTTTCTGTGATTGGGTCTTCTCAGTATAAAGCCGCATAGTGGCTGGCTATAATGTTGCAACTAGTTTTGCAGCATTATAATTCATTCTTTTTTCTTTTCTCAATTTATTCGGAATTATGTTACCACCGATGGATTTATGTGTTCTTTTGAAATTTGGAGCCTCTTCACTTGTGTTCCTTTGTCGGTGACTATCGATATCTGTAGCCTTTGTTATATCGTAGTCATTTGACACCCCAGACTATGCTCGAAGATGTTTTCGTTGAACTGATGAAATTTGTAACCATGTCTGTCGATTTCAGTTTTTACAATATTATGTTTCGTCAGATTGATGGTGTAGCATTGGTTTCCCCCAAATTTTTTGGCTAAAATATTTGTTGGCTTTCATGAGGAGAGCCTACTCTTTGGTTCTTCCAGGCCCACGGTTTACTTTCGTTATGTTGATGACACTTTTTGTGCTTTCAAAAGTGAATCGGAGGTTGGTCAATTCCTCTTGCTACTGAATGACGTTCTACTCGACACCATATGAATTCTGTTGTTTACCATTTTAAATGTAGTTTTAGAGTCGACTACAAAGGTAGAATAACGCAGCGTTTGGATGTTAAAATCAAACAACATATGTCACAAAAATACTGAATAAGAATTTTTCGTCTGGTGATAGCATTCAAAATACATACAAGTTTTCCATTGCGTATCATTTGATAAATAATCCGAGTTGTGCTGCGTATTTTGTGTGGAATGGTTCTCTGTTTTGGCCATATCACACTCGTTGATCCATCTGAACGTGCTGGAGATGCTGTTTATCATGTCTAGGCGGTCCTCTTTTTGTAAACAAAGGGAATATTTGCTTGGTCTTGCTCTGCTGAGCTTCTTCCCGTTCATTTATGTTACCCATAATAAATTTATATTTCATAATTTTTCCCTGTTTACAGTTCTGATGAGAGGGGAGAAAACCAGTCAACTGGTGATTTTGTTTTAAAATTTGGCATGGCCGATCATAGTAAAAACATTAACGCCATAATATATATATATATATATATATATATATATATATATATATATATATATATATATATATATATATAAGTTTCATTATAGCCGATTGACAGCGGATTGCAATTATGCTTTTATTTAGTTTTTTCTTGTGTTAATACTTAGGTTGATATAGTGATGCGTTTCCTTATACAAGAAAAGTAACACTACAAAATTCAGAAAAAAACTTGTATACTGACAAGTAAAAACACCTAAAAATGAAAACCAATGCTTAAATCATGAAACCTAAAAAGATAATGATATTTTAAAAAACAATTTGACTGAAACAGGATATAAGAAAGCACAGGACCATATCACCCTAAGAATTAAATAAAAAGCTTAATTGCAGTACTTTGTCTGTAATCTTTAATGATACTTTCATATATATATATATATATATATATATTATTGGGTAATTTGGGCAGCAATCCATCTTTTATGCAAGTTTCATTAAAGATTTCATTAAAGTTTCATTAAAGATTCATTTTTTCCTTCACACACACACACACACACACACACACACACACACACACACACACATATATATATATATATATATATAGAATCTTTATTTGTTTATACGAACGCCCGCACACACGCACACACACAAAAACAAACAAAACATTCATACACATGCGCGTATAAAAAACTTTTTTTAATCGTATCACCCCGAGCAAGGCGGTAACGCCACTGATGGGCAGGGGGCTACATAAGAGTAAAAAGATGAGAGAACAAATTGAAGAGAAAGACGAGCCAGTTAGAAAGGAGCAAGAGAAGGATGACAGTTGCAAAGAAGAAAGGACAGGATATACAGGATGGTGAAGAAAGAACTAGTCAAGTGGTTAAGAGATGAGTATTAACATTGCATTTAAATTCCTGGAGGTTGTAGCCGTCAGGAAACAAGAATATAGAAACGAGTTCCACAGGCGGAAAGTTCGAGAAAAGAAGCTGCAGGAGTAGAATTGTCGTCTGCATTTGGTTGATCTAACTGTGAATGGATGAGTTTCCTATCCTTCGTAGCTCTAAGCAATGTTTTCCCCTTATTATCCTACCCAGTCATTGTTGTGATATCTATGTTACTTGTTGTCTTCCTCAGTTCCTTCTGCCTTCAATATGGCCTGTGAAATATCAAATTATCTAATCCCTTTTCCTCATTATCTGTCTAAGAAATTTCAACTGTCTCTTTTTGATTTTAGCTGTAAGTGTTGTTTTTGTTTCGATTTTCCATAAAACTTCCTCGTTAATTACACGCTTTACCTATGATATTCTCAGCGTTCTTCTATTTAAAATTTATGTTGTCCGGCATTGACTGTCGTATATAAAGATGGATAGGACACAGCAGTTCAGCTCTATTTTCCTTGTTTCTAACAAATTTGTCATGTTTCTTAATATTTTATTTAGATTTTAGAAGGCCCATTTTTTTTTATTCCACTACACTTTCGGGTTTTGACCTTACACTTGCCGTGCTCATTTAAAACATTTCTTAGATATTTAATTTTTCTACCGGTTGGATTTCGTCATTTCCAATTCGTAGCTTGCATCCTGAGCTATTTTTCTTGCTACGACCGTTCTGTCTTCTGACAATTGATAGTTATTGCTTTTTATCTTACTTTCACTTACTGCTTAGTTTATGAGATCCTGTAATTTTCTTTCTATGCATATTCTTCACACGGTGTTATATGCTTCTTGACAGGAATTCTAGTTCTCTTAGGATAGCTTCTCTGTAAATCCAGGGAGAATACCAACGCTTACGCTCCTTTCTGTGTTTGTGTACTCATTCAATTTTTTATCCGTATACAGGAAGTTTGCGCCCAGTAAAAGTTTTGAACAGTTTCAATCTTTTTCAAATAAATAAAATTTTCCTAGCAGTTCAAATAGATCTTTGTGTCATACATTATGAAGTGTTTTTGCGTAGCCTATGAAGCATAAGTATACGTCATTTCATGTTTGCATTGCCCTCTCCAAATACCACTATTATCATAAATGTAGCATTTCTTTTTCTTATTATCTTGGTTTAATTCTGTTTCACGCTCTGTTCATCAGAATTCAGATGATGAGTATGATTATGTAGATCATTAAGATGATTGTCTGATGAAGCTCGCGTTTATTTGCACCTGGCTTCTTATTCAGCGCTACGAGGATTAAATAGGTTGCCGCTGTTGTTTATTTCGTTTATTATTTCCGTAATCTTGTTGATGTTGAAATCGTCTCAGGCTGTTAGCATTTTATTACAATCACATCTGCTGCTGATGCTTTGTTTCTGTGCGTCTTGTTTATCTTACTTCAGACTTGAATATTTCAGGTTCTCTCATATTTTGGTGTATCATAAATTTTCTTCATTAGCCATGAAAAATAATCTTTCAACGCATTCGTTCAATATGTGAAGTATATTTTCCTTTTCTAATATAAATGTTTGCTCTATTGATTTTCGTATCCTATTGATGAGCATGTACTTTGTCTTGTTAATTCTTTTATGCATACGTGTCTTATCTATAATACTCTTTTTCTATTTCTGTACTCTGTTCGTTAAATCATTTCTTTTTTGTCTAGAAATCTAAACAAAAAGCACCTAAACCATTCAACATCTTTTTCTTGAACGTCCATGGCATCCGTATCAACTTTTGCAGCGTTGAATTATTCCTCCACAAAAACACCCCTGACATTTTAGCTCTCCATGAAAATAAATATGACCCTTCTATCTCTTCCACTGATTTCTATATCCTTTGTTACCTTCCCTTCTTTCGGAAGGACTCCAATGTCGGTATGGATGGAATTGGCGTTTATGTCAGTGAACATCTCTCTCTAGAATGTGTAATTTCTTTTGAATCTCCAGACCATTACATGCTTCTATCTCTCTCTACTAAGCTCGGTAAGCCATGTTTTCTTTCTCTCCCACTCCACTTCCCCTCATGACTGTTTCGTCCTAGACTGCATTTCGAACAATGTAGACAAGGACATTTCCTATCATCTGTTCATTAATATATTTGTGTTCGGTCACTTTAATGCTCACCACGCCAAGTGACTTCAGAATTCAGATCTTGCTGGTGTTAATATCATGAACTTTTCAATCACTCATTCTCTCACGCAAGTAGTGGATTTTTCCATGCTTTTCACTAATAACCCTAATAGACTTTGCTAACTGCTATATCTCTGTTTCTCTTCTATCTCTGATTTTTGCCATGTCTTACAGTTCTGCTCTCTTGGCAACTCTGATCATGCCGTTGTTTCCGTTAATATCTCCTTCCACTGCTCCTTCATTCATAAACCTCCTACTAGCAAAATATCCTACTACTATCAAAGAGCGGATTAGGATGCCTTCCGCGACTTCCTTTGTGATGTCCCTTAGAACAAGTTTTTAGTCTCCCTGTTAAAGACTGTGCATCCGAGGTCTCCTCTTGGTATTGATGCTTTCATCCCATACAAGAAGTTCCGACTCAAGCCTCATTCTTCCCATTGGTTTTCTCCTGCTTGCTCGTCCGCCATTCCTCACAGGTACCACTTCTTCCTGTTTTACCGGAGTGACGCGTCTGACCACAATAGGCGCTTCTTTCTCATTGCTCGCAAGGAATACAAACGAGTCTTAAATGATTCTAAGCTATTGTTTGCTAATAAAATAAAGCAGTATATAGCATCCCGCAAGTTTGGCTCTAAGGACTACTTAGTAAAAGTGTGCTAATCATCAGCAAACCTTTGATACCTCCATTACTCAATAATTTTGAGATTCTCATATTCACAGTGGACAAGGCCGGGTGTTTGCTCGCAATATTTCTTACAATTTCACACTTGATTCATCTGTACTCCCCACACCCTATTTCCTTCTTTGAACTGTGGCTCAGCTGAGTTATATATACATAAAATTTCTCTGCTCTCTAATATTATTCCTAAGCTTGACTCCCAAAAAGCTAGTAGATGTAATAATATTCCAGTCATTGTCCTTGAGAAATTTTCCCCTGAACTCTCTCCTGTCCTCTCCAAACTCTATAACTATTGCCTTACTGCCTCTTTCTTCCCTAGTCATTGGAAGTCCTACTCTGTAGTTCTTGTCTTTAAAAACTCTGAAAAGTCCTCTGACCCTTCTAACTATCAGACTCTTACATCTTTTATCAATGCTGAAATGATTTAGCATCTCTCATTCAACAAATTATTTTCCGGCAAGCAGTATGGCTTCCGCTTTGCCAGGTCTACTGTTGATGTGCTAACGACCATCACCGGGTACATATATCAGGCCCTTGATAAGAACAGTCAAGTACGGACTGTTGTCCTGGATATCTCAAAAGAATTTGATAGGGTTTGGCATGCTGACCTTCTGAACAAGCTACATGGCTATGGTATAACTGGACGATTGTTCGATTTAATCTAATCGCTCTTATCAAATTGTAAAATGATAGTCGTTTTGAACGGACATACTTTCAATTTCATGTGAACGCGGGTGTCCCTCAGTGTTCTATCTTAGGTCCTACGCTATTCCTGATATTCATCAATGATCTTGATGTAGTCAGTTCCTAAGTTAGCATCTACGCAGATGACACCATCGTCTACTCCCGTCTCCTTAAGAAATCTGCCTGGGATAAAAAAAAGTACATACAGCCTTTGCTCTTGGAAAAGACATACAATTTGTGATGGGTTGTGGTAATAAATGGCTTGTAAATTTTAATGCTTTCAAAACGAATCTATTTTTCTTTAACCACCATAATGAAGCTTTGTTATCTTCCATTAATATGAATCACACTAGCCCCTGAAAGCTTTTTTGACCTCACTCTCTCAGCTGATCTCAATTAGAATGAATACGTTTAATCAGTAGCTACATCTGCTGCTAAGAAGGTTGGGTTACTATGCCGAGCCAGAAAGTGTTTTTTGTCAGAATCCATCTGGCCCATTTATAAATCTACTATTCATCCGTGCATTGAATACTGTTGCCATATCTTGTCTGGTGCTCTTGCTGTTCATCTCGGGGTTCTTGACAAAATCCAAAAGAGGATCTGCAATGTAACTGTTCCTGATTTGGATTCTTGACTTCAGCCACTTTCTCACCGACGGAATTTGGCTTCCCTCTGTCTTTTCTATAAGTATTTGCACGGTTTCCACTCTAGCGAGGTTTATTCTCTGAAGCCCCGCCCTCATTAATTTACCCGTGTAACTAGATTAGCAATTAGGTCCCACCCCTTTGCCGTTAAAATAGACAAATGTAACCGCCAATTCTACTCCATCAATTTCTTTCCTCGCACTTTTCGCCTGTGTAAATCTTTTCCCCATACTTGCTTCTCCGATATCTACAATCTCCAAAAGTTTAAATGCAACGTCAATTGCCATCTTCTAACTTCGTAACTTCCACCTCTTTTTTCTTTCTACAACATCACCTATTCTTTTTTCTCATCCGTTTCCTCTCATTGTGACCCCCTGCGCACCAGTGGCAGTATTGCCTTGCTTGGAATAAAACAATTATAAAAAAGTCCAAATTGTTCTTGAACGTCATTTAGCACCCATTAATAGAGAACATTTAGGGGTATAACACTCAAAGTTTCAACTGGATTCATATCATGAGTTTAGCTAGGGCAGAACATGATATATATGTCGTTTTGTTTTGGCTAGTTAGATATAGGTGGAGCTATTTCACCAGATATTTTAAAACATCTTAGATCTAAGTTTGTTTTTGAAAGGCTTTGTTGAATCTCAAAAACAGCCCAATCCATTGCCACCATTAAAAAGACAAAAATCAATTGAATGAAAATAAAAATAAATAAAATAATTAAAACAGATACACTAAAGTGATCTTCAGTGATGAAAGTAAATTTTGTTTACGATTTCTGCAAAGTGGCTGATCAGAAATATTATCTTGAATTTCTATCTTCAACTATCAATTATGATAAGAGAAGAATTTTGGTGTGGGGTGATTTCTCAACTGATAGGTTTTCCCGGTTAATTAAGTGTGAATATTCCATATTGTTGATTGAGTCTTTCTGCCTAATTTCCATTCTGATGAAATAGCCAGAAATATTGTCTTTCAACAGGACAATTCAATTTGCCATTTTGCTAGACCAATCCAAACGTGGCTGATAGAAAATGAGTTTGAAATCATTTTATGGATTTGCAATCCCTGACTGTATATGAACCCAGTTGAGAACCTTTGCAGTTTTATGCAAACAAAACTGGCAGTTACAAAATTCTCTAACCAATTAATATTTTTGGAATATCAAAGAACAATAGGAATCTCTTCTGTGCAATTTATTCCGAGACTGAGTGATTCGGTAGTTATAAGATTGAAAAAGTCGATATTACTGAACCAATTAATTTCAAATATTGACCTACTGTCTCTTCTACTGATCTTTGGTGTAAATTTATAACATTATTGTTGTATTCATTTCTAAGTTAAAGCGTAATTATGAAATGGCCGATTTTTTTCTGTGTGTACTTGTACCTATTTTTATTCACTCATATTTTCAAATGTATAGAAGAAATGATATTGCCTTTTTACTCAAAAATGATTATGAAAATTAATTATCGCAATTACGTGAGGCTCCGTAAAGAAAACTTGACATTACATGAATTCACATTTCATGTTAAACAGCATATAAAAAGTTTTCCCCGCTCATAAAATTACCATAGCCCTACTAATTGAAATGCATAACTCTTCGTCCGCACAGCAGATCGATATCCACTGTTTTAGTTAACCTTTGCCCATTCTACACGAGCGACCTCCATTTGTCCTTGGTTGTTGTGGAAGGATCAACGTCGCAACAATAACAATAATAATGGAAGAGATAAATACTGGTTAAACGATAATACAGAATGGCATGAATAGAATAGCTTGTCTTAATCATAGAATAATATTGCTTGAAGCTTTTATACACAAAGACGCAATGAGTTTGCAGAGAAAAATGACTTAATATTAAAGTTGACTTTAATATATTTGCCAATTTTTTAAAATCATTTCACCGTAAGCAAGAAGATAATCTTATAAGGATGCAGAGGTGACACAGAGAGTGAAAGAGAATGAGAAGACTTTAGTGAAGAAAGCCGAAGAAAAAGACAATAAAGGGATAGGAAGGCAGAAGATGACGATTGACATTTAAATTTTTGAGTATTTTAGGTGGAAGGGAAGCAAGAATTTGGAAGAGGGGTCCATAGTGGAGAAACTAAAACAACAGAACTGACGGTTGCATCAAGCTAGTTGAATAGTAAAAGAGTGACACTTAACTGCCAATCTAGTTACACGCTAAAACTCATGCAGTCGCGACACACTAAGGAGAACTACCATGAAAATATTTGTAGGGAAGCCACAGCACGACGATGATAAAGTGACCGAAGTCAAAATGCCAGTCTGGATTGGTTATATTATGGACGTTTATTTAAAGTTATTCAACAGTCTAATAGGAACGCCAGACCTATGGCAGCAATACTTAATTCACAAAGGGATGGTTGATTTATAAATGTGCAAGAAATACCTTGAGCTCCTTGATAAAATCCCAAGAAGAATTAGCAATATTGTTGGTCTTGATCTGGCGGCTCGGTTTCAGTCTCTTTCCCACCTCCATATGGTTTCCTCTCTGTGTCTTTTCTATAAATAATTTAATGTTAATTTTTCTGATGAGCTCTTCGCTATGGTATCTAAAATTTAAGCGCAATGCTAAACTGACGAAGAGATTTCTTCAATTTAGAGTCGAGCAGGCTAGATGTAGCTGTAAGTTCTATGTTATGTTTCTTTTCTCGCAGTTATCGCTTGTGGAACTCCATTTCGGATCCATGCTTTCCAACTTTAATCTGAAACATTTTAAATGCAGCTTTAATAACTATCTACTGTTCTATTCTCTTTAGACAGGCTAGCCTCCCAGAGAGTAAAATACTACGCCTCCTTGGCCTTACACTCTCGGCGGACCTCAAATGGAATGACTATATTGAATCCATTGCCAAATCTGCTGCTATGAAAGTCGGCTCTCTGTGCAGGGCCCGGAAATTTTTCCCACCTGAAACTATTCTGCACATATACAAATCTACCATCCGCCCGTGTATTGAATATTGCTGCCATATCTGGTCGGGTGCCCCTGCTGCTCTCCTTGGGCTTCTTGACAAAATACAAAGGAGGATCTGTAACGTGGTTGATACTAACTTGGCAGACCGGCTGCAGCCGCTCTCACACCGGCGTGATGTAGCTTCCCTGTGCCTCTTCTACAAGTACTTTCATGGCTTCTGCTCCGATGAGCTTAGATCACTGGTGCCGCCCAAGCACGAATTTACACGAGATACTAGATTAGCAACTAGGTCCCACCCTTTTACAGTTAAACAAATAAGATGTAACCGTAAATTCTAATCCAACAGCTTCTTTTCTCGCGCTTCCCGCCTGTGGAACTCCCTTCCACAAGTCTGCTTTCCCGACAGTTACAATCTCCAGGTGTTTAAATGTAGGGTCAATAGACACCTCCTATCACACTAACTCCCAACTATTCTCACAACACTCTCATCTACCCAACCCTCATTCTCGGTATCCTCACCCGCCTATCACCCACCCTCTGTTATGTCCTATATTTAACCAGCCTTTCTCCTCTCTACGTAGCCCCCTGCACAGTAGTGGCAGTGACATGCCTTGCTCGGGGTGAAACGCTTATAAAAAAAAAAAATACTTATTAATGTTTCTGTTCCCAATTTTTCTACACCGGGTAACCTCTTGCGTCTTAGTGACTTTACTGCTTTGTATGAGGTGCAATTGATTCAATACAACCACACACTTTCATGTCAGTGGAAAACGCGAGCCCAAGAAGGCGCGAAGATGCAAATATTTTGTTCTTCTGCAGTTTAGCATCAGTCATGCTAATGATTGACAGAAAAGTTCTTTGTGATGATCAAATGAAAGCGCTTTTAGTTAGATGTCATTTTCGAGATGATTTGCCAGTTTTACTTTTTCGGCGTGTCAGACTTGCTAGTAAAACAGAGTTATATAGTTACGTCACTAACATGGATATCTAATTGGAAATTGATGACATCGGGAAGATCGTTGATAAAGATAAAAATGGCGTAGGTCCGAGGATAGAGCTATGGCGAACCTATGTATCAATATAAACTGAACTGGAAGCATGTCCATTCAACACGACCTCAGTTACACGATTTGTTAGGAACAATTGTATTAAACCAAATAGTCCCTTGAGCTTGTGGAGAAAGCCAACGTGCCAAGGTTTGTCGAATGCATTTGAGCCACAGTCCGTGATTATTCATCTTTATGTGCCGTGTTCCCCAGGACATAGGCGATCATCGCGCTCAACGTCCTTTATAGCTTTTAATTAATTTTGTCATTTTGTTATTTCTTTTAAGCATTGTTCTGCCACCCATTTACTCAAGGTCATGAAGTATGCTATGCGTTGTTTCCCTCTATCCCTTGTACCCTCATTCTGTCCCGTGAGTATTAAATTTTCTGAGTCCTCTTCTCTCGTTATATAATCTAGAATTCTCAACTGCCCGAGTTTCAATATTCTTATTTATAGCTTGATAGACACATTCAGCGACGTCTGTTAATCTATTGGCAGTAAACCTGCAGAAATGGTAAGGAGGTAGTGAAAAGCAAAATGTTTAACCAATTCGGCGTTGATTAGCGCCTCTAGTAATTTGTCAAAAAGTAGTAAGAAACTAATAGCGCAATAATTCGAGAGGCCAGATAGTTCCCCAGAGTTCTTAAAGACAGAAATTACAGAGGAATACTCTCAACATGCGGGAAAACAAAAAGTAGAGAAATATTTATTGTGAAATTTGAAGAGTACAGGAGCCAGTTCAGAAGTACATTTCTTTATGACAATTGCAGGGATACAGTCAAATCCGCAAGACTTGTGGGGATCTAGTTTAGAAATGATAGCAGAAGTCGTAGACAGATATATGTATATCACTCAGCAGAGACTCTATTTTAGAAAGAAATTAAGGCATAGATACCCCAGATGAATTGATACTGAAGTTGGAAGAGAATTTCCCTGCAAATTAGTAGATGTCAGTACTTCACATTGATTGGAGATAGGAGAGACCGAGGATTTGCTCTTGTTAAGTACACATTTGCAAAGCTGCCAGTAATATTTAGAACCAAACTTGTGAGAGGCTATCCGTTCAGACGCGACTTATTGATGTAAAGAATTAATTAAAAAAATAAACATTTTCTTAGTACAGCTGTGAAAAAGGAAACCGTAGGAAAATTTTTAACTAGTGAAGTAACTACGCAGCTCTTTCAACTGCATGATGTCATCTATGAACTTTGGCGCCGTGGTGTCGATTGTAACATTTATCTTGACAGAATCGCACAAAAGATTCCGATCTGTTACTTATTCAGTTAACATAAGCAAAATCATGTCAACAATGTCATCTGTTTTTCAGATAAATCTCATTTACGCTTACTTATTTTATAAACATTGGCAGAATACAAAGTGATTTTAAACTAATGTCTCAAGTTTTATTAGAAGAAGCTTTGAAACGTAATATTTAATTACAGTTTCAAAAGAACATATATTATTCAATTAACTTAAACTTCTATTTAATAATACATAAATTCAGAATCTTTCCTAGACTCTCATTGTGATATCATGCTTCAAGCGAATTAATTCTTCATACAGATTCAATTGGCGCTACAAACTCACACACAGGATGCTTTACCAAAGAAAAAAAACAGATTACTTAAAGTTTTCCGACAAAAATATCAACTAAAATTGACAGCATATTAAACTAGAAGAGAAAACTGACGTTGACTTTCCACACTACATTAAATAAAAGGTTAGAAAGGAAACTCTCATCAGTAATAAAAAAGGCCATAACAATTAGTGTACATGAGAAGCCGATTTTTCTGAAAATCCGTTTCAAGAAATAAATTTTAAAAATTTAAACCAACCGTTAAATAATATTCTTTTTTTTTTAAATAACTTGCTCGAGCAAAGTTTACAATATGAAATTTTCGTTTGATAACAACATTATGCTCCAAATTTATTACAGGGGCCCGTCAATATTTTTCGGACACTTTAGTATTCAACTTTCTGAGTACCATAGAGTGGCGAAATTCCTTTAATAGAATAGCATAAACATATAAAGACAATACCTGTAATAAAAATGGAAGAAAATCGATTCGGTAAGGAAAAATATTTATTTTTCATCATTTTTTACAAAACACACGCGACATTATTTTTCGGACATCGTTGAAAAACTGTTAATAGTCTGTAATATCACCTTTCTTCTCAATAACTTTTATCAATCTCTCTTCATAATGATCAAACATATGCACAATAACATCTCTACGTGTTTCTATTGGTTGTTTTTTGGCATCTAGTATCTAGTATTTCCATAGTTGAGCCACTTTCGTTATTTCAGGTCCATCATAGACAATTCGCGCAAGCATTTCCCAAACATTTTCTGTTAAATTTAGATCTGGGCTTTTTGCAGGCCATTCCAAAGTAGTCATATTCACTTTAGCCATCCATTCTTTCATGAGTTTTGACACATGGATGCTGCAATTGTCTTGCTGTAGAACGAAATCATTCCCTATCTCTCTTCTTATCCTTGGTAGGGCTTTCTCGTCCAGCAACTGTTTGTAGCTTTCGCTGTTCTGTCGTCCTTTCAGCCACTCCAACAATATATTTCCATTAGCAAAGATCATACCCCAAACCATAACTCCTCCTCCTCCCATCTGTCGTTTGTTCAGTACAGCAGGCTCACCCCTTCTCGACCAAGTACACCATCCATCGAGCCCATCAAACTTGAAACGCTTCTCATCAGTAAATATAACCTTCTTAAAGTCAACATGCTTTGTTAACCACCTTTTAGCACACTCCAGTCTTGCTCCTTTGTGTTTCTTTGTTAGTGTAATTTTTTCTTAGCCTTTGCATACTTCAAACCAATCCTATGCAGCGTTCTTTGTACTGTTCGGACGTTTACATCCAATTCACATTTCTCTTTCACTTTTCTTGCTGTAACTTTTTCTCCAGATGTCAAAAGCCGTGTCACAGTCCTCTTCATTCTCCTTTCAGTCCTCTTGCCAATTGATATTTTCCGTCCTCTCTTCTTTTTCCGCTCGGAGTTTGTCTTCAGCATGTATTCGACCGTTGATTTCGACAGCTTCAAATCCATGGCCATCCTTCTGATGCTGGGGCCATCATCCCGCTTCTTCCGTGCCAAACAAACGACTTCTTTTGAATGCATTTTACCTCATTAAACTTAATTGTTTTGCCAGTAAAATAGAACAGATAATTGATTCTAATGATGACAGCTAAGTGTACAAGCAGAAAATTTGCATACAGCAACATATACATGAACTAAGCTCTTAATAAAATAGGATTTTTTGTCATGTCCGAAAAATAGTGTCGCGCAAGTTTTCGCAAAAATCACAAAAAACTAAAATTATCAAAGCCAAACTAAAAAAAAATGATTACACTAGTAGTGGATTTTCACTCCTCAACTACGTACTTACAATCTCAAAAGTTTTTGGCACTAGTAACCAACTTGAAGTACTTTTTTCAAAGTGTCCGAAAAATTATTGTCGGGCCCCTGTATATATTTATAACTCTTTAGGTAGGAATTTTATTGTTTCTGTTGGGAAGGCTGTGACCAATGTGCAAACGTTTTGACTTCTACTTTACAATACATTTATCTGAACAAAGAAACTACTAAAATGTATTTGCAATCTAAATTTGTTTCTTAGATTTTTCTTTTGATCATAATTATACCAAATTAGAATAAAGACAAACATCACATTCTTTTATACTGTCATAGAAATAAGTAATATTAATATTAACAGAATCAGATACACTTGCTAACATATAAAATATTGATAAGTCTGAAAAGGCCAATCTACATATTTTCACGGACCTTTTTATCAACCTTAGAAAAAACAATTACAACTCATGAAGTAATTCAAATTTTTCAGTTTTATTTATAAAATTTCTGATTCATTAGACCATTTTAATAAATTTAACCAATAATTTTAAATAATTCACTGTAGCAATAAATAAACTAATAAAATGGTTTAAATTAGAAACTTATAATATCGGTTTTATTTTAAAAATACATTGGATAAAAATGTTTCTATCGCATCAATGTAGGAATAATTCAAATAAATTTTATTGATTTAAGATAAGGGAAAAAAATGTGTAAGCAAGCTTTTAAAGCACCAGTTTTCAGAAATTCTAAAACAAGAATGAAGCACATTAATTTGTAGCGAATTTCAAGCATCAATGGTCTGCTTGTTGTCCAGTCGTGAGCGAGTTAGACGCTTCCGTTATTAGTAAAGCAGCTGTAACAAAAACAACTGTAACTCTGAAATATCTCCCCTGGACACGCAATTCTTCTGCTCCTTGGGACAATAAATCTATATACAATGAATTCTCACGAAGCTTAATTGATTAATTAGGATTCCTCTTTTGCGCATGTGTCGGGCAAACGTACCAGTATACTCACTCCAAAAAACACATACATTTGTACGCATCGATAACCACACATCTAAGCAGACACATTTTATAGGAACTCAGATTCATTGGTATGCACACCACTACTGTCAAGCACTCCATTTTAGCATAGAGATTTATGGTTTCTGTTGGCAAACATCTGTTTGATTGCTTTTAGTGGCCTGCATGGGCCCAGTAATTGGTTCCTGGATATGTAACAGGCACACATTTTTTAACTTTTCCTTCCTTCATCATGCTATTTGTAGTTTGCGTAAACGATTTATTTTTATGGTCATTCTTTCGTTTTCTCAAATAATTTCCTTACAAAATTTTCCAAATTCATCAGGTTATTTATAGGTTTGAGTATTTTGGATTCAAAATTTAGACAAGGGGAAACTATTTCATTCAGACAGACGATGGCGTTGAAGTTACTTCACAGTGTGAGTTACGGATTCAAAAACACCAAACATTAGAGTTTTTAGTTTATGCTCATTCTGTAAGAGCGAACTTCAGTAGTTTAGTTGCTATATAAATAAACACATTTATAAGTAAGTATAGACTTAAAAAAATGATGTTTTGGGAAGCATCTTAATCTTTATTGTTTTTAGTACAGCATTTAATATGAAGAAAAACAGTGTTTCTGCTGATTGAGTCTTTGTGAAAAAAATCTGAACAAACAATCGTAAAATGAAAAGTGATCTTTCAAAAAAACATTAATTTAATTGAAAGAAAAACTTTTAAAATACATTTGTTGCCATTCGTTAAGCTATTCCTATAGTATTGTGTTTGAGAAATAATTTAACTTATTATTTACACAAAATAATGCAACGTGACAAACCAAGAACGTAGTAAGAAAATTGAAGGAAAATATTACACGTTATAATTTTCGTGAAATCATTTTTTATAGGTATCTTTGTTACCCTAAGATATGAACAACACACCCTTGTGATGAATGTACCCATGTATCAAAGAAGGTAAGTAATGTGTAATATGATGAATTGAAGAGAATCTGAGGCAGTTAAAAGATTGTCAGTTCCAAATGAAAAACAGCTGGCCATATTTTGTTTAACCTTTCACCACACCCACGGTTTTTTCTTATTTTCGCTTCTCTATCAATTAGTTTAGACTTTAATTTTATTTTTTTAAACTTTTAAATTGTTTCCTTTTGAGCATATTCCCTTTTTCTTATTTTAGATTTTTCTATTCTAAAATCAGTGCTCTTCAGTATCTCTTGGAGTGTAAGTTAGCTGACTCAGGCAATTCAGAAGTGACCCTTTCTGTATACTCTGCAGATGACATTTGTATGCATTAAAACCAAAGTTTTAACACCTGAGTGTTCGAATGAATAGATATCGTTTGAAAGATATCTCATCTATGTCGAGAATCGTAGTTTTAAATGTTTAATTATCGTTCATTATCTCTAATTATCATACTTTAAAAATATTGCAAATTAAAAAAATATACACGAATATTTTTGAAAGCCAGTAAAAAAAACAGTGAAACCATTGCACATCTTTTGAGAAAAGTAATCAATAAAGAAATGTTTTTTACTTTATATTTATTTTTAATGCAAGTGAACGTGAAATTCGAGTTTATTTTCCTTTTGATGCACAGCAAACAAGTCTGATTGCGCCCAATATCATGATTTCCGTTGTCTGTCGATTATTTTTTTTATTATCGGTTACAATGAAAAAGAAACATTTGCAATAATTGACTGTCTTATTCAGATATAATATCGATTCTATGAATCAAAGTATTAATACAAAAGCTCAAAATATATAATAAAAGTCATTTCACATATGTATATACTAGTTGTACTTACATATACTATGTTACTTAATAGATGATACTGTATATAAAATAAGATATATGCATAGATACGCACTACATATTTTTATGTCTCAATTTCCAATGATACATTCGGATAAATAAATGTAAATCTTTATTATATTTCTCGAAAATGCAAGTAATCGTTGTTAGATTTAAAACAAAAAATAAATATGAATATTCTCTCTCTACCGTGTTTTTCGTATTTTTGTATGAAACACACACGGGCAGATAAACGTATGCACAAATTGAAATACCTGTGCGTAAATTACTTTTTGGAATATATTTGCATTGAGTATAGAGTACCCAATTTGCATATTTGTAAATAATAGATATTTCAGTAATATTTAATTCTACCCTTAATATGTTAATCTACAAAATTTAGATATATATAAAAATATGAAGAATGGTGAGAGTGAAACGTTAATCTAATATATATATATATATATATATATATATATATATATATATTGTATGTGTATGTGCCCATAAATTAAAAACTCAGCAAACATATCAATCAGTTTCTGCAGCCAAGCACGACTCGTTCGCCTTTTGGCATATCCGTTTTTTTTTTTTACAAACAGAAAGAATCAATGCCATTTTCACAGCTTAGATACTTTTTCATTCATTTTCCTAAATGCATATAATCTCATAAAATTCTTGATGGTTTTACTTATTTTACTTATTTTAACACATTAATACTGGCGTCTCTTTGTTTTACGGAAAAAAGAGTCACTTGGAAATATCTTCTTTATCTTCACGAAATCGTTGATTAGAAATTGCAATTCATTTTCTCCTTATTTTCTTTTCTAACCACGTAATAATGACGTAAATATGTTAGAAACGTTAATGATAATTTTTGTTTGAACGCTTTAATAAATCTTGATATGGATGGGTAGAAGGTAAAAGTTCGAAAAAGACAAATACTATTAAAACTAAGTATTAATAACACTATTTTAAAATAAATACAAGAATTCAAGCAATATATTAACTACCTTGAAGTCTTGTTTACATTAAAGATTGGAAAGCTTTTTGCTAGAAAACGGAAAGAAGATTTTGTTTCATTTGATTAATTTATTTTACTTGTTAATAACAATCATAGAATGACAGGATGAGATTAGCCATAAAAAGTAGCATAAATAAGATAAAATAAATATAAAGTAGAAATTTAATAAAGAATGTAAAACATCTTTTTTATTTTATGTTTGAGCTTAACTTAATAAATTTCGGCTTGAGAAGGAAAAGTCAAGTGGCAATCATAGCTTTTAGGAATTATTTTTATCTGTGAAATATGTTTGATTTTGATTGTTCTGCGGATTTTCTTTTGATTTAAATAGATCTCATTTCATGGCCCAAGTTTAAAATCATGATTATTGCCAGAACAATAAACGTTAAACGATCATTTGTCTTTAAAATTTATTTGAATACATTTTAGTGTTTTTTGTATATATTTATTTCTCCAATGAAGGCAATTTTTTTCATTCAATGTTTTTCCAATTTAACCATTTATGTCTTTTTTAAAGCGCTTTTCATGTGAATAAAAATGTCTTTACTATTTAAAACCGGCGATTTCTTTTTAAATGAATCAATAGATAACATTTTGGCCATCTTTAATACTAGCATCTGGCAGATGTAATTGAAATGTGTACAAAAACATTCTTCCTGTTCTTGTAATTTTACAACTTAAGATTTCATTAAAATCTTTTTCTATGGAAATACATTATTATCAAATACTACTTAATCTTCTTTTAGGATATTGATTCTTAGACATTTAATTATAGTGAGTAAGATTTGTTCAACGTTATTCTCTTGATAAGAAAATCTTACGAGAAACGAACAATAATTAAAACTCATAAGATAAGGACGTTAAACTAGTATGTTTTCATATTCATTAAAATATTTTCAGTGAAACAATACGGAATATACAAAAATAAAATTCTTATAATAAATAATTTGTAAACTTTACTGATAAATTTTAGATATTCATTGCTGGATACAATAACAGATTTTAAAAATTATAAGTGTACTAAGAATTCAAACATTGATATGGGTCATATCTTTTTCAGACATTCACAACTAACTCAAAGTAGAGAACTTCTGTTTTTTTGTTTATTTATATTTTATGTACCGTTAGAAAGAAGAAGGAGTACATTATGAATCAATGTAATTTTTGGCAAGTTGGAATTAGTTGTATTGAATCTAAGAAAATTTTTAATTTATTTTTTCATATTTGTTTTTGTCTCAAGAAAAGTTGTAGTCGTTACAACGATTAAAATGAAATACGAAATATAATCTCATCTTGATGAGATCTTATCTTAAAAACTATTGGTCTGGAGATTACATCGTATTAATATAATATTATTTGATTTCGAAATAGAATTGAATAGAATAAAAAATGTCACTTTAGATAACTTACATTTTGTTCATCGTAATTATTTTAACCAAATCTGTACATTATCATATTTAGCATGATTATATTTATAAATTTATTTGAAATTATTTAATTTTGTATTTTAGTTTTAAACATTATATAATTCTTTTAGTTGTGACACCTTTATGACTGCTATTAGAAATGCTTTATTGAACATAATCAAATAAATAATCTTTTATGAGCATTATTTTGCTGTTATGGTTTTGGGACAGTAAACGTTTTCAGAACCTAGAATTATTGACGCAAAAGAATTTCTTCAGTTATTACGTGAAGAATTCTTTAATATAGAGGCAGTATCAAAAGAATCGTACAACAGTCAATGTATATGCATAGGTATTTTTCTAGAAATCTCTGCTTGTTTAAAATTGAATTTTAGCCCATTAAAATAAAACAAAATGTAAGTTACCTAAAGCGACAACATTTTATATTCTATTCAATTCTATTTCGAAATCAAATCTTCCCACACAAACTGCCGAGTTTGTCTAAACCTTGTTGCTATTACCGAAAATTGCTGCGTTTGTCTCTTAATAGTTTTTACATTTAGTGGACGCTGTGTTTATACAAATGTAACAACTATGATAGGACCGAAGTGGTATTGTTTTAAGATCAAATTAACATTCTCAAATACTGTAAAAGGGGCTACTTAAAAAAAAGTATGAAAGGAAGACCCGGCATTTATCGTGGGTACAAACAAATTGACTGTTTTTGAGTTTATAAAGCACAAATCTTTATAGAGAAGCTGTTGTAAACTTTGTTCTATATTGACGACAATAAACGACAATAGTCAATCAAATTTGGAGATAATATGAGGGAACATAATAATCTATGAACCATTGGAACTGAAATTAATAACATTTCTCTATATACCTTTTTATTATATTTCAATAAATAAGATATACCTGGATAATAGCTTTTAAATGGCACAACTTTTCTGTTTTTATTATATTGTAAAATTAACTAGTTTTCAACATATGTTACGTGTGAAATTTTCCGCCTTTAAGTAGGATTTAAAAAAAAATTATAATTTGTACATTAGCCCATTTCAACACTATATTTCTAACATTTACTGAACTATGAAATTTTATTTACTATTTTTTCTCCTCAACAAGAGTTGATAGGTTCCCCAATCGTTCGTTACACACACCACTCCAATCTTTTGAACAAAAGTAGGTGTTTATCCATTGTTACCTGTTAAAGATTGGGTTTTCGATTCCTTCTAAAGTCTTTTCATTTGCTTTCACCCCCAGTAACCCCTTGCATCTTATTAACATTATCGCCTTGCTTGGGTTGAATTGATTAAAAAATATCTTGAAGATTTTATTGAAATCGTAAACGTGATAAACGTACACAAAATGCATTCTTCCAGCCTCTTTTTTTACCATTTTATGACATTATAGCTTACATATTCTCACAAAATAATAAAATCTATAGACCACTAAGGTACGCAAACATGTGCAAATACAAAAATCAAAATATATAAATGAACATGTACTGAAGAACCAAAGAAACTAGTTTTACTGTATGGTAAGCTACTAATCTAATTTTCAACCAGTCATTTTTTAATAAGCATACATTTTATTGGCTTTAATGAGGTCATTTTTTAATAAGATTTATCTTGATTCAAACAGTGTTGATTATAAATAATTGATAATTAATAACTGATTAGCATTCAATCTTGAAATAATATATGTTATTCTGTACGGAAACTGCTTAGTCACAAAACATTTTTCTCGTACTTGAAATTTGGATTTGCAGTGACTAGAGCGGACATTTAAAAGTCGGTACTCATCTGGAAGGAAGCATGAACTAAAAAACTCAAGATATTCTTAATTGATGAGACAATGGCTAAGCATAAAAAAATTGAAGAAAAATGCATTCTAATAAATTCGATGAAGTTTTACAAAATGTGGTCTATCACAATAAACGGTTAATTAATTGAATAATTGTAAATCTGTGTGAAGCTGCAACAATAGTCTAGATTGTTTGTTTTCTTTTTCTTTTTTTTGTCCGCTTAAAAGGTCTTGAGTTTGTCTCATTGAAAAGAAAATGGTGCTCGACTTATCTGTAATATCAATATTTCTATAAGGGATACTTCACTATTTTCTCAGATTAAGATGAGATTCTACAGAAGAATGTTGAGAATACTAAGGATGACGCATGTGAACAATGGGTAAGTTTTAGGATAATCGAAACAATAAGGGCAGTTATATATAAAATCATGAAGAGACACATTTTTAATTATTCTGCCTCAAATAAAGCAATAAAACCACTAAGATGCAAAGATTTACTGGGTGTGAGAGAATATGAGAAAAGCGAGAGAGAACAATAAAAGGACAGGAATTAAGACAACAGAAGATAATGATTGACAATGCATTCAAAATTTTAAGATCAGTCAGACTTAACTAGAAAGCAAGAAGCCAGAAGTATGAGAAGTGCGAGAGAAGAAACTGCTAGCATATAACTTCTGGTTACATCTAGCCATTTCCACTATCAAATAATGAAACATGCCGCTAATCTAGTAATACACTTAAATTCATAAAGTCTAGGTATCAAACTGAATAGCTTATCCGAACAATTACCATGAAAATATTTATAGACAATGAACATGGAAGCCACGTTACGGCAGTGGAAAAGTGAATGAGTTTCAATATAAATGCAGATTCTCTAAACAGAACAGCCACCGGACCAGATGTGACAACAGTATTAAATGTACTGACAAATGGGAGACTTATAAATGTGTAAGATAGATTCTGACGAGAAAAAATAGTAGTTTTGTTAAAATTTACAAGTCATTTTGCTAACATTAGATTGTAAGTTATTTTTTTAGATAAACTGCAAATTTGAGCACATCTATTCGATCAGACATACCATTATGAGAGAAGTAAATAGTTGTCTTATCAGCATAGATATCGAGGTGACGAGTGATGCTATTAGGAATACTGTTGATGAGAGTTACGAACAACCAATGTACAAGATTGGAGATCTGAGAGACACCTGCATTTATGTAAACAGATTTAAAACAAGGGTCATTCAAGACATCTATCATTTCGCGATTTGATAAAACAATTGAATCAGTTCAAAAATTCGTTCAGAAATACAATGACCTTTCAACTTTTAGAGACCAGTGTACTATACTTTGTCAAATGCCTTCCAGAGATCCATCATTCTTATCTAAAGCTATAATCGTTAATAATCATCAGCTGACCTCAAAAGGCGAAAATTATATTGTTTGTCTGATAGATTATCATGTGGGATGAGATGCTTAACCAATTCAGAGTTGATTAGAACCTCTATTACTTTGTCAAAACGGGGCTGAAGGCTAATAGACCGATAGTTAAAAAGATCAAACCGCTCGCTTGATTCTTAAAGACTCGAACAACAGAAAAGATTTCTAACAAGTAAGAAAGCAAGACGTAACTATGACTTTATTGTAGAGTTTAGGGAGAATAAAAGCCAGTTTAGGAGAACATTTCTCAAGAACTATTGCAGGGATTTCATCAAGTTCACATGATATATATGTACAGGGTGGAATAGGCAAATTGTCGTCATTTTATATTTTTACTTTTGTGCATTCGCGTTGTTTGTTTTGGATTTTATCGACTGTAGAGTATATTAGGGTCAGTTGGGAACCACCTGTGAGCAAAATAACACTATGAATCAATTAACTCTGCCAGAAATTTGGAAACGGCATACTGTACTGCTTGGCATCAACAGTAGAAGCTCCAATACGAACATTTCAGAATGTCTTAGTGTCAGTCTGAGGACAGTGCGGAAGATTCGGAAAGAAATGGATGATATCTCCAATCAACGTCATGATGTTTGGAGTGATCACTAGTAATGGCTGCGTTATGCCTCCATTCTCCTTCTCCCAGGGCCTCAACAAAAAAGCCTACGTCAAGGGCATTGAGGAGTTAGTGTTATTCTGGCTCAAGAGGGTGACTGCTGGAAAAAGGATTCTGTGTCTGGAAGAAGGACTCTGTACCGAACCCAGTCATGGCAGTCAGACAATTTCTACGACCAAATCAACCCTTGTATCTAGCTATCTACCTCCTCAGACAGTTACACTCTTCGTTATTATGTGGGGCGCAGTTGAATGAGAAACCAATAAAATTTCTTGCTACACCAAAAATGAACTGAAGACAAGGATTATAGAAGCATTCACCAACTTAAACAAGAAGACAATCCAGAAGAGATGCAGGAGATTTCGCAGTTGTATGTTGTTAAAGGAAATGGCGATTTTACTAAATAAATTTACTCTTTAGTATTATGAGATATTTTTGTGCAATTTTCGTAAATATTTTATTAAAACGAGATGTCAGTGTTAATTTCATTTTCGTGTCATTTAGACGATAATTATATCGATCGCACCTTGCATACAACTCAACAAAAACTAAATTGTAAATAGATATTTCAGTTAAAAATATTCTAGATGACATATTGAAGAAAGAGGGACTGAAGAATTTGACACTCACTGGACATTGTTCCAAGAAGAGCAAAGACAAATTGAGTAATCTATTAACAAGCTTAAGTGGAAGACAGAGCAAAGACTAAGGGAGGGATAGAAATGGAAGAAATACTGTAAATAACTACAAAGGAGAGAAATTTATAGAATCATGATCACCACGTCCTGAAGGGACAACACACATTAAGAAAATGTGTGAACTGCCAAGTGGATGCAAAAGAGAAATTGATTGTGTAAATGAAAATAGCCACTATTTTCAAAAAGGTCTTGAATTCATGATTCCGAAGTGTTGTCAATAATGGAATTGAAGATACGTAAGCAGACATGAGCATTTTTGTGTTTTTAGAACGAATTATTCACGAATCACTCGATTCGCAGAAAATATTTTTTCGAAGTTATTCAAGGTACTAAACGCAACCTAAGCTCGAATTTGGCGTTGATGACAGGAAGAGAATAACAGGAACATTATTGTTTTTATCTCTGCCTACCAAAATGATGTCTCGGACATTGTATATTAGTAAATGTTTATTGCGTTAATAATATATGTAACAAAACATTAGAAATCTGGTTTTCCCTTTAACCTGCTGATATATTGGTCTGTCCCTATTGTACTGCATGCAGTACGCTACACTCGTCGAACGACGAATCTAGAAGCAACGGCAGGCATTTTATGTTGTAGTTAAGTGCAGGTAAATAAAGAAAAAAGAAAATAAAACGTGAATAAGCAAGACAGATATAAAATATAATATTTAATCGGAGCGATTTCAGAGATCTAGTTATTTTAAGTAGACAAACAAGCATGCAAGATATATATCTTAACCATGGAAGCAACTATATGCATGTATTAGCAAACCGTTATGATTTTCTGACAAAAAATAGATAATGGACATTCCGAAGGGTAACAGAAAAAATTAATAAAAGAAAAGATCGTATAATGATAAATGTTCGCGTCACCATCTGATCTCCTGTTTAAAGTCGATGTTTAGTCGATACAAAGCCAGTTTCTTTTAGTCTTTACTAGCAGTATGGCTCGGCGTTGCTCGGGTGTAATGAAAGCTGTAAAACTAATCCATGGTCCTGGAACTCAGACTCTTTGGGCGTTGGCACGCAAGACTAAAAAGCAATAGTTGTTGCCAGTTAAAGCGAAACCGTAGACTGAAAGAAAAATGAATGGATGTAAGTCAAATTTTTATTTCCTGGTATCGATATCAAATAAGTTTTTTCGTCGTAAACTGAATTTTGAAGGCTAAATAAGTCCTCTGAGTAAATGGTATCATGGCTGAGACTAAGAACTACAATTATACCTACTTAGAGCCAAACCCGAAGCAAAAACTAAAATAAAAGAGCTGAAAAAAATACAGACATAGAGGCAGATAAACAGACACACACACAAACAACTTGCCTTTTATATATATATATATTATCGATTTTCTGCACTATTGTAAGAACTGCAACCTTGAAACTTCTGAATATCGTTTCTTATGTGTTTGTCTATAAGTGTATGAAATTTGATTAAAATCAGACCACACCTTCTATAACCCGATTTTTTCGATTATCGATTTTCGATATTTATCGGGGGTACCTCGACACAAAACCTAGCTAAGAACACTCGCAGACACTTATAGTATAACTGTGTAAATTTTCAAGAAAATCGGTTCAGCCGTTTCGGAGTCTATAGGTAACGGGGACACACACAGACACACAGACAACGTTCCATTTATAAATAAGTTTAGATATTTTCATCAGCACCTTTTCTCACAATGTGTCCCTTTCGAACATTGATCTCTCAGTAAAACACTTACAGTCTCCCTTTTTCCCCTGCCCAAGAGACTCAAAGCACTTTCTAGGAAAAAAGGGAAAGTATCGTTCTCATTCTGTTTCCATTTAGGCTTCGTATTCCTTTTTCAAGACTTTCCTTCCTTTTTTCCAGTCTTTCTCTTACAAGCCCTTATGAAATTCCACTATAGTCTCATGGTTCCATCATTTGCCAAAAGGAGTCAGCGTTTCACCTAATGTCAGTGCGACAAGGAATCACCAAAGCAGGATGACAGACAAAGCTCAGTCTTCCCCGAGCGCGCCCACTTCCAGGTTTTGACTGACTGTCAATTCTGAATCCGTCGTATGAACTGAGTGTTTTTCTCATTGTCTCCTGAATTGTCTTCTGATTCCCTTCGCCTATCTAATGATGTGAGAGTTCTCGCTTCAAGCCAGAGCCCTTCCGGTTCTCTCTGCTGCCTTTACACTTTCGACTCATTTTCGATTTTCCCGTGGGCTCTTTAGCCCCACTCTTTATGAGACACACAAAAGTGTCGTGTTAGTCCTATATCAGACCATCGTAATACATGCATAAGTACATGTATATATGTATGCATTCATCTGGAAGCATGTATGTGAGTGTATACAATGTACTGAATATTAGAAATATACTAACTGAATTAAAATGTATCATTTAAAAAATGCACTTTTTGTTTTAAAGAAATATTGAAGAACTAACTCATATTTTATGTTCATTATAAGAAAAGAGGAGCAAGTTAAAATTATTTTGTTACATTCCAAATCCAATAAGCTTCAGTTTTAAAGAAGTTAAAAAATATTTCATTCATGATGAATTTAAAAAAAATAAATTTCAATGAATGTGTTGTGAATGAGATTTGCATAATTATTCTAACAATTTTATGAAAAAGTTTCAAACTTTTTTTCACATGCCTCTAATATACGGTTGATATTGGGCCGATATCTGAAGAGATTAGATAAAAGAATCAAATATTCACATGGTCAACTACGATGCTTTCGTTTCAGACACTTGATCAATTATACAGCCTCCAGAATGTTTACCTCATTATAAATAGTAGCAGAGTTTTAATACTGGATGTCGGTGACTATAGAAATAAAAATCATATGAATGGTTGCATTTTATTGTAAAAGTTATATTTTAGTTTTATAATCCTCCAAAATAAAAAAGTGTAAAATTTCTATAAGATTGTACACTGATTGAAAACAAAACAACTAAACTAAAATAATATTTTCTTGTTCGTTCTTCTATAATTTTTTGTTATTCTTTAAATTTTGGATAGTTAAAAAATATTTATTTTTCTGTAATTATTTTCTAGTTTAAAATCCCTTTTTCTTTTTGTAAAACATATAGTCAGCCATGTCGCCAAAATGTTTTGAGAATGCCGGCCTTTAAGTCAGGGGGATCGCGAGTAAGAATTTGCGCACTAAAATTAATTTCACATTTACCCACCTCTGGCAACGCGTCTGAAAATTGCTTTTGCTAAAATCAGATATCGGAGTGAAGGATTCCTTTTTATATAAATTACTAATTCCTTTGTAATTGAACATCTAAAGCAAAAAATATACCGATTTTTTGCCATATGAATAGGCCAAGAAATTAAAATATGGAAATGACTTGTGTAGATATGTTCTTTAAATAAAAGAATGAAACTCATTTTTCACAGGTTCAGTGCATTTATTTTTTTAGAAAAAAAATCGTTAAATAGAATGTAGTAGTTCATGCTGAAGGTAAAAAGTGCTGCAATATTTTAACCTGAAGATAATAGTTTCCTAATTAGCTTTCATACTTCAAGAATAAGAATTTGTAAACAAAATCATTAAAATCCGATAATTAACAAATATTTTAAGGTTTTGCGTTCAAGGATGCTAAAATATATATTTTTAAAAACACACAATAGCGATATCATGCAAATGTTCGTTTCAGCAAAGAAAACATTTCAAATAATGGAAGCTTTTGAATTAGCATGCGTTGGGAAAAGAAACAGGAGTGAAAATATGAAAGAAAACGGAGGAAATATTTGCAGGAAAATAACAAAACAAATTAATTTCTCCAGCAAAAATACTATTTCCCCTCTGAATTCATTTCTAATAAGCATCTAGCATTTAATAATAATTATAAATGTGAATAAAAAGAAGTAAATTCTAATATCCAACTGTAAACTTATGAAAGTATCTAATTTAGTGCTAACACGTAGGCTTATAGTCAATTTGACCGGATTATTGTTATATGTTTTTAATAGTCTTTCTTGGCGCATTTTAAAAAGCAAGACAATTTAAATTTCTTTGTTTATCTAGATAATTTTGCGTGGTCTTCCGTTGATATTTTTATTGTGAATGTAAATTTTGGCATTTGAGAGAATCTAAATATTTCTTTGGGTTATAGTCATCAGGATCAGGAGAGTGTGTCTTTGTAAAATATCACAGATGACAGTGACAAAATCATCTTTCCTATTAACCATGTCTTTCTATTTAGAAAAAAAGGAAGCAATAATTATAAGATGAGTTTAAGGATTTTAATCAATTCAACCCAAGCAAGGCGATAATTTTACTAAGACCTAAGCGGCCACTAGTAGTGAAAGAGAATGAGAAAACTTTTGAAGGAACCGAAAAACCAATCAAATATCAAATAACATTTACATCGATATGATTTCTGAATGACTAAAAATCAAGTTCAGTCAAAAAGAATTCTGGTTATAGAATTTTAACACAAAAACGAAATAAAAAAAAATTAAAACTTGATTTGACAACTTGGTGCCATCGTTTATAATTTGAAAGATTTTCCAAAATTGTTTCTTAAATGGTGAACGAAATTCTGATGGAAATATAAATTACTTAAGTAATCTAAAATAAATCCGAAAATCTGTTATTATGACACTTTCATATGTCAGATTGCCTTTAAAAAGTAAGTCTATTGCAATCCACACACATATACGCACACACGCACACACATATTAATGATAGATAAACATTTTTTCTTTACTGACAGTATGATGCAATCGTCAAATACTGATTAAGCTACCGTTGAGGAAAAATGTATATTCATTATTAATATAAAGTTTATCTGTTATTATGCATCGATGACTGTTTTAATAGCACCTGTATGCAATGTGCGATATTTTATATTCATATATATTATCAAAGTGCTTTTGAACATATATTTCTTCCGATTTTCAAAATATACGTATCTGCTGTTTCGTACCCTAACGTAACAAAGACAATTTTTTTAGGAATTGGATTAAATCCAATATATTGTTAATTTTTCTGTTTAAGTCTTGTTTTTAATTTGAGTAGATGCTTTCTTTTTATTATTAAACAGTATATTTATTTGTTTAATAATGGAAAAAGAGCATCTATTCATATATGAGTATCCATGAAATACGAAAAAAAACAGATATTCGGGTTTTGTTTGATTAAGAGATCTTATGTGGTCCAGCGGTGAAAGGAAGTCAGATTCATTTAAGTACCTCCACTAATTCACTAAAAACAGCATAGCATGATGAAAAATGGTTCCAAACTTAATAAAAACAGTTTTATAGTTAAAATGCTTATGTTATCATTAACAGGAAAGATCAATGTATTTTTAATTATCTTAAAAAATTTTGTAATAATTTCAAACACGTTCGAAATTTTTGTTAAAAATCGTTTTTTTTAATGCGTCAACGGTGTACTAGAGCTGACTAGGGAAATTTTAACACTTTTTTCCTGTAAAAACACATTGATTTGGAAATTCTTGCAAAAATCAAATAAATGTCTGATTTTAATGAAACTTTCTGAACTTCTTTCCAAATAAAATAAATTATTTTGGAAATTATTATTTTTAGAAAATCTTGGTAACATTTCATTTTATGTCTCTTAAACCCCTCTAACATAATTTCATTAATTTTTAGAAATTAAATTCTGCCTGAAAACATTGTTTTATTGGTTAAATGCAGGACTCCTTGAGGAATGTAAATCATATAAATTTTTCAAACAGTTACTGCTTTCTTGAAAATCTGTTTCGAATATTAAAATGAAAAATGCAATAAAAAAATGACATTATTTAATTAGATAAGAATTTAATTGCTTATATATATATATATATATATATATATATATATTAAGGACATTATAGTCTGAAGAAAAAAATTCGATGAATAATGACTTTTTACACGAATTGTTTTCATTTTTTAATAATAACAATTTATAAAGTTTCAAAAATCTTTTAATTTTTTTTTCAAAATTTGTTTGCATTATGTTATTAAATTATTAAGTGAAAACTATGTTCATTAAGCGAACATTGAAAAGCTTACTACTAATCATCACACACCAATATTTTTAAAATAATATTTTTGGGGGTAGAAATGTCAGTTCTTTAAGTATTATGTTGAAATATATAGGTGATATTATAATTAAAAGTACGCGTGCTTTTACAGTAAACCGTGATTATGTCAGCTACATCATGAGTTTTGTAAATCGATTTTATTTGTTCAATTTATAGGTATCAATTGAACAAATACGAAGTTAGTGATGACTGTGTTATTCAGGACCTATATCTGGAGAATCAGATCAACAATAATGACGGTTGGAGAGGCAATGGGAAATAAAAACGACCTTTTTTAGGCCCACAAAATATTCCTAAATGTCTTTTGTCTTTCAAGCATAGTAGCATTGTTTCTTATATGTATTGTTTAAGGAATATAATTATAATTCAACAAAATAATAAAAGTGTAAACAGTTATGTAATTAATAATTAAATAAAAATTTAATAAATAAATTAACATTAACGTGCCATAACCACCATGATGATAATAATTAAAAAATTAATTATTAAATAATAAAGAAATGATAATAATAAAAAATGAAATGAAAAATAAAATATTGAGGAATATAAATTGATAATGAATGAAAATATCATAACATTTAATAAATTATTGAATTACCTCTATCAAAGTATTTCATTATCTCAGTTAATAATTTTTAACTTAATCTTAAAATATATATTATTTTAAATGCTATTTTTTCAGAAAGCATCTTCAAACGTAAGGCAAAAAGGCTTAAGTAAATTAAATTTAATAAAATACTAGATAACTGCGGAAAATATTATATATATATGGCTAAACTGTTGTCTAAACTATGCAAAAATGAAAATAACACTGACAGTTTATTTTAACAGGCATATACATATTACATTGAAAACTTAATAATAATGTTACGACAAATTATAAACACACGCTTAAAACATTGCATTAAATCCCCGTCTTTCTATGAACCCATTCTTAAAGAATTTGTATTTATTTAATACAACGAATGTGCGGATGTGGTGTAGTGAATATTTGCTCGGAACGAGAAATCGAATTCTAGTTGAATTCTTTGCATTCACTTAGACGCAAATACCCCTAGGAAATGTATTAATGTTATATGGGTTAAATAGCATGGTTCTATAGCCTTGGTTTGCAACCACTCTACCGCAGAAAGTAATGTCAAACTATTGCGGGAAAATCTGCCCAGTCTGTCATATCTCTTTTGAGACACGTATAGCTTTTTACTCACTGAATACAAAAAATACATTATTAAAAAGATCAGTCAAATATTAGAATGATGTGACACCCCACTGTGCTGGCCTAACCACTCAAAGGTGAAAACAACAGAACTACTACTACTACTACTACTACACACACACACACACAGACGCACATACAATTACGAACACACATTATCATATGCCCACTTAAGCATACAAGAATTCTCACACCTCGAGCTACTAGTTTAAACTCTTGGAGATTGTACCTATCAGAGAAACAAGTATACGAAAGGACTTCCACAGGCGGGAAGTGTGAGAAAAGTAACTGTTAGAGTAGAAGTGACGGGTGTAGTAGTTAGTTGTTTTGATTGTAAAAGAAATGCAACGTCAATTGACTTATCTTATCCCCTTGACTCCCATCCTTTCCCAGACACCTCCTGTATCTTGTTCTTTCTTTTCACTCTACTCTCAAATAAATCTCTTCAAACCAGTGTTCCTACCCTTCTCTTTACCATTCTCCAAGATTTACATAACCTGTCCCTATTTCTCTTCACTCTCCTCATATGTAGCCCTTCACTCTCCCCTTATGTAGACCCCTGTACACCAGTGCCTTGCTTGGAGTAAAACGAATATATATATGTAAAAGAAAATCTACATTCATAGATAATTATCTAGCGCATTGTTGTATGTGATACGTGTCGGACCAATGAGGACTGACCTAAACAAAACTGAAAATACCAGAGTTTCTGTTCTTTTGTGTGTTTTCTCTAAACCTCTGACGAAGCTTTAATAAAACCGAAACAGATTGATATACATTTCCTATTTGTTCGTTATTTTCTCATATATATATATATATATATATGTGTGTGTGTGTGTGTGTGTGTGTGTGTGTGTGTGTGTTTGCGTCTCTGTGTGGTATAAATCTTTTCAAGATAAATTGATCTTATTTCACTGACCCAATCACATCCCCTATTCGTTCCTTTTGTTTAATAACCAAAACACAACTAATCATTTTTATCGTTATAATTAAAAACATATTCAGACTTTCTCTCAGCACAAAATGTCAAAATGGTTTATCATTGTGGTCTTTTAAATTCTGACATTAACAGAGGTCATAGCCCTGTAATAGAGTTGTACTCCTCTAGATAATGGCTATATAGTTGTCTATTATGGTATGTAAGTAAAGCTTTCCTTCTCCTAGTTTGAAGCAAAAAGGATTTGAATAAATATATACAAGTAACTGAAATATTTTGTCAAGTGAAGCTTATGGTTTAACTTTTGTGTTTCTATTGGAATTATCACTGCAATCACATACATAATTACATACATACATACATTGACGGCTGTCGACTCGTATGAACATCGCTGAAAAATATTTTTATATACCCGGATTTAGCAATTCTCCTAGACCATTTGCCAATCTGATAGTATAGTCGTGTGTATACGACTTGCACAAAGCCGCAATGTCTAACACCAATCATCCTGAGAATCCCAGCGACAAGCAGATGCGAGATATCCAGATTAGCACTTAGGCGGGTGCTACATAAGAAATGTATTTCTTCTAGACGGATACCTTATCAATCAGTTCTCGTGGGCTAACTGCTCACCTGCACACCAACCTTGATATTTTTATATGCATACTTATAGATACATACACATATGCACATATGTGGATGCTGACCCAAGTTGTCACTATTGAAAACGCTCTCACGTTAACTAGTATTTAACATGTTTTCTTATTGGTTACAATTTTTACAAAACTTTGTTGTAGAATTATTTTAATGAAATGTTTTGTTTTCTACTTTACTTTTTCTTAGTCGCCGAAGTAGTATATCTTATATGCAGTATCTGTCACTTCGTTGACAGAAAAGTAATCAAATTTAGAAATTAAATTTTTCCCCATTTAAAATACTATATTTACTAAAACATTCAGTTACTCAAGTAAACCGCCTGACCCTATCTATAAGCCTATTAGTCTTCTACCTTGTTTTGGTAAATTATAGATGCTTTAATCAACTCTAGGCATCTCACCAAGCAAAGTTTTCTTTCAGATAAGCGATATGGCTTTCGATTTTCTAGGTTAACTGTTGATGTATTAACAATTATTGCCAACAGAGTTTATGAAACTTTAGATAAGAATGATGAAAATCAGGTTGTTGATTTGGATATCTCAAAGGCATTTTTACAAATTGAAAAGTTATGATATTTCTGGATTAATTTTTGGACTGATTCAATCTTTCTTAAAAAAATTAAGAAATGAAAATTATTTTGAACGACCACTCTTCTAGATCTTTTTGCATTAATGCAGGCGTCTTCCAGAGCAGTAACCTTGGAAGTAAGTTGTTCCTAATTTTCATCAGCTATGTCCCTGACGTAATTAGTTTTCAACTCGTTTTCTATGCCGATGACACAAATATTTACGTATATTTTAATAGTAAGTCTGATCGAGCCGATAAGATCAAACTGGCAGCTGATTTAAAATTGACTTACACTCTGTTTTTAATTAGGAACAAGAAGTGGATTTTTAATTTTAACTCCTCTAAAACAAAACTGCCCTCTATTTGAGAGAGCTATTTCTACCTTCCATCATCCAGGAGAGTGACTCATTGCGCCCTTCTCTAGTCAAAGTTTTCTGCTGCCATGAAGTGGAAAGATTATATTGTATCAGTTGCTAGATATGCTGCAAGAAAAGTTGGTTCACTGTTTCGTGGTAAGCAATTTTTCTCGTCCGAATATACCTTACATATTCATAAAACTACAATTCGTGTATCCCTTGAATAATGCTGTCACCTATGGCTTGGTGCCCTTGTTATATATTTAAAGATCTTTGATAAAAATCCAAAGAAGAATATGTGTTGTATCGCCGAGGTGGCAGGGCGATACACAAATGTGTACTGAGTATCTAAAGCCCAATATCCGTGCTAAGAGATATTAATTCAAATAAGACAAACACCAGAAAACAGAACAATAAATAGAAGAAGAGAGGAGATATAAAGTCGTTAGAGTCTCAGAGAGCACCGTCCGAATATAATCGTCAATTACAATCCGAAGGTATCAACCACCTCCCGACATGAGCAGTTACCTGAGGCAGATGCGACACAAGGCCATCTAAGTCTTTAAGATCGGACAAAAATTCTTGTCCGCTTTTCCCCGGACGAGACTCTACATTTCAGCGGAGCTTCGACTTGGTTGCTTTCCGCCCGAAGGCTTAGAGTCCGGCAAAGTGAACGGCTGACGAACGCAGTCGATCATCTCAGAATGTCAATGACACTTCGAAATTTCAGAGAGCTATTAATCTTTATTTTTATAGCTACCTCGGTCCACAGACCATTTCATTGTTGAGAGCGCCAGAAGGATGTTTGCTGCTCTAAAACAATCTGCAATGTTACTTTTCCACTGCCGTAACGTAGCTGACCTGGGCCTTTTCTATAAATACTTTCGTGAACTTTTCACTATGGTACCAAGGCTCTATGAATTTAATTGCAGTTCTAGATTTATAGCAAGATCTCATCTTTTTTGTATTTTCTGTCCTATTCTTTTATTGTTCTCGCTCCTCAATAATATTTTTTCTTTTCACATATTTTTCACGCTTGGTGACCCCATGTTTCTTACTGGTTTATTGCCTTGCTTAGGGTGAAATAATTAAAAAAGAAATAGATAAGTCATTAAAAAAATCTTCAAAGAGCCACACATTTTGTCTTATACTCTCTGTTACTCAGGCGTTGTATGACAGAAAGGGAAATTAGACTTAGAGTTAAAATTCAGTGACCGGTCTAAATCTATTTAACAGAAACTTAGAAAATCATTATATTTATTAAAGAAAAATTTTTAAAAATCTTACAATTATTTGATTTTGTAGGATTAAAAAATAAAAGGTCTTTTTTTTTTCTAGAAATTAATCGCGGTTATTCTCTAACTAACGATAGCGTATTATACCAATGTCTTATTTCGAACACTGCAATTGTGTGTATATATGTGTGCGTGTGTGCTTATATGAAGATTAAATGGTACAAACACGTGTAATTCACTCACGCACACCAAAAACATACACATATACATAAATTATTACATATATAAACTTTGGTGATATATACTATTGACAAACCCATTTTACTTGAATGCGAGTGTAAAGTCATGATTTGAATGCGAGTGTAAAGTGAAACATTCAAGTAAAATGCAAATCATCTTTTCTTTTTTACCCATTTTATTTGGTTTATTTAATACTTAAATTTTTAAAAAATTCTTTTAATATCAAGGAACAATATTTTTCATGTTGTTTTGTGGGAAAACAGAATGAAAAAATTTTCCATCATGATAATTAACTCCAATCAATGCTGAACGAACCATGACATTTTAAACTGCGTTCTTCATGTTATTACATGAAAAGGTTAACGATGAAAATGGAAAAAACAATTTAGTGATCGTATTGGTCATGAACATTTTTTTAAACATTTTCTTTTTATCAAAACAAGATAAGATTTTGGAGGATTTTTTCCATTTGTATTCTATACTGAAGTGGTATTCAAAATATTTTATTGCATTTTTTAAAATGAAAACACACTATATCATAAAATTATGTGAGTCTGAGAGCAAATAGTAAGGAAATTAAATCAAAAGTAACCTTGACAAGTTTTGATCTGGCATCTCACAGCTCACCGGACTTTCATGGACGTTACTTTAACCATTTCAACAACAGAAGACTCACTGATTAAGTAGAGTATATTCAGTAATTATTTTGATATTTTCTTCCTATCTGATTCTATATATCATTTTTATTTTCTTCCTTGGTGATTTCTTTTCTCTATTTTCTCTATGGAGTTTTTTCACTATGAATGTTTGTTTGTTTTCATTAATGGAATATATCACTTACTTTCTTGTTCGACGCAAAAAAGATTATAAGCGTGTGGAATTTCTTTTTTAATTTTTTTAGATAACTTTTCCCAGAAACTGCTGCCATTTTTCTAATAAGTGAAACTTTTAATATTTTATTTAGTATTTCCAAAGAAAAGCGATACCTAAGATTTTAAATGCATTTTTAAAAATGAAAGATCTTTCTTGAAACATTTATTTTAGTTTTAGTAGAAGCTAATGGATTAATTTAAATGTTTCCAACGAGAAAATAATTTAATGTATTTCAAAACGAATTTAAAATGATTAAAATCATTTATTTTTTTGAAATTGTTAAAACTATTAAAAGTCGACAATTAGCGAATCTGTCAAAACAATTCTCTATCAAAAAATCTTTCAAAAATGAAACATACTTTTCTGAAACTTTATTTGAGAAAGTTTAATTAATCTGATTTGAAACAAATATTACTTACTTTTGGTTTAGGATACCGCAAAAAACATTTTTGACACAGAGGTAGGTGTTTTTACGAGGTGTTCACAGTCTTATGTTTCGGATTATTTATGGGGGACATAACTGTAAAAACTACTTGCTGAATATAATAGGAGTGTCTTTTTATATTTTTTAGCTACTCTATAAACTTAAAAATTTAAGAAAATAGTCTACGTAATTTAATGTATTAAATTTTAGTCTCACGAAGACACTTTTTTAAGAAATGTTAGAAAATTGCCAATAAATTTTGAATTTACTATAATTAACGCTCTTATTTTTTAATAACGTCGTGTATTGACGTCCATATTCGGTACGTTTATACACACACGCACACACATCCACAAACTCAAAATTAAAATTATTTTTTAAAATACTGCAACTCAGTGAACCCCGAAATCGCTGAATTGTAATAAGTTTTTCGTTTATGATTACGAAGCATAGTTTTTACTTATTAAAAAGATGACTTAATTATTACAAATTAATACAGAATTCTAACAGCTTTAAAAGTTTTCTAATTTACATTAAAAATAAGTCATTATTCATCGAAAAATGTTTTTCTTATGAAAATTGTATCCATAATGTATCTTAAATTGTATCCATAATATATCTTAAATTATATTCATAATATACCTTATTCATAAAAGTAATTAAAACCTTTCCAGTTAAGTAATGCCTTAATTTTATTGCATTTTGTATTTTACGATTTAAAGCAGATTTTCTGTAAATGTTTTACAAAGAAAAATTGATGATTTATATACTCCAGGGACTAATATAGCTAATAAAGACATTAAGAAGTATAAAAATGAATTTCTTCAAATGTCATAAAAAGTGAATATGGTGAGGGGAGTAGCAGATGTAAAAAAGAAAATATTTTTAACAAGATTTTTTAAAAAAGAAACGTTTCTAAAATAAAATTCCTTTGAGAATAAGTCCTGAAAGTTTTATTTATCTGATTATTGCAAGAATTTCAAAATCAATGTGTTTTTCACTGTAAAAAGATGTTAAATTTTTCCATTCTAATTTATAATCACACTCTGACGCAAGAAAAATATATTAACCCAAATTTTGAAGATTCTAAAAAGGATTTAAAAAAATTTTCTTTTCGTCTTTCCTCTTTTGTTTTTATAATAATTTCATTCTAATCAAAGCAAAACCACAGCTGGTGCGGCGGAAGTTACAGTGAAATAAAAAAAGGTACAGGGAATGTTGAAGAAAGGATGAGATGGATGAGAATCAAGGAGATGGCATTTAACAGTGTATTTAAACTGTCGGAGATTGTAGTTATCAGAGAAGCAAGCAAACGGTAAGGAGTTCCACAAACGGGAAGTGCGTGAAAAGAAACTGTTGAATAGAAGAGCCGGTTACATTTAACAATTTCGACGGTAAAAAATGGTGAAACCTTAATGCTATTCTCGTCGGAGCAGTTTCCATGAAAATATTTATAGAAAAAACAGAAGGAAACCAAATCGTGTCGGTAAGAAAGTGACTGAAGATGAGCTGCCAAGTCATGTTATATTGCAGATCCTCCTTTGGATTTTCTCGAAAACCTCAAGTTTCATTGCAGGAGCATCTAACCAGATATGGCAACATTATTCAATTTACAGACGAATGTTAGATTTATAAATGTACAAAATGGATTCTGACGAGAAAAACCTCCAAAACCAACACAGTGATCCAACCTTCCTGCATTTGATACAGATATGGAATCGATGTAGTCATTCCATTTGAAATTATTTGAAAGAAAAAAAAGGAGGCGAAGTGTGTTGCTCTCTAGCAATCTAGCGTCATCCATTCTGATGATAGGTAAGAAAGTTTCTCTATGGTGGTATAAAGAGTGCAGGTTCGTTTTGGGGGTATTAAATTTAAGAACCATTTCCTACCCCCATTCAATCTCAGATTGCAGGTCCTTTTGAAGGATAGCAGCCAGGTTTACTTTTTCAGCCTTGACAGATTTCCTATTCAAACTGAATTAAATGGTGGTGTTATCTGCATAGATGCCTATTTAAGAACTGATTACACCAGGAAGATCATTGATGAAAATTAGAAAAAGCGTAGGATCTAAGATAGAGCCTTCATGGATATCCGCGTTCTTATGAAAGGCTCTTGAAGTCAGCTTGTTCATTCATTTCACGATTTGATAAGAACGACTGGATTAAATCAAACAATCGTCCAGAAATAAGGTAGCCCTTGAGCTTGCACAGAAGGGCAGCATGTCAAACGCTTTCGAGATATCAAGAGCAACAGCATGTGCTTCGCCGTTCTCATCAAAACCTGAGTATTTAGATATTCAGTATGGTCATTAACGTATTAGCGGTAGAACTGGCGAAGCGGAAACCATACTATTTGTCAGAAAGAAGGTTGTAAGATGTGAGATGCCCAACTATTTCAGCATTGATAATAGCCTCAAATACCGTGCTAGAAAAAGAGTTAAGAGGCTATTTTTTTAGGACTATGACTGGAATTCCATCACTTCCGCTTGCGTTATGGAGGTCAAGCTTAGAAATTATGTTAGAGACTAGAGATGGTCTAATATATATATTAATTAGTTGAGCCTCAGTTCTAGGTGGAAAATTGGGTGTGGGTACTCCAGACAAGTTAAGTGAATCGTTCGACAAGAATTTGCGAGAAAACCAGTCAACATTGTCTGTTGTAGATGTAAGGACTTTGAATTGATTGAATAAAGAAGGGATCTAAGAATTTCTGTTGCTCAGCACACTCTTGCAGAGCCGTCAGTAATCTTTGAAAACAAAATTGCGAGATGATATACGCTGCTTCGTTTTATCAACAAACAAGATTAGTATCATTTAGGACATGTTTACATTCATTATGAGCAGAGACAAAATGCGCTTATTGTGATTAGACGTATCCCTCTGTTATTGCCGAAAGAAATGACTCCTCTGGACGATTGCAGTCAAGCAGGAAATAACCAAGGAGATGAACGAGGCTTAAGTCAAAATGTTCTAGCTGGAATGAGAGCATGAATGCCAGCTTTCACCCAGGGTGAAAGCTGGCAGTGAGGTGTAGTCCTGAACAAGGAGACTAAAAAATTTATTCCAAGGGACGTCGCAAAGAAAATCATGGAACGAGTCCCAGTCTTCTCGTTGATAGCAGTAAGATATTCTACTGATAGAAGTTTTCTGGGTGGAGGAGGAGTAAAAAGAGGCATTTGTAAACATCCCAGCATGGTCAGAGTTACCAAGAGAATAGAGCTGCATAAAATGGCAAGAATCAGTGATAGAAGTAAGGAAGAGATCTAGAACGGAATCGTGTCCATTTTGGTTACCGGGGAAACGCGTAAGAGACTGATTGATTGAGAAGTTCAGCGATTAGACTCAAGCATGATCAAGGTTTCAGCCACTTGGCATGATAGGCATTGAAGTCACTGAACACAAATACATTAGCGAATGGGTGAAGAAAAATGGCCTTGTCTATATTATCTGATATACTATCTCGTATGCAGCAGTCAGGAGAAGAATGGGGCGGTAAAATAAAGAAGAGACAGCTAAATCCTACATGTGTCTCTGTCTACTAAACTCTTAAAAAGAGACAGAGACACATGTAGGAGTGAACAAGAGGTTCAAGAGAGATCTCCATAGCCAGAGGGAGATACTCACTGACATAAGCACTCAGGCCTTGCATGTGGACATTGGAGTCCTTCCTAAAGAGAGAAAAGTATCCAAGAATAGAGAAATCAGAGGATGGAATTGGAGCGTTATGGTTGGTTTCGCAGAGATATCAGGAAACCTTTCGTAGAAGAAAGATTACACACTGTAAAAATTATTACGGATACCACGGACATTAGAGAAAAAGATGTTAAAACGTTTAGGTTTTTTTCTGGCTGGTTTATTAGTTTGATATCTTTGATTGTGTATTGTTATGATTTAGTTATTTTGGCAATGAGAGGCTTAGAGTAGCAGTAGGAGCAAATCGTCAAGTGCAACATGTGTTGGAAGGGAACTGGCCTAGACTGAAGCATAATGTGGCTTCAGGATTGCCCACCCGAGGCACTTGCAGAGAACCCCATCCATGCGTAACATGGCACTACAAGAAACCTATATATTATTCAGCTGTTGATCAGAGCAGCCTCTCAAGACGCTAAGCAAGGGTTCACGCTCCTAACTACCAGTCGGAAGTAGCAACCAGAAAAATGCCAACCCGGCGCCCTCAGTATGAAGTCTTAATAACATTTAAATTTTGATGATAAACTTTGTTTTTATTAAGTTTAACTATGTTTTCAGCATGTATACTAAATTTTTTCGGACCTTTGGAGGTACCGACTTTATTACATGCTTATTTATAACTAACAAAATAAAGCATATTAGAATCGGAAAAATGCTTATATTTTATTTCGTTCTTAATTGTTTCACATGAAGAAGATGTTAGAAATTGCATATATTTTATAGAAACAAAAATTTATATTCGGAAAAATTATGTTTTATATTTGTCACATTTGTGAACTGATTGATACCAACAGATTATTTATCATGTATCTATTGCAGACACTGAGCCCATTTAGAAATATATTTTGAACATCAAAACAAACGCAGATTAGGTTTTTCTACTTATTTTATTTGTTTAAAGTGAAATTTCTTTGCAAACATCATTTTTGTGTAGCAATTATTAGAATTTGGTCCTTTTGATTTTTATGAACGATCGTTGCTAATTGTAAAACTGTGTCTAGTAAAGAAGAGCGTTGAATAAAAACGTGGATGATTCTTTGAATGACGTGAGACGCTTAAGCCTTGACTTGAATAAATCATTGAAAATGGTAGTTTGAACAATCAAAATATATTATCTTCGATACATCTTTCAATAAAATGTTAATATCTTTGATTTGCCTGAAGCAGGCCTTCCAGTTATTAAATTAATATAATGAAAATTGAAAATACTTTTGATTAAATTGTAAAGAATGCGCATTTTATTAAAATACAAAAATACAGAGACCATTAACGGAAAATCATTTATTTTCCCGTTAAATCTTGCTACAATTTTATGTATTATTTTTCCTTTTCCTTTGTCTTTCTTTCCTTATTTTTAATATAAATAGATAGTGTAGTTGGGGTGCTAAAATGTTGCCGGTTTGACTTACATTCTTGTGCAAATTAATTGAAACATAGCAAATAATGTCTTCCTAAGATCTTTAACACTTTCTCTGATGACGTATACGTTGTCTTTTGGCGTTGTTTTTCTCTTCCGACCGTATTTTCTTTTAGGTTTTGTACTAATGGATCCAGTTTGCTTCTTCACCTTGATGATACGACTGACAGTTGAAAGGCTGACACCAATAATATCCGCAATTTCTTTTTAAGGCTTACCAGTGTGTTTGTGCAGCGTTACAATTTTCATATACTTCCTTGGAGTAACGTCTATCACAGATAATGGCAGTAGGACAAATAAATCTACAGTTGAGACATTAGTGACTGGGCGTGATAAAAATCTGACGCAATATTTTTCAAGGCTAAACAAATTTCATCATACACTCCGAAAATATTTTCCTATTGGTGTACACCACTTCAAATGATCTAATTTGAGGAGGAAAATATCAGTGGGTCTAAAACTGGCCGTATGGTGAAAGAAAGGAAACTAAAGCAGTTATTTCAATTAATATGTACAAGTGTGAACTTAACAAAATATGACCAAATGTATATCAATTTATTTGGAAAGTTTTTCTTGGTCGAACAGAGAAATTTTCCAGCAACTCTCACAAAGGAATGAGATTATTTACTTGAATAATTATTTGTACAAACTTTAAATAATTACGACATTGGTCACTGCACGTAGCAAAATAAATGAATAAGTAGATAAATAAATAAAACGCTACAAATTTCCTCCATTCACGGTATCCAAAATTTATTGCTAAATTGATAGACAAGTGTCGCAGTTTTTCTCCCTTCACCCTAATAGATTTCTCACAATAACATGTGAGATTACGACTTATTCATCAAATGCAAAACTATTGTTAACCTTAATGTTTTAATTATTTTCGGAAAAATATTTATTTTATCAAACATTTACCCTAAAAAGATAAGCACAAAATAAATATTTTAAGCAGTTCCTATGATATTCTGTCTTTCGTAGGCACTCGTACTATCGGATACCATGTTAACTGTTTTTTGTCTATTAAAGTAACGATAAAATTTTGTTTTAGTTCTGTAACATGTATGTATAATGTGTTTTTTCTTCAGTCATCTGGCCGAAAGTTAGAACATTGTTTCGATTCGCTATGTATAAACCTTAAATCAAATGCAGTGTTTTGTATTGTTTCCAAATATAGAAAAATCGAATCTCTACTATTAGAAATGTTTGGGAGTTAATCCAAGTCATTCTGACAGATCGATTATTCGACTCCTATTTCCAAACGTAGGCAAATGTTTATTATGTGATCTTATATAAGTTCCTTTAGTGACATCAATAATTCTCTCATATGTCCGATTTGTGATTGAAGACATTATTTTATATTGTTCCTATATCTGTCTGTAATTCTTTTAATTTTGGGTAAAAAATACCAGATACTGGTAAAATACTATTAAAATACCAAGTAGAAAAATTTTAAACTTTTAATGGTTTTAGAAAGTAATCATTGGTCACGATATAAGATTTCAAAAATCATTATCTGTTATTTGACTTAGGCTGAGATTTTCATTTGATTTCTTTCAAGTCTTGTAAGTAATTTGCAGACAGGTTTTATAGAAAAATGATTCACTCTTTTCTGTTCAAGTTTGAGGGCTTCAACCAATTGAATAAAATTTTCACCCTTAACTTCTGTTTAAGGGAAGACCAAATATTCTGCATAAGCTTTAAATCAAATGAACAAATGTTCAAGTCGGCCCATTTGTAGCCCACAGATGTAATCACACATAAGAAAAAAAAAATGAAATCTCTTCATATTCTTAACTACTTATTTGATTTAAATATTCGCTCTCTCAAAAATAGTAGAGAATACTGTGTGACGGGAAAATTAATGTAGAGAAAATAAACCAGTTAGAAAATTATTAATATGAATATGTATTAATATATATTGTCAGAAAAAGTACTAAAATCACAAAGAAATTGTTTACAGTCCGGTGAATTCTTCCATTACATTTAGAAGTAAATGAAATACAAAAGAAATGATCCACTTTATGTCATGGCGGAGAACCTACATTTCAATTGGAAATAATCAAATTTAATTGTACTCAATGATAACGTACTTAAATTAGGTTTGCAGACCTTATCAGAGATGGAAACAGGCTAATGTATCGAACATAATACATGTTTAAGAAACTCTTGCCAAAAGCCATATGAAAATAGATCATAATCAGCAAAATTATCGTATTTATCATTTTTTTGTAAAGATAACAAAATCATCTTTAAAATATAATCTATGAAATGTTATTAATGTCTTCTATCCTTCGGCAGTTCATCCCACTAACTATAGATATTAATTCATCATCATCATCATCATCATCATCATCTCTCTTTAATCTCTTATCATCGATAAGCTTCCGACAATAGCTCTGACTCTGATGTTTAATCATTCGTTCAGAATTTAAGAAGAGGTAAGTATCAGTACTTTTTATTATTATATTGCATACACATACATATATATATTATATACATCCATACTAATGTATATCAGTTTTTGCTTTTAAGCAAATTAGTGTATATTTTTTATTCCACATTATTTCTTATCTCTATAAGCGTTATATTTAAGGAGTGAACGTGTTTCACCGTTTGAAAAACGGTGAAAATAATGTCTACCAGCTTAAAGATCGTGTATCTAACTAAGGAGAATCTGCTTTAATATGATGGCCTTACATGGTCTAATGGTAATACATACTTATCTTAAAATCCTTTTCCTTTATTGAAAAAAGGATTACCAGTTCGATTTTTATCGGAAAATACATTTTCTTTAATAGTACTCTCAATCTCTAGGCTAGCAGACATTAATTTCACTAAAAGAACAGTGATAATTCTCCCAAAACTTGTGCTTACTAAATATTATGTTTACAGTAATATTAAAATATATATTTGCACCTATGTACGTTTATATATGACATATATTTTAAATATATAATACATAAGCATATTAATGAAACTTTGTATATTTTAAATATATTACGTCATAATAATTGTAGGTTAACACAATTGAAAGATGTTTTAGCCTTTGTTTGTATCTTTGTTGTATCCTTGATGCCTATTCAGAGGCAGTAAAAATGTTTCAGATGAACAACATCCTTACACATATTTTATACATCAGAAGACTTCATATTTCTAAACTACAAATGTACAAAAAGCTAATACATTATTTATATTAGAAATTTAGTTTTTCTTAATGTGCTTGAAATTATTTCATATCAAATATAAAGTTGATATTTTCTAATTATGATTAAATTGCTTTATTGTTATAGAAGATAAATGTTATCTGATAGTTGTAGAAAATATATTTTATCTTTTTAACTACAGATCTCTTCTATTTCAAAATCATTTTCCTTTAGGGGTACCTGTTGGCAATTCAATAGTATTATTTAAAAAATGATTCTCGTCCTTCCAAGTTTTATGATGCCATTCACTTGTCTGATTTGAAGACATTAGTTTGCACTTTGAAATGCTACTTTGACTTCTTATTCTATCCTAATGTTTAGACTATAATATTTCCACATTTGCATTTTAGCAATCTATACAACATAAAAAATATGCTTTGGAAATCTTATATTTACGAAGAGACGGTGAGCAAAAAAAAAAAAAAAAAAAAAACTCAATTAATGTAGAATAGCATATCTGTGAAATCTATGGAAAATCTGGCATTTTCTACAGTGTATACTGACTATACGTGCCATTTGTTAATGTGGTTTTATAAATCTTTAAAAGAAAAAATACCCCAAAAGTGAAGCGAATACATCAGAGAATTTTTTTCATGATGCGAGATAAAAACTTACGATCAAAGTTGCAGAAGGGACAGAAATACCAACCACTACTACAGCTCACAAAAAATTAAGATCAACAGTTGAGACAATGAATAGGAACAAAGCAGCAAGCCCTAATGCAATCGTAACAGAAATGCTCTCAGCCTTAGACGATGACGCTATCGACAAGATTACAGAAATAATAAATGAAATATATAACAGTGGCCACATACAGGATAACTTTACTAAATCTATCTTTGTAACATTATCTCAGGGACCAGGTGCAAATGAATGCGAGTTCCATCGGACAATCAGTTTAATAAGCCACAATTCATAAATAATGATGATAATCCTGATGAATAGAGCGCGAAGTAAAATTAAACTATAAATATGACAACAATAGTGTGGCTTTACCAATGACACCAGAACAAGAAATGCAATATTCATGATCATAATTATATCAGAGTGATCAATACAACTGCAGAATGATGCACACTTATATTTTATCAATTACACAAAAGCATTTGACAAGTTACAGCACAAAGATTGGAGATATCAAATTCAAGCAGGTACAAAAGTTCAAATATCTGGAAAGCGTTTTCATAGACGATAGAAAATGTGTCACCGAGATCCGTACACGCATTGGTCTAGCGAAAAAAGAAACTAAGTAAGGTGTCGCTAAAGGGGAAATTTCCGTTAGAAACAAAGAAAAGAGGGCTGAATTTCTGTGTGTTTTCTATCCTCCTACAGAGCAGTGAATGATGGACATTTTTCCCACGGATGAGAAGAAAACTAGTGGCAGCAGAAATGGAATTCTACAAAAGAATACCAAAAATTCCTTGGCTGGAGCGAGTAAGCAACAAGGAAATCTTAAAGAAAATGGCAACAGAACAAACACACTTCCACTCGGCATCAGGAAAAAGACATCTGAATTTTTTTGGACACATAATGCGGAAGAAAGGCTTAGAGAACTTAACCCACACAGGGCATATTGAGAGCAAGAGAGATTGGGAAAGGCAGTGGGCCACTTATCTAACAATATTTTGGATATGAATGGTGAAATGTTGGCCTTAGCAAAGGGAAAAAATGACCATAAGAAATAGAAAGTTGTGAAGTGACATGATCGCTTATATTCTGAAGGGATGCGGTATACAAGAGTAGAAGAAGAATGGCCACAATAATTTAGGCATTCATATTTCTTTGTGTTTTCTTTTTCTAGTGTAATCACATTCATTAATGGCCTATTTCAAGCTTCATTATTTCCCTTACAAACAGCAAATACGCAAATGGCCATGAACGGAAATCATTTTCAAGTTTCTCAATATATTGTGACCTGTCAAGTCCCTGTTAACAGAGAATCTCTAACTTTTCTTTTACACGAATTTTTTCACAGATTCACTTCTTTTTCTTGTCCAGTTTTATTGTACTGCTCCATGTACGGCAACAAACATTATTTTTATTTCAATTTGCGTATTGAATGATTGTACACTTTTAGCATTATGAAGACGATGAAACATGACCCCATCACGCGAGCTTTTCACTTTTGTGTAACAGTGATTTACCTCTATTTGTAAAGCTTCGTTTATATTCTCACCTTACTGAAAAATTCATAACAATGCGCCAGATGATGCATCCCTATCTACTTTGGACTCTATGATGGCCATAATGGCATTGATGAACACATTCATAACAAATGCTATTATATTTACGTCCGTTTCTGGATAGTACTCTTTTATTCTCAGGAGGACCAATTCCTTTACATTAGTTAAAATATTGGGAGATGAAAAATGAAGCTATTTTATCTGTGTTCAACTCTGAACGTATGCAATCATGAGGTTTATTATTTTTCTGAGATTATAAAGAATTTCAAATCTTTATTAATGTGCTTAATTGAACAAAGCAAAGATGTTTTCCAAATTTAAACAGAGCGCCAGTAACACTTGCGCCATTTCATAATTTTTTCTAAATTCTGATCCCATTGCTTCATTTTTATGCATCGGCAGGGTTGTGAGGTATTTTATTATTATAATTTGTTCTATTTCTGACCTCAAGTGAAAATTTACTTTTTTAGGTCAGTACGCTGAAAAGATTTGAACTTCAATCTAGACCGAAATTTCACTGAAATTGTTTCTTATTGAATATAAACTCAATTTGTTTTGGATGAGATTTTACCAGATATGAGTTTTCCGGAATAGTTCCCGCAGTTGTTTTAAACAGAATGGCATCGTTGATAAAAACTGAATGAGACAAAATTAGATTCTTTATTGATATTTCTGTTTTCCAGCAATATGCTTCAACAAAAAGATATGTTGTATAGAAAATATGTTGCGGATATGTTTTTCTAAAAGTTCAGAATATATCAGAATAATTTAATGGTATATTGATATGTTTAGTTTTTAGAAAACCTGTCTATTTTTATGTCTTTGATTCTTCGAATTCAGAATTTTTAAAATGTTAGACTGTTTTCTTATTTTTACCAGATTTGTTCATCTTCAGCTTAAGTATTTTATAAGTGTTGTTCTGATGTTCAGATGTTGTATGCCTGTATTTTATTTCTTGTTATTATTTTGGCCTATTTTCATTATTCAACTCCAAAATGCCCGAGCCACAGTGCCTGTAAAATCAGAAAGACAGAAAATGAATTGTCCTAGGTAGAGAAAGAAAACATTCTTGATCAAACTATGTTATTATTTCATATAAGCCATTTCAGGTGAACTACTTTTTAAAATGTTAGGCGCCTTCAATTGGGGCTTTAAAATGCTAAGATATTTATCTGAACGATATTTATTGAATGAAAAGATTTGCATTAATCTTGAAGAAGGCATCCTTTACGTATATCCCTATCTCTTTATCTATAAAGGGCGAAAGTATATTAGTAAGTAATCAGTATTTAATAAAAGTCAAAAATTGTAGCTGGTTTTGTCAATATTTTGTTTTTATTCAAAACATCATTGGAACACATAAATTAAGAAAATGAATCTGTATTTGAATTAACAGAATTCAATGAAACATAAAGGCCGTAAATTATTGATTAAACAAAAAGTTACGTGACGATAAAAAAGGAACCCAAATCGAACCAATTGCAGTAGTTCAAAAATTAAGCCGAACATCAGCATTTTGTGATTAATTGCATAGGTCTTATCTTGTTTTGATAGAAAGCCACAAGATGTAAGCACCTTACGGGTATCGAACTCAGTATACATTACTAAGAGTTAATGAGACTAGTTCGCTAACCCTAACCCACGTCGAAGCTGTTATTTGACTTTGCTGATCATTTGGTTGATACAAACTGGAGGAAGAAAAGATTAGAGAAATGAAAGAAAAAAAACTCGAAAAATAAAAAAAATAACGAATAGATTATGCATATGATTTTATATATCAATGTTCATTTTTATTACATATATTAATGTTCATTTTTATTACATATTTTAAAAATATTTATTTCTCTCGGTTTCAGCCATTTCATTTTTACAATACATATTCTTCAAAGATAGTAGCATCTGTTTCTCTTTTCACCTATTTTCTTTATATCGTTTATTCTCTAACTTTTTGGATTAAATTTTCAGTCGCAATGTAGGGGGTTAGTTGAATGATTCCATCAGTTTTACCTTTTTTTCTTATTTTCCGTTGTAAATAATTCATTTTGCGTAAATCTTTTCCTCCCTGCTGGTTATCTCCATTAGTTTAAGGTCCAAAACCAAAACTCTCTTCAAAATCTGTTTTGTTTAGTCAGCAAGTCTCTGGCTTGTTACACTCTTGTTCCATATCCCCGATATTTTTCTGTTTTCCATATTTTTTCTGTTTTTCATAGAGGTTGATCTTGACATAGAGAGAAAAAAAAGCTTATCCTCTCTGTTCTATTTATTGCACCCCTCCTTTTTGGTATACAGTTGCATTTTGACAGGAATGCTCCAGTAGGCTTCCAAGAGATTACTTTTCAGTGAAGCAACTAACAGTCATACGATGACAACCGGATCTCTCCTGTTGTATATTAAAGGCGCACTTGCCGAACATGACGCTCAAATATGTTATTTAAGCCCTTGTCGAATATCCTATTACCTGTGATTCAAGCATAATTTTTCTTAAATGTTAGAGGTTAGAAACAAAGTGACATTGAACATGCATATTGTGAGAAAGGAACTGATGTAAGTATTAAGAAAATAATAATGGTTTTTGACTTTCAATTTTTTAAAAACATTTTAAATCTAGCAGAACGATTTTGATGTCATATAATAAATCAATGTAACAAGTTAACGCAGAAAGAATCTAAAGATACGCATGACTGAATAAGAAACATGATCGATGTCTATTTTAGAATAAACAAGGTACAAAAAGTTAGATTCTCTCTCAGACAATTAAAAAGAACATATATTTCCATCGACCTTTGATATGCAGAAAATCAGCCAATCCTAGCAAAGTCAGACTTAATTATCTAGTCGCTTGCACATTTCTTCCAGAATGTCTCTCCCCAAGCCAAGGATTGAACGCACAACTATACTGAGACCAAATATATACATTCACTCACGAGACTAGTTACTAGTCCATGTAACTAGAAAAGACTAAAAAGAATGAGAACAATCTCATCTATGGATTGAATAAAGAGTTTGATTCAAAATCAGAAGAAAGCTATCGATTATGGCCTAAGGAAAGAATGGTCAAAATGTTGGAGACTTTCAAAAGTGATCATTCAGGTCAGAATTCATTTTATATACTGAAATTACTCTTTCTAGGTTATAGAAAATAATTCGTTTCAATGATATAAGAAAAACATATCTTTTCTAAAAGCACCATCAATTTCTCACGCGTTCTTGTAATCAAGAAATTTTTTCCATATTTCGATTACATTTTAAAATTATATTATAACTTAAAGTAATTCATTTGTAACTCTACACACGTACATAAATATACACGTACATATATACATAAACAACGCACAAAATGTACGGAGGGCTTTGATAATATTTTTTCAATTGGTTTATCTATTTTATATAACATTGGTATGGCTGATACTAACCTTCAGGTGAGTAATTCGTTGCGCCTTCTTGGGTTAATATTCTCGGCTAACATAAAGGGTAAAGACTATATTGTATCCATTGATAGATTAGTTGTTAAGAAAGTTGGTTCACTTTGTCATGCTAGACATTTTTTCTCCAGAATCTATGTTTAGCATTCGTCTATGCTTAGAATATTGCTGCTACATATGGTCCAGTGTTCCCGCTATATATCTAGAGATTTTTGATAAAATCCAAAGAAGAATTAGTAATATTATTGACTCAGATCTGGCGCTGCGTCATCAGTCTCGCTGCCGTTAGGTTGCTTCACTGTGCCTTTTCTATAAATACTTTCATGATAATTATTCAAATGAGCTTTTTGCTATCTTGCCTACAAATTTTTGAATTTAAACGCAGTACTAGACTGGCAACGAGGTCTCATCAATTTACAGATTAGTTGGTTCTATGTAATCATAAATTCTATGCCAACAATTTCTTTTCTCGCACTTCTAGCTTGTGGAACTCCCTTCCGGATCAGAGCTTTCAAGCCAACATTAATCTTTAAAAGCTTAAATACAATATCAGTCGCCATCTACTGTCTTCTTGATTGCTTTTCTTCGTTCTTGCTGCTAAGAGATGTTTCTGTTTCTAACTACCTGTAACCCCTTCTGTATTCGTGGATTTACTGCCTTGCATGAGGGGAACTCGATTAAAAAATAAATAAATGCAGCTAATTTCCTGAAATTTGTCAATGGCGTCGTTGAACTACACACAACCTTCTGAATTAAAATTGACAAGACATTAAAGAAAATAAAATGTAGAATGTATATTTCATCACGTAAATAGAATTCTTATATCACTCCCAGTTTCTACAGAATCCTCGCGCAGGTGTTAAAATCATTATTGACATTGAGTAAGTTATTAATCCATCAGTAACAGTTTTTAGAAATACGTTTGACATAAGTTATGCTATCTAGTAGCAACAGGTTTGCCACAAACTTTCAGCTTAATTAAAATCTGTCGATGATAAACTAGCAAACATCAAGTAAAACCAAAAGCAAGCGTGTATGCCATTTTCTTCTTAACACTTTTAAATGATTGTAATAAAGATAGAAATTAAATTCTATTCATTTGGAAGAGTATATAAGAATATTTTATTGACATTACGCATTTCCCTCTGATGCCTGATAAAAAACAAGGTAGACATATCTTCCCGACTTAAAAAATTGGAGCTGCACAGTATTTCTATATGCATCTTCCATATTTAATTTTGTAATGTATCTTATTTTAACACAAACTCCACTAGAACTATTGTGAAAAAAGAAATAACGATGAGCAACAACAATAAAAATAATTAAAATCTTTGAAAAATGCTTCACACACACACGCGCGCGCGAGCGCGTGCGCGCGCACATATCTGTCAGTTAAGTGATATACGTAATACACGCTTGAATATTCATATCTCGAAAGAGACATGACTGACTGGGCAGAAGATTTTCCCGCTGTAGGTTGTCATTATTTACTGTGGTACACTGGTTGTCAACCAAGGTTATAGAACCTAGTCTGTCTTGCTATTTAACCCATAGATAGATAGATAGGAAATGGATTAATACCTTTCTGAAAATTACTTGCGCATAAGTGAATGCAATGAATACAACTGAGATTCGAGCTCGTCTTTTCCATTTCCTGTTCCAAGCCAATAAACACTGCACCACGAAAGCACATGCATACATTTCGTATATTTCGGCAACAATCCGTTTTTATAAGTTTCGATGAATATGATGGACAGGGAAAATTTTGTAAATTTTTTTCGGTTTTTCTATTGTTCTTACAGGTCTTCTATGATGAGGCCAAAAAGTATGCAAGTTCCTGAACAGTTTCTACACACTCTTTGCCCTCATAAATTAAAAACTGTAAGGACACGAAAAAAAATAAATAAAGATATTACAAAATTTTACGCACGCACGCACGCACACACACACACACACACACACACACACACACACACATATATATATATATATATATATATATATATATATATATGTATAGCAACTTACCGTGCCTCAAATGAGTTTAGCCACAAACCGCAATATGAAGATTAATTTACAATTGAATAATGCATCAATCATTGTCTGTAGCAAAAACAGATTTACTTCGAAAGATACATTAATAAATTCACGTTGATTAATATCAACGCAAACTAAAAGAAAGAGTCATGTCAATACGCAGCATTTTTACCTCCAATGTACTTAAGTACACACCTGATATCCGATCTCTTCATTCAAAGACAGCGGGAGAGAAAGTGCGAATAATAAAGTTTTTTCACTCAACTATTTCCACAATGCCATGTACCTTGGTAAGCATATCACAAGTCTAAAAGGATCAAAGAGAAGTAGCCGATTTCTAGAGGCTATGCACTTGTTGAAGAGAGGTCGACATTTTTACGAACACCATGTGGTGCTTTAACGAAGCGACGGCCTCTTTGATTCCACCCTTTACATTACCCTCATTTTTAACATCCATAATGAATAATGTCAAAATTATGTGTCTATTTTTCTGCCATGTGAAAGAAAAGATCCAGAACCAATTATGTTCTTGCTCTAAAATATGAGAACATGTTGGGAGAAATGAATATGTCTGGCCGCAATCACATAAGAAAATTCAATTAAAAAAGACCTTTGTTTGTCTAAAAACATTCAACTTCGCAATTTTAGAAAATATCAGTTATTTTTAGAAAATTAGCAAACCTCATATATATATTTATGTCAATGTTTCTGATTTTAGAATGAGAAGAGTTAAAACAATTAAGGTGGCTTTATATTAAATGCTACGTGTTCCTTTCAAACTTACTTTAATTCTTCTTTTTTTATATGTCGTGTTTTTCTAGACGTAAGCGATCATGGACCTCCACTTACCCCTATCCCTTGTCGCTCTTAAAACTTTTCCTTTTGTTATCTCTCGCAAACCCTGCTCCGCCATCTACTTGTTCAAGCCTATCAATTATGTTTCGCGTTGCTTTCTACTGTCTCTCCTTCTCTATATTCATCCAGTGAGTACCAGATTCTCTAAGTCCTCCTTCCTCATTACCTTCCAAGAAACTGCAGTTACCTCTTCCTAATGTTAGGTATACGTTTCCTCTTTGCTTGCATTTTGCCCTTGCTCATATATTCGGTCCATGGTATCCTCAGCATCCTTCTGCAAAACCACATTTCTGTTGCTTCGATTCTTTTCTTTCATTTTTGGGGAGATTATCCAGCATTCGCTGCCAAATAAGAGGACAGATATCACATAACAATCCAGTACTCTTTTCTCTGTTTCTAACGAAATCTTCTTGTCTTTTAATACTCTGATTAGCTTTTGAAATGCGTCCTTGGCCATGCAAATGCTCTTTTGGATCTCAGTGTCGCTCTTTCTGTCCTCTGTCAAATTTAAATTTTAAATTTCTGCACCTGCTCGATTTTAGTATAACCGACCTATAGTAGGCATTTTCGGCTTCTCTTTTTGCTGATGACTATGGATTCAGATTTCCTGTAGTTTATGTTTTGTCATTTCTTCTTCTTTTTTCTTACTACCTTCTGTATTTTCCTTTCCGTGTCTGCTATAAGCACTGTCATCTGCGTATCTTATATTGTTATGATTGTGGCTGCCAACGACGAATCCAAGCAAAACTTCTAGCTCTCTCAGAATCGTTTCACTGTACAGGTTGAATAGATCCAGTGAGAAGACAAATCTTTCTATTTTTGTATATCTGCCGAATAAATTTATTGTCCATATGCAGGCGGTTTGCTGTTATTATAGGTTCTTCATTATTCTAATGACTTTCCCAAATATGTCGAGGTTGCCAAGCATCTCTATCAACACTATGTGGAGTTCTTTTGTCCAACGCCTTTGTGTAGTTTATAAAATACAGGTAAACGTCCTTCTGCATTTGCATTGCTCTTTCTGGTAACATTCTGAACATAAATATTGCGTTCCTTGTTCCGGTGTCTTTAAAGACCCGCACTTTTCTTATCCTATCTCTGCTCGATTCTGCCCTTCGCTTTATTCATCTGAATCTGCATGATACGTTTTGTTATGTGGCTCATTAAGCAGTTTGTTTGGTGGAGTTTATATTTCTTTGTGCATGGTTTGTAAGGCAGTGCTATGAAAATTGATCTGCTTAGGTCTTCGGTTATACTGCCACTGTTGAAGACACCGTTTATTATTTCTGTACTCCTGTCTACGCCAATATCATCTAAGGCCGTTAGCATCTTTATTACAATAACATCTTGTCCTGCTGCTATTTAATTTGACCAGTGCAGCTTCCACTTATTTTTTTAAATATTTCTGGCCGGTTGGTATTTCTGTGTATTGCCGGTTTCTCTCTCTCTCTCTGGTCGTGGAAGAGATTTCCAATATATTCGTTCAATCGCTGAAGTATTTCATATTTCTCTCATATGAGCATTCTGTCCTTGGATTATATGCATCCTGTTGATGAGCATGTCTTTTGTTCTCTTTTTTTTTCTTATTTTTTATGCATACATCCTTTATTTGTCGTACTCAATCTCTTTATTCTGCACATTTGTCGTTAACCCAGTCTTCTTTAGCCTGTCTGCATTTGCTCCTTATTTCCTTGTGTAGTTTTCTGTATTCCGTTCCATGACTTGGCATTGTTTTTCGTCTCCTTTGCATCTGTGAATAATATCATCAGTGATCCACTCATTTTTCCTCCTACATCTGTTTTCTTCTGGGATGATGTCACTAGAGCTTCTATTATTGCTTCCCATTTCGAATTTTCCTTGTATTTTTTAACATTGAGTGCTGTTTTAGGCTTCTTCAATCTCTGAAGATTCATCTTTAGTTTTCATATAACCTGAAGGTAGCCATTTTCCCAGTCGCCACTTGGAAAGGTTTTGCAGTGAACAACTGTTTTCCTGAATCTATTGTTGATAGTTATGTAGTCGATTTGTTTTTAGTTTCTTTTCCTGGGCTTATCAATGTCTATAATCGTCTTGAGTGTTCTTGAAACCAAGTTTTGATTATTAACTGATCATTCGCAGTGGATCATCCCTCCGGGTTTCTTCGTTTGAAATTGCCAACCGTTTCAAGTTCCCTCTTCTTGCCTACTTTGGCATTCTAATTTCTTGTCACTTGCATTGAGCCTTGGCACTCTCCCGCATGGAGTAGAAAAAATCGATTTCTTCTTCCGTACTTTGTGTTTTCGGTGCATATACCTCTATAACAGATATGTTGAAGAGCTTTCCTTTTAGTTTAACCACAAGAATTCTTTCAGATAACTGGCAATATCCTAGAAAGTATTTTGCAGCATCCCAGAACGTATTTCTTCATACCTTATCTACACAAGTAAAAGACATAATACTACTACTATTAATACTGTTGCTGTGATGTCGATGAAATTGTCTTATATTGTTATTCTTATAGACCTGTCTAATTCTGAATTAACTCTGCTGTTCAAATAATGACAGTTTTGTGTAATTATAATGAAACGATCATTTTTAAAGATGTGAATATTATGAAAATTTGATATGGTGTCAATTTTAATTACGAAAAGATCGAAGAGAAAATAATTGAAAATTCTATTTGAAAATTCGAAAATATAAGTACATGTTTGAAACAAATGATCTTCATAAAACAGAATTTTTATTTGGTCTGATTAAATTTAGGAACACAAGACATTCAATTTCAAGCCATCATTACACGCTATTAAAGAATTTGATTTTTCTAAAATTGCTGATTCTTAAGATTTTTATCCGAATTTTAAGAATGGGTTTAAAAAGTTATCAATCAATATTGATAATGATTTTTGCTTTGATTTTAATTATCTGTGAAATCGTTTATATTTTGTTGTGTCTTTAGACTTTATCGTTGTGTCTCCAGATGTTATACTTTTTTGTAATATGTTTAAGACAAAAGGGCTCAGCAAAACAATCATTCTATTACATAGACATGTGAAGTATGAGATATTAAAGTCAAATAAATAAATACATAAATAAAAAGACAGACAACTGTGAATATAGTAAGGACAAAAGTTGTAATTTAAAACTAACTGAAACAGGTGCGGCATCTGTTGGATGGGCAAAAACGTGGTAACAAATATAAATCTCAAATTTGTTTAGGGAGATTATGAGGGACGTTAGAAACAGACTTCAATGACAGGAGAAACATTAACAGATTTAAACTGTATACCTATTTTTGTAATCTTTTAGTAATTTCTTATATCGTTGAAACTTTTGAAAGTTTATTGAATCTTTGAAATTTAGTTACGAAGTTTAAGATATATTAGTCCTGATTTGTTTTCACGTTTTGCTTTAGCGACAAAACTTGTCTCTCATCACACTTCAACTATATCGGTCGTCTAATATGACAGATAAAGCTGAGGGTTTGGTGAAAGTAAGTGGAACGCTATTTCGCTTCTCTGAACTACATTCATTATTTTACAGTAACATTTGCTGGTACAAAATGTACATGTGATTCATGCTATCTTATACATATTTATATTATTAGTCATTGCTTTGAATACTCCTGCCACCTGTTGTCTGTTTCTCTGTTATATATTAGAGATCTTTAATGAAATCCAAAGAAGAATATACAATTTTAATGTTCCTTGCCTTCAGTCACTTTCTTACCGCCGTAATGAAGGACTTTTATACAATTATTTTCATGGTATTTTTTCTGATGAACTTTCCTCTATGGTACCTAGACTTTATGAATTTAGGCGTCCTACAAGAATAACGATAACTGAAATGGATAGATGTAACAGTAAATTCTATTTTAACAGTTCTTTTATATTTCACTTCTTCCTTGTGGAATTCTTTCACGGCTTCCCAGTCAACTTTAATATACAAAAGTTTTAATACAATGTCAATCATTATCAACTGTCTTCTTAATACTTCATAATACTTGTTCTATTAAAGTTCTCTATCCTTAACAGTGTTTATTTTTCTCATATTCTTCACTATTCAGTTATCTCTTGCGTCTTAGTGACTTCATTGCTTTGCCTGGGGTGCAATGATTAAGAGAAATTTAAACTCTGATGATATTGTTTCTAATAAATTTTCGATCCACGATTTTTTATTTCAAAGTTTGTTTTTAGTTGAAATCAAATTTGTGTTTAAAGTATTGGCTGATCTACGAGTTTAACTAACAAACTTTTGCTCTTCAGCAGGTGCCCCATGCTTTATTTGGTTTTAAGTCTGGCACATACCAACTAATGTGGTTCGAACATACTATATTTGCATTTGTCTAGTGAACCTAACCTGTTAACATATTCTCCCTATCAGGCACCCAGGAAAGAGCTGAAATAGTCTGAAAACGTAAGATGGTTTCTAACAACGACAAGTACATACATTTAGTATTTTTGCGAAGTTTCTACACACTCCTTCTTTATCGCAGAAGGTTGGCAGCCAAGTGTGGAATATATTTGCCCTGTCTTGTTTTCATTTGACAGTCAGTAACACTGCACGAATATATTTCTTTGGATGACTGATTTCTATTCCATTTCAGTATTCTTTCACTCCCCGATCCACTCCGACATTACAACCCTCAATATGAAATATGTGAATGACCTTACAGCCTCTCTTCTACTCATTGTTTTTCTTTTTTCTTTCTACCTTCTCTTCTATTCTTCTCCTTCCGTTGTTGAATTTTCCTTCTCGCTCTACTATTTATTGAGCGCCGAATAGTTTACGACCCTGTCAAACAGCCTACATTCTTATTCGAATTCACTGAAGCGCGTCATTGGCTTACTTCATATCAGAAGGAGCTGCAAAGCCCGAATATATTGCGGAAAATTATTTAAAAATGCGTCAGAAGGAAGAGAAACGATAGAGTGATTTTCTCCGATTTATTTTGTTTTATCCGTTTCCGATACAACCTTTGTGTATACTAACTCCATTAGAGAGATATAAAATGCACCGGTTTGTTTTAAATTGATATAAATTCACATTGTTTATTTTAACATTTTATGCTATTATTGCAGTGTAAAAAGAGACGAAATCATAGTATACAGCTGTACTTGAGATGATTTCTGAGTGTCTTAAAATCTAAAGCATTAAAAATATCAAATATATCTGAGATGTAGGAAAAACGTTGATATTCAGAAACAGTCTAAGGGAAAAGAAAAAAAGGAAATCCGAATCTGTAAAATATTAATATATTTTACTAAGATGCATATTAAAGATAATTTGTGGTGATATATTTAAATGTAATGAGATTTTATTACTTGACAGCACTTCTATAATTAATATAAATATATTTCTGCATAAATGTAACATAGGATATTTTAGAAAATGAAAATAAATTTAAAGTTGATTGAGCGATATCTTTGATTTTTACTCATGTGAATTTTGAATAAAGCAAATCCATCAAAGAACAACTGAAGTGTTGAAAATTGCAGAACTTGAAAATATGTATGCTACTTATTTTCGCGCTTTAAATATAATATGCTTTTTGCGTATGAAAATATTTAGTGTTCATAAAATTTTAAAAGGACATAAAATAAATCTAAAAGTCAAAATGTGTATTCCATACGTTTTTGTTACAAAGAAGTTCGTATAATCGAATAAAACAACATTTACTACTGTGGTTCAAATATGGGAGCTCGTTTTCTGTTTTTTTAAATCAAGGAGGCGATTGATATAAATGTTAAATATTGCAAATAGAATACATAACTAAAATGATTTCAGTTGATAATTTAGTTTCAAATGAATGCATCCAACACATTCTGAATTAGTAAGATTATTGACTTAACTTTCATACACTTATAAACTGGCAAAAATATCACCGACTTTCCATACACTGCCCACATACAATCGATTTTTCTTACCGTTTTGTGCTTTCATCTTTTTCCTCTGTGCGTAGGCGTGTACAAATTACATTCTACTTGTGACTTTATGGATATAAAAATATTAGTTCATGCGTGTGTGTGTGTGTGTGTGTGTGTGTGTGTGTGAGGGTTGGTGGGTATAAACATAAGTGGGTGGATATGTTGCTTCAAAGACGTACTGTACGTTTATGTGCATTTGTTGTTAAGAGGCGAAATACGACTGCACGTTTCTATCATTGAATCAGGAAATTTGAAAATGTGTTCTAGCGGGAAAATCATTTTTGAAGTTTCCTCGCAGAAAGTGTTGCACGCAACTGATAAAGCGATCATTTGATTGATCTCTTAGCCACTGTGGGAGGAATGAAGTAATCTTTGCTAACTAGTTATGTTTATGTGGGTGTATCAAAAAGTATTCAAAGATTCACTTTGGTAAATTAAGTTATCTGAAGACACGGCATTCTACAATGGAATAATCTCCGGTGAAGTTATTCTGCCAATCAAACATCATACTTTAGGCTACAATAATAAATCAAGAAATGTCAGTTGAAAGAGAGTAAAGAGTTTAGACGCTCTGGTATTCAATAAAATATCTCAAATAATTATTTATCAATTGGCGAAAGCTAAATAAAAATCTCAGTTGAGACTTGATTTGGCTGAAAATGCAAAAATAATATTTTAATTCGAATATTTTCCGAATCAAAAAACAGCTACAATAAATATAAGTAGAAACATTTTGTGAAATGAAATAAAAATGAATAATAATAGTCTACATTTCTATTTCTTTTATGCTTCATCCCCACACATAAAAGGCTTTTACAATTACGCAATTTAATCAAAATAAAGATGGACTCTTAAAGAAGTATTTTCTGTATAAAATATTGGCTAGGATGTTATTTATTTGACAGGAGGTCATTTTGTACGTTCATTTATAATATATCGGTTTTCATATAAAAGTAATTGTCGAAATATGAAGTATTATTTTATTATTTTTATTATTTTTTTATTTTTCTTTTTAGTTTTATATTCTCTTATTAATTTTCATGTAAGGTCTTGTAGATCAAGAAGTTTTCTTTCATTTATGAATAGAGGTCAGACCCAAAAATGTCTAAGATAATTCTACTTTGTATTCCATGAAATAATTTTTATAATTATCTATCAAGTCGCTATAATTCGCATTATTGTTTATCTTAATAATTATAAAATACCGGAGGGAAAATATTCAGAAACAAAAATATATAAAAGTATTTATTTTCCGTGTACTTGTATTAATGCACCTGTTGTCATAGACAACTTAAGTAATGCTTTTCTTTCAGGTATTCCTGGATATGTTGAAGTACTGTTGATGTCATCAATGAGCACCGATTTTTGATGCGCTAATTGTTATCTGAGTCAACGTTTTCTTTATCATTCTTCTCTTCTTTTATCAATTGCGTTTTTCTTTTATTTTGCATCAATTCACTCAACCACCTCCACCATAAGCACTTCCTTTTCTTTCACACATTTTATTTTATTTTTCATAGGCTGAGTTAATCAAACAGATGAGCAACGTAATAACTAAAGGTGACTTCTTTCCTTTTCCTTTAAGAGCGAATGATGGCGTCTAAATGTCCGCTCCTTTATCATACGTTCCCAACTACCATTTTCAGACTGGCGCGCACTCACACACACACACACACACACGTGCACACACACACACACACACACACACGCGCACACACACACACACACACACACGTGCACACACACACACACACGCACGTGCGCACACACACCTGGTTGTACCTATAGATAGCTTGATTCATTTCACTTATGCATGAATGCACTTTTTTTATACACGACAAAGCAAGATTATTAAGTAAAATTTTATAACTTACCATTCTTTCGTTAGCTCATATGAATAAATGCTTTTTGAATGAAATAGTGAAATTATTACAACATTTTAAAAAAATTATATGGAATATCAATCACAATATCTAGAATTAGATACTGATATTGTATTATTTATAGATGTGCTTTCTTCTGATTATTACGTTTACATTTATTGTATTTTCCTCTTCATTGCACAAATCTAAACTTTTAATATTTTGGATCGTTTGAATAAAATGTTTATTATACCAAAATGACATTATTTTTGTTTATTTTCTTCAACACTGGTTTGTAAAAGTAATAACTTCTATGAAGCTTACATTATTCTCTCTTGATTATTACTTTACAAACCCTTGGTGGATTTTAAACGTAACCATAAGACGAGTTAATAGTTATAAAAAAAAACCTTTAAAATTATCCTCTCGAACTAAGCAACTTTTTTCTCTACATTTCAGAGAATTTCTTCATAAAATGTTCAATTTATTATAAGGTCATTTTGTAATACTGAGTTCTTTACTCTTATTCATTACTTAGTGGATGAGTTAATTAGAACTATTTAAGTAATTATTACAAAAAATATAGAAGGTGGTGTTGAGAATTTCTCGACTCGACTCCCTACCTAAAATCTAACCCAACATGAAAAAAATTTTGTGGTGGTGGTGTCTCTTTTGATGGGCCGAGCATTTTTTAACTCAACTCTTCATAGTGAATATGTTTTTTATTACAAATAAATTTTGCAATTTTAGTAATGTACGATAACTGTTCTAACTACAAAAATAATATGTTAAATTATAATTTAAAAAATCAAAGGTATTAAAAATTAATTTCTTTCTACATTTCTTGAGAAAGTGTTTTATTTTTTGTTTAAATTAGCACTTGTAAAAACAAAAATTAATTAGCATTTTTAAAGACACCAAAAGATTTATGAATGAATACATTCAAAAGGACAGATACCAGTAATAACTTTGTTGTCGTATACAAGAGAAGAAAAAAAATGAGAAAAAGGGAATTTTCATTTTTTTTCTCTCTTTACATATTGAAAAGCAAATTTTTGCTTTGCTCTTTTGCTTTTAGACGTTCCTGATCAAAGTTACAGTCAGAACATGAACTTCCGGGTAAAATTGTTCTGAAAGAAGATTAATCAAGATGTCTGGTGCCAGTAAAGGGAATTTTTCTGCTTTTAAGACGCCTTCTATTGACATTGTGGAATATATGTTTATAACGGTCCCCTTCATGTCTGGGTAAAATTATCTGCATAGAGAGTTATATGTCCAATACGAAACATATGCACAATGTAAGATTTTATAAAGCGTTATAGATCAATATATGTTTAAATATTTCATCACAAATTATTTTTAATACATACATCTAAATAAAATATATTGATATATGACAAGATTTTATTTCTTTCGAAATTATCTTTCGAAATTATCTCATGTACGTCTGAATACTTCTATTCTTTCTCCTTTTAACAGCCAGAAAAGTTAAAATAAACAATATGGATTTATATTAATTTTAATTATAAAATCGTACGTTTAAATTTAATTCTCTTAAGCAAACGAGTTTAGAGAAAGTTTTAAAGGGAACATGTTTTATCAAACATATACATATACACACTCACGCATATACATACATATATATATATATGTATAATTGAATAAATAAAGAACAAAGTATAAAATGTATCTTAATGTTTCACTTTGATTAAGCTTCTTCATGTAAGATTAAGATACATTTCTTACTTTGTTCTTTATTTATTATTTCATCTTGTAATTCAATCCATATATTCAACTCATATATACATATTCATATTAGGTTCAGTCAAAAATAGTTTCCAATTTTGTTTACCGATTGTATTTTTCGAAAATAAAGTAAAATTATTTTATTCAATTATTATTTCATCATTATTGGCACTTGCTTGTTTCCACGTATTAAGTAGCTCTTTCGAGTAAAACTCCAAAGGTTTGTTGTAAATTTTTTTACAAAATCTTTAATTTGGTTTTATTGTATAAAAAAGTTTTCTTTCTCAAAGCTTTTTTTCTAGGAATCGAGTAAAGTCATAATTAATTGGTACAAGGCCAGGAGAATGTAGAGCGTCGGCTACAACAGACCAACATTTTTTTCTGGCCATTCAATGTTATGGTACTGTTGATGAATGCAGGTTTTTGTATTTTTTTACCAAAACTTTATGGACATAATGCAGCTGCTACTCGTATAAATGTGCCTTTAGTTTAGCGCTTCATTGCATACACAACATTACCTTTTTTTATGAAGTTCGAATTTAAATAGTATCTTATCCTTATAAATCTGCTACTTTTTTCGTTGAACATTGTCGCATACTAGTGGACTCCAAATTTATTCATAAATACCATATATGATTAGTAGGTAGGATGATACATTGGTCATCACAATTCGTTCCTATTCAAGTGAAAATTACCTATGAATCAATATTATATATATATGTGTGTGTGTATGTGTGTGTGTGTGTGTGTGTGTGTGTAACGGAAATATATTTCATATATACCTACCAGAAATAACTCCCCCATAATGGTAAGAAAAAAACATTTGTAGCAATAGTGTCTTAATCTGCCCTTGTGTGGAAGCGATTTCTGGGAGGTATATATGAAGTCATTCCTGCCGCACCATGAATTTCGCTCTCTCTCTCTCTCTCTCTCTCTCTCTCTCTCTCTCTCTCTCTCTCTTTATATATATATATGAAACCCGGAACAAGAACTCACTGTTTGATTTTTAAAGGATGGGCCTTCTTTAAAATATTGGCATAGGAAAACAATCCAACTGTTCGGACGTGCATGAAAGCCATATCACGAGTTGACTCAAGAATTGTGAGCGAAAATAGGTAGAACTGTTCGGAAGCCGTCAATTGTTGTACTACCTGAAGTCACAGCTCATCATGAGTGCAGTTTTGAGTGTACTATTTCCTTATCAGAAAATATTTGGCATTCATTGACTGAACAGCTAGTAATGCGGTCGGTTGCAAAATATAAATATTTTTCTTAAAATTAAATGTAAGGAAAATAGATTTCTCAAGTTCAGTAGCTCTTATCGCCCTTTGTAGTATTAATAGAATTTTCCTTCCTAAACCTTTATGTGAAGTAGTAGGAACATGAAAATCTTGATTATGTCATTGGTTTCTCTTCGAATTACATGTGATATCCATTTTAGCTGCTGCTGTTGCTGAAAGTCCTTAAGTGATGGGTACTATCTGGTACACTTATTTATTTATGATTATGTTGTGTCAGTACAAAATGTTCGAAGTTGAATGATTTCAGCCAAGACCTACAGGCTTCATTCGCTCAAAGCCAGTTTTAAACATTGATCTTAAAAAGCTGTTGGATACAGCTGACAGTTTTAGTCTTTTAAGGAATAATAATTAATTAATAGACTCTCATATCACCCGGTTCTTACACCTACCCATTCCATTTAACAGATTCTTTGTTTCCTGTTTATAAAGAGGTTTCCGGTTTCTTTCCTCTCCTCAAATCTTAATAGTAGTGCTGTCACGAGTTTTTTGTGATGCGTGTGGATGGTGGCAACTGCTCTTCATACGGAATGTACCGGAGTAAGTGCTTCCAACTGGTAGTTAACCGCTCGAACTCTTGTGTAACGTCTTGAGAGGCTGTTCCAATCAACAGTTGAATAATATCGAAGTCTCTTGTAGTGCCATGTCACGCATGTATGGGTGTTTTGACAAGTGTCTCCGGTGAGCAACCCTAAGACCACATTATGTCGCAGTCAGCGTCAGGTTCCTTCCCACACATATTGCATTTGACGACCGACTGCTACTTTAGGCATCTCTTTGCCAAAATAACTCTAAATCATGACATCACATAATCAAAGATATAAAGCTGAACCCTCTAAACAAAAAACATCTAAACCCATCAGCATCTCTTTCTTTAACGTCCGTAGTATCCGTACCAACATTTGTAGTGTAGAATTGTTCCTCTACGAAAGGTCCCCAGACATTTTTTCTCTGTGCGAAACTAACCTCAATCCTACAATTCTCTCCTTTGATTTCTCGATACCTGGGTGCCTTCCTTCCTTTTAGGAAGGACTCCTATCTCTACATATATGGCCCGGGTGTTTATATCAGTGAACATCTCCATCTTGCTAGGAAGATTTCTCTTGAATCTTCTTTCCACTTCTCTGACTGCTAAACTCAGAAAACTATCTCTTAATTTTTTACCGCTCCTCTTCCTCTTCTGAGTGCTGCATTCTAAATAGTATTTCAGACAATATAGACAACGCTATTTCCTTTCACCCATTTACTAATTTATTTGTGTTTGGTAACTTCAATACTCATCATGACAAGTGGCTGAAAAACTCTGTCCTTGATCTTGCTGGAGTCCAAATGTTTAACATCAGGATCACTCAGTCTCTCACGCAAGTGGTCGATTTCCCCTCGCGTTTCCCCAATAATCACAATAGACACCTTTCACTTCTAGATCTCTTCTTTACTCCTGTCCCAGATTTTTGCCATGTTATGCAGCTCTGCTCTTTTGGCAACTCTGACGAAGCTGTGGTGTTAGTAAATGTCTCTTTCTACTCCCACTCCATCCAGGAACTTCCTACTAGCAAAATATCTTACTGCATTCAACAAGCGAACTGGAACGTGTTCCTTGATTTCCGTTGATGTGTCCCTTGGAACACAGTTTTTAGTCTCTCTGCGCCTCTGAAGTATCGTTCTGAGTGAAAGCCGACATTGATGCTTTCATTCCAGCTTAAAAAGTTTTAACTAAAACCTCGTTCAACTCTTTAGTTCTCTCCTGCTTGCTCAGCTGTCATTGCCTACAGGTATCACTTCTTCCGGATTTACCGGAGTGACACGCCTGATTACAATAGGTGCCTCTTTGTCTCTGCTTGCATTAAATGTAAGCGTATCCTAAATGATGCTAAGTTGTTGTTTAAGCTGCGTATAATAACTCGCAAGTTTGATTTCAAAGATTACCGGCGGCTCTGCAATCCTCTATTCAATTAATTCGAAGTCCTCACATCCACAGGAGACTAGGTCGTGTGCTTTGCTCGCATATTCTCACCAACTCCACACTTGATTCGTCTGGAGTACCTACACCCAATTTTCCACCTAGAACTGAGGCTATACTGAGTAATATATATATATATATATATATATGATTTCTAGCATAATTTCTAATCTTGACTCGCATAAGGCAAGCAGAGGTGATTGAATTCCAATAATCGTCCTAAAAAATGTACCCCTGAGCTGGCTCAAGTTCTCTCCAAATTCTACAACTATTGACTCACGGCTTCCAGCTTTCCTGCTTGCTGGAAGACCTCTTGTAGTTCCTGCATTGAAGTACAGTGGAGGAACCCTCTAACCCCTCTAATTATCGCCATATTAGCCTCTTACCTCTTTTTGGCAAGGTATTCGAGATTATTATCAATGCTGAAATAGTTAAGCATCTCACATATAACAACCTTCCCTCTGACAATCAATCCACCTCCATTTTTTCCAAGTCTACTGCTGGTGTTTTAACGACTATCACTGAATATATATACCAGGCCCTTGATAAGAACAGCGAAGCTCGTGCTGTTGTTCTTGATACCAAGAGAGTATATGACAGGATTTGGCATGCATACATTCTGTGCAGGCTCCAGAGCTACGGACAATTGTTTGATTTAATGTAATCGTTCTTATAAAATCGTGAATTGAAAGTTTTTTGAAAGAAAATCTTCCAAATCTTTTCATACAAACGCGGGCGTTCTTCAAGAGTCTATCCTAGGACTTACGCTTTTTCTGATCTTCATCAATAATCTTGCTGATATAATCAGTTCTCAAGTAGATGTCTATGCAGATGATACCACCATCTTTGCTTGTCTCAATGAGAAATCTTCCAAAAGTGACAACGTAAACCTGGCTGATGCATTTCTGTTGTGGATTCTTGTTTAGAAAACCACACAATATAACAATAACAAAAACAGATATGAGATGAAAAATGTAAGTATATTAAATATAAGATATACAACCTGTACACGGTTAGTAGATTCAGGAATACTTGTAGGAGGAGTCAAATATATACAAGAAGTAATTCCGGGTAATAATCTATATTCGTGCTGACCAACGAGCGGCGGTTCAACTGCTCTGACAAACAACAACAACAACAACAACCCGTTCTGTGTAGAAAGGATTATTTGTATACCATGGAAGAGTCCATAGTGTGTGTGAAAAGGGGTGACTCCCCAACACCCCTCTCCCTAGCTTCTTTTTAGGAAGGGTTAATATTCTTTTCGTTTTGGATCTATAATCAAAGGCGCTGTTCTTCTGATTTCCGTGTTAGCTTTTGGTTTTTGGATGTCAAAAGCTTCGAAGATTTCCTCCATAGAATCTTCACATTCTAAAGGTGAGGAGCTTGGTTCTTTACCTCTTCTTTTTTGAATTTGAATCACGTGTCTTTTATGCGTGAATTTTTTCCCTTTGATAGTATACCTTACGCTTCCAATTCTGTTTATTATCCTGGCTCTCAATACACCACATTGTTATTAAACATTTTGAAATATACTTTTTCGCTGGGCTTGAACGGTCTTTTCACTATTGTAGGTGTATTTCTATTATTGCTTTTGCCTGGTAATAATTTCTCGAAAACCGATCGGATTTTTTGCGCGAACATCCCCTTGGCCGGTGACAGTCCTGATGGTGTGTTCTGATTTGGCGTAATACGGCACATTTGTAGAAACTGCCATAATGCTTTTTTCTGATTATGTGTATATCGCTTTTTTTAACGCCCTCTTTAGCGTATCTAAAGATCTTTCGGCAAGCCCATTTGATCGTGGGTGATAGGGAGCTGTTTTTATATGTCTTATTAGGTACATTTCCCAAAAAACTTTAAAATCACCTGACGTGAATTGTGTACCATTATCTGTAACTAAAACCTCAACGACACCAAACCTCGCAAATAGTTCGTGCAAACAGCTTATAGTATTGTTGGTTGTTGGGTGTTTATATCTGAAAACTTCCGGTTATTTACTAAAGCTGTCTACTACTATAAAATAGTAGTATCCATTTATAGGTCCTTCGTAGTCTGCGTGTATTCTTGACCACGGTTTGTCCGCCTTTGGCCAAGGTTTTTGTATAATCGGTGGCGATTTTGTTGCCGCCTCACAGCTCTTACACTTTTCCACCATCTGTGCGATATCCTCATCCATTTTTGACCAGTAAACATAGCTTCTCATTAGTGCTTTCATGCGACTTTTACCGGGATGTCCAACATGAAAATCTTTTAAGATTCTCCTTTGAAGTGACTTTTGTATGACGACCCGTTCATTATACAATAGTACATTGTCACAAATTGAGAAACTGTCTGTCAATTTTGCGTCTCTGTCTTCAGTTGTTTTTTCTTTGTCGTGTTAATAAATTCATCCGCTTCTGCGTTTCTTCTTAACTCTAGCAATGTAACCGCTAGTTCTTTAACCGTGTTACTTAGTACTTTGCTGATTTCATCCTCAGCTCTCAGCGCTGCTATCACTGAGTCTTCTAAGGGTTCACTTTCCTTAAGAATCAGCTTCGATAGTCCATCTGTGTTCCCTATTTTTTCGATGCTATCTATTCTAGTTTAAAATTTTAATTTATTAGTATTGTGCCCCACCTCAGGAGTCTATTCGCAGTATATACAGGTAGTCCTTTTTTGGATCCAAGTATGGTAAGAAGCGGCTTATTGTTCGTTTGTAGTGTAAATTCTCTACCGTATATATATCTATGAAATCGAGTTACGGTGAAAATAATTCCCAAAGCTTCTTTTTCTATTTGTAAATATTTTTTTCAGCCGGTAGTAATGCTCTCGATGCGTGGCCTACCGGTTTTGTAGTACTATCCTGCATTTTATGTAAAATGCATGCTTCTACACCATGTGAACTTGCATCACTTGCTACAATAATCCAGCCTAGGGTCGAGATGTGTCAAGGTTAAATCTGATGTCAATTTATTTATAATTTCGTTAAATGCATTTTTGCACTTCTCCAACCAGTTCCAATGGACATCTTTCTTCAGTAATTCGTTGAGGAGTGCCCTCAATTTATGCATACTATCGATAAACTCTCCATAGTAATTAGTAAGACTGAGGAAGCTTTGCAATCCTGCGATATTTTAGGCACGTTTTTGATTGCTGAAGCTTTTCATGGGTCAGGTTTCCTGTCATTTTCATTTACGATGTGGTCCATATATTTTATTTCTTTCAAGAAGAAATCACATTTCTTCTCTTTAACTTTTAACCCAAAGTCTTATAGTCTTTTAAAAATGTCCTTGATGTGTGTCCCATGGTCTTTTAAATTATCGCTTTTAACTAAAATACCGTCCAGATAAGCTGTGGTGAAATTTTGCCCCGTCAACATAGTATCCATCGTCTGCTGAAAGATTGCAGGTGCTACTTTTATCCCGAATGGTAACTTGGAACTTTCTTCCGTAATTGGAATCTACAAGTATGCTTCGCTTAGGTCAATCTTTGAGAAAATTTTTTCACCATTAAGTTTAGTGAATATTTCTTCTGGGCTAGGCAACGGATGCTGATGGTCTTTAATTGCATTATTCAGTCCCGTGGGAAAATCTGCACACACGCGGATTTCTTCCGAATTTTTCTTAACATAAACAACCGGTGCCGCCCATTCACTGAAGTCAGTTTTCGAAATAATCTCAGTTTGCTCTAGCCTCTCCAATTCTTGTCTGTTTTGTCAATTGTGGCTAAAGGTACGTTTCTCTTTTTCCTAAATACAGGTTGAGCATTCTGTTTAAGCCCGATTTTCACTTCAAATTTGTTGCAACGTCCTAACCCACTTGAAAATACTTCTGGGAATTCTTTGTGCAATTACACCTTCAGTTTTGTGGTATCCAAAAACTCGCAGTCTATTCTTTTACAAAACGAACTCATAGGTAAATCCCATACATTGAATTTCTGTAGCCAGTCTGTTCCTACTAGGTTGTCTGTATTTCTCATCGCATAGATTTTTAATTTTTTTATTTCTTCCTGGAATTTTACGTTAACTATAATTTTGCCTTCGAAATTTATCTTTTTCCCCGTTATGGATTTAGCAATTTTTTAGTGTGTAGCATGATCGGCCTATTTTACTTCCGCTACGTTTGTAAGTTTATAATCGTCAAATCAGATTCTGAATCCAGTTGCAATTTAGTTTTTTATTTAGAATTTCCATTTCAACGTATTTTCTGCTATTTTCCTTATTTTCATCCTCCAGTCTAGTAGACATTATCCTACTAGGTTGATTTTTATTTCTGCATACCGTAGCTTTGTGGCCCCTCTAACCACATGCTCGGCAATTTTTGTATTTAAAAAGACAATACTTAAACCAATGACATCTAACACATCTGTAACATGCAGAAAGGGGGAAGCTTGTTTTTTACTGGATACTTGTCAACCGTAGTGCTGTATTTTTTGCTCTTTGGCATTACAATTTTGTTTTGTCTGTGGTGTGGGTACAAAGCGTACATTTCTTTTAACCTTTTGAAAATACGCTACTCCTGACTCTTCAATATTCTTGCTATCTTTCTTTATGCTGAGGCATTTCTGGCAATCTTCCGACAATTTTTGTAATGTTAGACCTGGCTCGTTTTGCAGTTTGGTCAGCATGCGTTTCCTCATTTCGCTGTCTTTAGCAGCAACTAGTCCTTGGACAAATATGAGACACTTGAAATTGTCTGGGCTAAGTTCCGACAATTTGAAATCGTCACAATGTTTATTGACGAGAGCTGCAAAAGTAGAATAGTCCTTGTTTTCATCTTTTCTGAGATTAAAGCATTTCCACCTTTTATGGAACAACGAGATTTTTTGGCTAAATAGCTCTGTGAGGCCTGTCACTGACTCATCGAACGTTAGATCATTCGTTTTTTTAGGGAAAATAATGACGGAAACAAAAAAGTAATTAATACTGAGCATCAGGAAGAGACAGCAGAAGTTCCTGGGACATGCAATGAGGAAGGAGGGTTTGGAGAACTTGATACTAACAGGCCAGATAGAGAGAAAAAGAGACAGGAGAAAGCAACGGATAACATATTTGAAAGACCTAATCAGGTGGATGACGGAACGAAGGTTGCATGGTGTAACAGAAAGCGTGCTCAGAGCCACCAGGGATAGGGAAACGTGCAAAGCCGTAATCGCCTACGTCCTGAAGGGACAGGGCACATAGAAGAAGAAGATAGTCTATAGACTTGGTGTGTTCGTCTGTGCCTGATTTCCAGAGTAGAAGTCTTAATTTTTTCTTTTCACTCCAGTGCTGATAGTCGATATTAAAATATCTTCGTATCGCCTGTAATACTCACCGAAATTTTTATCTTGAGTATTTACAAATTTCAATCGCATTCCACACAGTATCTTGTGAAAATGTCTCCTTCTGCTTCGTGTTCCTATCCAGGGTTGTGCTTGTTAATGTTAATAACAGTTCTTGCAGTTGTGTTTGTCTTTCCTCGTTTGCCTTTTGCATTTCAATTTGTCTTTCTTCAATTTGCTTTTGCATCTCTATTTGTCTTTTTTGTATTTCTGTTTGACTTTCTTTGTTAGTCATTTGCATTTCCATTTGTCTTATTTCGTTAGCCTTTTGCATTTCTATTTGTTTTATTTCTAATTGATATTGTCTTTCTTCAGTTCTCTTTATGATTTCGAGTATTCCCTTTTGAAAATCTTTTCTTTTCGGTATTAGTGTCGACAACTTGTTTGTGGTCAACTTGTTTGAGACAGTTTGTAACACACTTTGTTAAAGTGATTCGGGGGTGGGGGGAGAAAACATTGGTCACAATTTTGTTGTGCGACTTGTGCGTGAATCTGTTTCGTCAATTTGATGTTGTTGACTCCTCTTATGTGATTTTTGAGGTCCTCGACGCTAAGTTTTTTTTCCTTGTAAGTTCGTTCTTTTTGTCGCCAATTTTCTCTTTACGACTGATATGACAACGTCTTTTTTTTCCTCCGTGTGCACTTGTTAGAATCTTCGTCGCCAAATTTTTGTGGTGACTGACTTGAATTTTTTTCTCTCCGCATGAGCTTCTTCGAATCTTCGTCGCCAAATTGCTTTGGATTCTTGTTTAGAAAACCACACAATATAATAATAACAAAAACAGATATGAGAGGAAAATGTAAGTATATTGAATAAAAGATATACAACCTGTACACGGTTAGTAGATTCAGGAATACTTGTTAGTAGGAGTCAAATAATTCCGGGTAATAGTCTATATTCTTGCTGACCAACAAGCGGCGGTTCAACTGCTCTGACAAACACCAACTCTAACAACAACAAAACAACAACAATAACAACAAAAACCCGTTCTGTGTAGGAAGGATTATTTGTATACCATGGAAGAGTCCATAGTGTGTGTGAAAAGGGGTAACTCCCCAACAATTTCAAAGGAATTTTCATGTGTGATTGAATGGGGTAGGAAATGGCTCGTAAATTTTAATGATTTCAGAACAAAGCTGCTCTCTTTTAAACACCATAGAGAAACATTTCTGCCTATAATCAGAATGGATAACGCTTAGAGAGCAACTCACTGCACCTCTTTGGTTTCATTCTCTCAAATGACCTCAAATGGAATGGCTACATTTAATCCATAGCTGCATCTACAGCTAGGAAGGTTGGTTCACTGTATCGAACCAAGAAATATTTCTCGTCAATATCCATTTGACACAATTATAAATCTACTATTCGTCCGTGCACTGAATACTGTTGCCATATCTAGTCGGGGGATCCTGCTATTTCTTTTGAGGTTCTCTACAAAATTCAACGAGTATATAATTGATCCTGACTTCAGTTACTTTTTCACCGACGTGCTGTGGCTTTCCTCTGTCTTTTCTACAAGTATTTTCATGGCAATTTCTCTGATGAGTTTTTTCCTTGGTACCTCGACCATATTTATTTATTCGGACTATAATATCAGCATTATGTCCGCACACTTTTATCACCGAACTAGTTAAATATAACCGCCTCTTTTACTCTGACAGTTTATTTTCTCGCATTTTCCGTTTGTGGAATTCACTTCTATTTGTATGCTTTCCTGATAGCTACAATCTCCAAATGTTTAAATGCAACGTCAATATGTAGCCATACGTGAGGTCAACATAGCAAGTTTCTTATTAGAGAGGTTTGCAATTTCCTGGAGATATTTGATGACATATATGACATGACAACCTTCCTTACCAGAACAAAATCCAAACTGAGTTGCGAGGAGTTGACTTTCATAAAACGATGAGAAATTATTTAATTACTACGTTCATCATAATGAGTCTAATTCAAATACCTCGGTATGTGTAACGATCTAAGGGTTTATTTTCTTTTTCCAGAGTTCATTAAAGTATGATAACTCCAATTTGTTCAGATACGGTTTTAAATCCAAACTTCCTTCATAAAATTGAGAATTTTGTTTGAATTCAGGGATAAAGAATATTTTCAAAAGGATTAAATGAAAATTGATTTACTAAAAGTAAATTTTTTGTATGGAATGCAGAGTTACATCTAGAGGTTGGATCATTTATGGAAATAGTTAAGCAACATAGAATATAACAGTGAGGAGGAGGGGTTCATATTTGCTCTAGTGTTATAGGCAGAAAAATAAAGGGTCATTAATATTTGATTATAGCGTTGAAATAAACTCAGAAAATTCTTGCAAGTTCATAGACAAGACGTGTTACCTACATTGCAAATGTCTGTAAAAAACATCAAATTAATGAAACGATGCCAGACCTGTATATCTAGTACAAAACTTGGTGTTCCTCATTATAAATGATATAAATAAGAATAGGAAATATCAAAATAAAGTCTTTGTAAAGCAATCAAAACATTTAAAATGAAAAGAATGGAAAATTACAAAAATCAACGGACGATTGATTAAATGTTAACATGGAAAATAATAATTTATTCAAGTACTTGACATCTTGTGCAATTCAAATATAATTCCTCTTGTCATCTCTCGAATTTTTATATAAATATAAATTTATGCTGCTGTTATACATCCCCAAGCTAGTAATTATAAATATTTGAAATAATAAAATATATTAGAAGCTTAAATACGTATTGTTCATATATGCAGAAGATTGAGCCAATATTGGTAGATTAAAACCAATTTCATTCTGCAAACATCGACTTGCATAATAAAAACTGACATAGAAAATTATAAAAAAAGCAGTTCATGCATAGATTTAAGACAATATGTGAACAAAGTAGAGTACAAATAGATATCTTTACTAAAAATAGCTGCCAAATTTTACGTGAATGATTGATATATTAATTTGTTTTTGTTTTACAGCTCATCAACTCTTTGTATGGTATTTAAAGCCGAATAATATTTTGGATTATAGGAATATTTTTGTTTATAATTCTTTTTATAGTAACAGCGATCATTCCAGATACAAGTTCTACAATTTAATCCATAGGTGGAGAGAGGGGAAGGGTTTATATATTTTCCAACTACATTTGCGTGTATTTGAAAATAACGAGCCAGACTGGAATTCAAGCCGATTAATTGATTAATAATTCACATTAATGACCGATTATTCAGTAATAGAAACTGAAATTATAAAAAAGCATTACAAATGATAATTAAGGTGATGTTTTGAAAAGAACGAAATATTAGTGAAAATGTCGAAGAAGGTCTAGTGAAGTTTTTATTAAAAAAACAAAAAAAGAAGCGTGAATAATGACGATGGTGGTTTTGATGATAGATTTTAGGAAAAGAACAGAAATTAATCAATATTTCAGATATTTCTATTAATAATTTAGTTTGTACTTTTAATGTTTTATGTTCTTTATGCGCTTCAGAGTACTCTCGCACATCTACGTAATCGCACTCACGCACACGTGCCTTCACTGCTCAGTGTAAGAGTCTTTACTACATGTTATTACACAAGCAACTTTATGTGAATAAAGTCTATGACCTCTTATTCTATTTCGTGACGTAATACTTTCATATAACATATGGCGCCTTGATTCAAACTGGTACATTAGGCATTTGTATATGATTATCATCGCTTGCTGACTTTGCTGTTCTTTCATTCTTATTTAGCTTTCAACCATTTGCACCGATTTCCGCCTTTATTCTAATGCTATTATATGGCGTCGTTTGTTTCATATCTAATGACGCTAATTTAGTGTGTATATGCAAAATCCGAAATAAATATTATCCAGTTTTCCAAATAAAACAATTATATATAAATGAAAAATCATTGGAGAGAATATTTATGCTTTTTCATTGTTGTTATTCTGTTACAGCATTTCTTTAACATTAAATATATGTATGTATTCTATAAAGAAAGACGATGTTGTTTACTAAGCTTACTTAACCATGACAAGAGACAAAATTGTGAGAAATTATGAAGAGGAAAGCTGTGTAGCGTCAATATTCCAAGTGAAGTAGACATGCCAACTTTAAAAAGAGCATTTGAAATTCTGGCATTTTTTTTTCTTCTCGAACACACACCTTCCAGAAAGAAGTACACAGCAGCCTCATCAGTTCCCTTAAATAGTTATACATTGATATAAATATATTTATATGCATTAACGTCAATATCAGTTAGCATAAAATGTTTCTCCAAAATGAATTCTTTTAAGAAATTATAATTGAATTATTTTGAGCATTGAATTTCTGGAGAATAAAATTATTTTTCATAGGAGCACACTCGTTTTGTATTATAAATCATTAAAATTTCTTTCATTTCAAATAATGCCCATTTTATGAGAAATTGGAGGAAATTTTGTAATCTATATGAAAGTTTGGCAAACATGATTGTCAGTATTTATACATACCCTTTTATTCACTGTGCATAATACGCGCTTGAAGTAAGTTAATTCTCTCACGTCTCAGCATAATAACCCAATTCTGTCAACATTAGTACTTCCGGGAAGATCAATAATTATGGGAGATTTGGTGACGAAAATAGGTCATCACTTGGGCGTACAAAATAATATAAAATACCAATTAGATATTCTAAATTTTTACTACTTGCCATAAATATCTAAATATAGAGAACTTTGTCACTCTACAAGTTTGGCGTTGAAGTATAAATGTTTAAACACAAAAGTTTATCCTAATGGATACAACGAAACTCAAACGAAATACCGGGCACTTGACAAGAATGGTGAAGCCCGAACCGTTGCATTAGATATCTCCAAAGCGTTCGACAGGGTCTGGCATGCTGGCCTCTTGGGCAAACTGCGGGGCTATGGTATAACTGGACATCTGTTTGACCTCATCCAGTCTTTCCTCTCTAACCGCACATTGAAGGTGGTATTAAATGGGCATGCCTCCCAAAACTACCATACGAACGCGGCCGTCCTTCAAGGTTCTATCCTAGGTCTCACGCTCTTTCTGATCTACATTAATGATCTCCCCGACGCCATTAGATCCCAAGTTGGCATGTATGCCGATGACACAACAATCTACTCTCGCATCGATCAAAAACCAGGTGTGGACGACAAAGTGAACCTCGCTGCCGTACTTGAAAAGGACTTCCAATCCGTAGTGGCCTGGGGTAGGAAATGGCTGGTAAATTTCAATGCTTCTAAAACGAAACTGTTATCAACTAACCACCATAAACAATTGCATCTACCTCCCATTAGCATGGGACAGGCTAGCCTCCCAGAGAGTAAAATACTACGCCTCCTTGGCCTTACACTTTCGGCGGACCTCAAATGGAATGACTATATCGGATCCATTGCCAAATCTGCTGCTATGAAAGTCGGTTCTCTGTGCAGGGCCCGGAAGTTTTTCCCACCTGAATCTATTCTGCACATATACAAATCTACCATCCGCCCGTGTATTGAATATTGTTGCCATATCTGGTCGGGTGCACCTGCTGCTCTCCTTGGGCTTCTTGACAAAATACAAAGGAGGATCTGTAACGTGGTTGATACTGACTTGGCAGACCGGCTGCAACCACTCTCTCACCGGCGTGATGTGGCTTTCCTGTGTCTCTTCTACAAGTACTTTCATGGCTTCTACTCCGATCAGCTTGGATCACTGGTGCCGCCTAAGCACGAATTTACACGAGATACTAGATTGGCAACTAGGTCCCACCCTTTTACAGTTAAACAAATAAGATGTAACCGTAAATTCTACTCCAACAGCTTCTTTTCTCGCGCTTCCCGCCTGTGGAACTCCCTTCCACAAGTCTGCTTTCCCGACAGCTACAATCTCCAGTTGTTTAAATGTAGGGTCAATAGACACCTCTTATCATACTAACTCCCAATTATTCTCAGAACACTCTCATCTACCCAACCCTCATTCTCGGTATCCTTACCCGCCTATCACCCACCCTCTGACATTTCCTATATTTAATCATCCTTTCTCCACTCTATGTAGCCCCCTGCGCAGTAGTGGCAGTGACATGCCTTGCTCGGGGTGAAACGCTTATAAAAAAAAAATTCAAGTTGGAGGACTAACAAATTATAAGTAAGGAGATATGTATGTATGTATGTATGTATGTATGTATGTGTTTCTCTCTCTCTCTCTCTCTCTATATATATATATATATATATGTGTGTGTGTGTGTGTGTGTGTGTGTGTGTAATAGAATTGCAAATTATTATTATATCTTCAACAGAAAACATTGGCACTTTTCAACTTTCTCCTACAAAAGTTTGATCTTCTTGATACTTATTTTCGGGTTTTATCATAGCCTTTTCATTTTTTTATTTCTTTTTACGCTATTTAACGGTTTGTTTGTTTCCTGTTGAAGATTTACTACTACCATGCATGTAATATTTTTCAAGACTTTAGTTTCATGTATCTATCTATCTATCTATCTATCTATCTATCTATCTATCTATCTATCTAGGTACTTATATTAAAAGATATCATGCGATCATAACTAAATATGTCCTATTGCATATATTCAAATGAAATTGACGAAACACTAGAATTAATAACGTTATCTTGGTGTTAAAGGAGATTTATAGAATTAAAAGAAGTATTGATTTTTTTTGAAAGCGTTAATTTCATAAAATGCCATTCTCAAGATATGTGAAAGGTAGGGAAATTTAATCGCAATTAAATATGATGCCTATTATTATTATTACTATTAGTTGTGCTACATTGTAAATTCTTTCGTTCAGAAAATTTCAGACGAGTTGTTTTTGCTGCAGTTGTAGAACCCCATTCTCTAAGTAGGCAAACAATTCGTTGCCTATGAATGACTACTGATTATTTTCATTTGCTCCTTAGCCGATAGCATGTTAACGAGCTAGAAAATATTTGAATTTTGTTAAGAGATGCAAATCAATTGGAAAAATCTGTTTCGACTTTAACAACGAAACAGAGAACTGTACAACAATATCTGTAGTTCTCATTAATTTGATTACATGCATATCGAATTTATATTCTTTTGAGACGGTGAAAAAAAAAAATGAAAAGACCTCAATGTAACTCATGAATATCTTAGAACCACATCTGACCAAATAAGAATAAATAATAATGAGAATAAAGTTTTGCGATAAATTTTCCAAAATGGAAAGAAAATGCTTGCTTTGAAAATCAACATAAAATCCCGACTTTACCTAAGCACTAATTCATTGTTGGTTTCAACGTGAGTAATTTTCCATCGTTATGGCATCTGTAAAGCAGTCTTCAAATGTTTCCATGCTTATCGAATACTTTGTTGTAATCATAAATGATCTTGTTTCTTCCATCTAATGATGGGAGAAACACAAACTTTTATGATCACCACAAAGAAAAAAACACAGAAATGATTTTTTAACGAATATAATTGCTAATAAAGCTGAAAAAAAATTCGCCTCTCGCTTTGCTGATCATTATGGTTCTTTTAAATATGTTTCTTCAACATTTTACAAAAATTATTCTGTTAACCTCTTTTTCATGATCATCCCAATTATAGTTTTGCTAGTAAAGATAATCATATGAAAATTTTTGCTTATTACAACATGTTACGAACTTTTAAATAAAGACGTTTTAGGGAAAATGTTTTACAAAATGAGACGAATCTTGTTAATGGGAACGGAACAAATTGTAATTTAATCCCAATTTTTAATTATTATTTTTGTCAAAAATTTTATCATTAATCATATTTTTCTTCTCGATAATTCATATAATCTAATAATATTAGATGAGAAAGCGTTAGAAAAGATCTCTAAAAAATGTCCTCTCGTTGTGTCATCTCATAAGTAGAAGGTTAAACTTAAATAACATTGCCAGGAGGAAAAAATAAAGCTACCCTATGTATTTGGGTATACAACAGACAAAATAGATATATAAATATAGACAGAGTGTTTATGTGTGTGTATGTGTGTACGTGTGTGTGTGTGTGTGTGTGTGAGTGAGTGAGAGAGAGAGAGAGAGAGGGGGGCAGGCAGACAGACAGCCAGACATTGTCAGGGCAACAGAATACATGCACATTCGGAAAAAGCTGACAATTTTTTCTCTTCCTCCTTACGGAACTATTTACCCTTGTCTTACGTAGTGTTTTGAAAATAAGGGCTTTCTCGCTCGACACAAAATAAACGAGAGATTATCTTTCATTTCTCTACAACATGTTTGCTTTGTTATATTAGTGGCAGTATATAACCAAATTAATTCCGCAGCTTCACAGTCTTGGAATTGAAAATCAGGATGAAATCAAAACAGTTATAATGAATCGGGACAATTGGCGACAATGTGCTGTAATGTTGCGAGCGGAGACTCGGCCAAATTAAAACTAACTCCAAATGTTTGTTCATTCAGTACACTTTTTGTCGGCTGGCTTAACCCATAAAATTTACGTTTTGTTGACAGTGTTTAATACTTGGGAAAATAACAACAGCATTCGATTCAATAGACAATAATTAATTTCAGATAACGCACGTAATACAACAGGGTCTAGCCAGAGAAATTCTCGCATTGCAAGGATTTTTGATTCCTTACTTTTCATTATAAAAAATTAGTATAATATATTAATTAATTAGATAGAAAACGAATAAGATTTTCTTAGAAAGTGTAAATAACGTAACTCCTTTTTCTAACCTAAAAATAATTATTAATAAAATTATAAAATTTTAAAATTGAAACATTCGCAGATTATTCTCTCTTTTCTTGGGTTGATAGTTTGCTTTACAAGCTTTTACAGGCAAACAAATATTTACACTATTTAAATTGTTTGAACATTCGGCCATTGTACGCTCCGGCTTTCTCCAGGCGATTGGAATTTCGAATCGAACATTTTTCGTCCACCAGAGTAGAGTGTTCTAGTTCCACGTACCGAGCCTTTTCTGGATATCTCAGTTTCAATTATTTTCTTTTACTAACTGAACTCACCAAGTTTTTGTTCACCTCTGCTGTGGCAAGATATTGAACTCACAACTCTTTGGGTCAAATCACTGTACTACTTCACTCAACGCTTTTATCCTGTTGGCTATGTGTCGTTGGAGAAACGTCGTGAATATCTCAACAAAGATGAGGACAACAGTCCGAACAAAGTAAATAGTATAAATAATTACAATATTCCATCTAAGAAATATAGACAGATAGGTAACCAAAACTTATTTTTTATTCTTTCTTTGCTTCTTTTCTGTTCAATCAATATAAATTTAATCAATGATATTATAAATGCATAATAATTCGAATATTAGTTATTCTAGGGTATGTGTTTCATAAGCCCTACAAATAGACATGCTCTGTATCAATTCTATCAAGTCTTCAGATACAAGGTTCTCAGAAAAAATTCGTTGAAATTAACATCTTTTTTACTCAGATTGAAATGTAATTTTCTCTCTTACTCCTTAGTGCTATTAGCCTCTCCTATAGAGTATGAGACCACAGCCTCACAACGTTAGGTGTTGCTACTATGATTACTGTAGCAAGTAGGTTTTATAGGCTAGTGTTGCCAGTCATATGTTTTTGAATTCAGTGTTATCCTTCTCTTAGACTGGTTGCCAACCAAAATTAGATAACCAAGATCTTCCTGCTATTGAAATCATAGCTGGGATGAGAAGAGATGGGTTCATAGCTTCCCAAGAGTATTTGTGAAAAATTGAACGGAACACTCAACTGGAATTTGAAATCGACATACCGATTTCAGTTTCCTTGCCAATAATCGTTCATCCTATGGGTACATCCGCAGTAATTATATTGTTGGCAAAAATAAAGTTTAGTCAGAAGTTTTTATTTAATTCTTTTCTCATTTTGATTTAGAAAAGTTTGCATTTTAAACAAGTCGATAGGGAAATCAATAATTTAGAAAAATACATTGTACCGCTATAATTTTTCACACAGTTTTCATATTGATAAATTCTTTGTCTAGCTCATATTTTTCAGTCATATAACCAACTATATTTATCAATTTTACTTAAAACCGAATTAAAATTAAGTGTATTCTTAAAAATATTCCATGAGTTCACTCGAGAACAATTCTCCATATAATGTTTGGTAAAGATCCAAGTCATAATCTATACAAGGTCACGTTACACATTAATCACTGTTTTTTTTTAATCATATCACCCCGAGCAAGGCGTTAATTCCACTGATGTGCAGGGGGCTACACAGGAGTTAAAAGATTGGAAAAGAGAAAACCGGAAACCGCATCCTAAACAGGAAACAAGGGATGAGCCTCTTCACCTGTTCAAGAGACGTGGGTGGAGTGTGAACCGGGCGATAGTTTATTCTATCTACTCCAATTGAAAAAAAATGAGAAAATTGGAAAAGAGAAAACCGGAAACCGCATCCTAAACAGGAAACAAGGGATGAGCCTCTTCACCTTTTCAACAGACGTGGGTGGAGTGTGAACCGGGCAGAATTATTTTAGAAGTATTCATATTGAATTTCGGATTATTGGCAAAAGTATGCAAGTCAAGAAAATTTATGTAAAAAGACGAATAATTAACATGAAAATTAGTTTAGAAAATGTTTAATTAAATGCTAAAATTATTCAGAAACCGAAGAAAAATGGCAGATTATCACTAACAAAATAGGTTTGAAGAAACCAGTTTTGACAAACATCAATCTAATTATAACATCACAGAAAGTGGTGAGGCAGATTCAAATTCCTTCACCGTCTGCTGCGTTCAATTTTTCACAAATGATATTAGAAAAGGCATGAATCATTTTCTTCCTCCTGCTACATCAGCTCTGGGTAACTTGTGTAAATCGGAGAGGATCTCTAGCCTTGGATGTCAGCCAGTCTAGAAAAAAGACTATTATGAATTCGAAATTGTGCAGAAGGCAACGGTAAATCACTCCATTATTTCTTCCGAAACGTCGTAGCAATTCACAGATAATAAAGAAATAAAAATTGTGGAAGCCATAGTCAATTACATCGGGAAGGAAGATGACATAAAAAAGTGTTTATAAGAGGCTTTATACTAAACTATTATATTTTCAACTCCAAAGGTCAGTTTAAAAAGATAGTTAATTTCATCGTTATTGGCGCGTTTGACACATTCTGAAGGAATTGGAACTTCGAGAAAGAATTGAATGCAATCTGATACGAACATGGTTAAAACGGAAAATTTATCGAAAAAAGGACTGGAATATTGAGTAAATTTATCACTTAGTCTTCAGTAAAACTCACCAGATTCTGTTCGTTTTTTAACGTATTAAATAATAACAGTAATAATAACACGAGTGTACAGACAGTGGAGTAATGGATAGTGAATCGGATTGATGAATCAGAGAGCCAAGTTCGAATTCATTACATTCACTTACTTGCTAATATGCTTGGGGATGGTATGAATCTATCTCTTCTCTCCGCAGTTATAGTAAGTAACAGAACAGTCTAGGTTATATAGCCTTGGGTGGCAACCGGTCTAGGAGAAGGAAACTCTGAATTCAAAACCACTTTAGAGATGTGCAACAAGGCTAAAAGTATTGAGAATCGAACTCACTACTACTCAGTTGTAATGATTCTAGCAAAACAAGCTTGCTAACCATTAAATCATGCCGACGTGCTCAATGCAGCTTGGAGAGGATTGATAGCAGGACAGACTGGGTTATATAACTTCTGTTAGCAACCAGTCTACCGCAGAAAGTAGCAAGCTACCACGGAAAAATTTCCAAGTGCTCACTTCCAACATGGAAGAGTAGGCTCTAAAAAATTAACATGAGAATAATATTCTCATGTTGATGCGCAGTTGGCAGAGTAAGCGACTTATGATGATTTATATACCTGCGTAAATTAGTGCGTATGTTGATTTTTTTTAAAACTCGGGCAAAAAAAAAATTGACTTATCCTGAAATGAAAGTTTCCAAAGGAAACTTCAAGCAGAATAATTTATTTTATTCGATAATCTTTCTTCGTAATCAAATTTCAAATATCCTTCATATAGTTTCTTTTAACATGTTTTAAAAGAAAGAGTAATTGAAAGTGCTTTTTAACATAAAAATGATGAACTTTACTTTTTTTCCTGTTTAAATTCGTTGCTCGAAAAAAAGTACTAAGTGTTATGAAAGCAAAACAGCTTATTTTGCTAAATTCGTAGTTTTACTTTCAGTAATTTAATCTATACGCTTTTGAAGAACATAGGTGAAGCGAGAAAGAGATAAGCAGACGAATTTCCGGTTTTGACAATAAAAAATTGTTGATATTGTTTCAATGTATTGTATAGCTACTTTCATAACAACTATAATATCAAATTACTTGGGTTTGATTAACTGGGAAAAGAATTTAGGCCAGTGGGAAACTTATAAGATTTTATTCATATTTCCTTTTTTTTTTTAAATTGTTATTTATTTAATTAAACAATCTTTGTTGCTTTTTTAGACGATTCTAATTTGCAAACAATTTTATTAACAATTAATTATTCTTCCATAAAGTCTTAGCGTAAGAATGTCAAAAGTAATAAAAATAATATATTACGAAAATTCTGTAAAATTATTGTGCTGTGGATTGTGAATATCAAACTGGTGAATGAAGAAGCCAATTTGAAAAAAACAATACGAAAGCAACATATACAGGATACGATAAATAAATTGTCATTTTATAGTTTTTAATTTTATATTTTGAATATTTTAATTTTTTTGTTGACTGCGCTGTATAGTAGGGTACCGTCTGTGAGAAAAAGTGCACCATGACGCAATTCACTCTGGCAGAAATTTTGTAACATCATGCTCTACTACTTGGCATTCGAACCAGAAACTCTGATACAAACATTTTAGAGTGTTTGGGTGTCAATCTGAGAGCAATGCAGGGGATTCGGAAAGAGTTGGATGAGTCTAATTGTGCTTACGAAGGTGTTTACAGTGATCACTATTAATGACGACGTTATGCCTCCATTTATCTTCCCACTCAACACAAAAGCCTACATCAAATGACTCAACGTAGTACTGTCCGGAGTCAAGAGGGTGGCTGCCAGAAGACCCTATGTCTGCCAACAAGACTCTGTACCGGCGATTTCTGCGACCACATCACCCCTTACATATGGCCACCTAACTCTTCAAACTGCAATCCACTTGATTGTTATGTGTAGGGCACAGTTGGGCAAGATTCCAACAAAAAATTTATAACACCAAAGATGAACTGAAGACAAGGATTATAGAGCTATTCACCAACTTAAACAAGGAGACTGTCCATAAGAGTTGAAAAAAATTCTGAAGTCGTCTGAAGGCCGTAGTTGAAGCCAATGGCGATTTTTAAAAATAAATGTACTCTTTAATATTTCAAAATATGTTTGTGTAATTTTGATAAATATATCTGTTAAAATGGGATATTAGTATTAGTTTAATTTTTTCGAAATTTAGACAACAATTTATACATCACATCCCATAAATAAAATAATAGATTTGTTTTCAATTGTACAGCTAAGAAACATGTACGTTTTGGCGAGTTTTCTAACACTTTATGAAAATTATACTGTAGTTCTGTTGCCGTATGTTAATCATTACAGAGATATATTTATCTATTAACAAATAATCTAATGAAATAATACATAGATTTGTCATTACGCAATTTTTTTGTTGTATCAAATATTTTTTTTTTTTTTTTTTTTTTATAAGCGTTTCACCCCGAGCAAGGCATGTCACTGCCACTACTGTGCAGGGGCTACGTAGAGTGGAGAAAGGCTGGTTAAATATAGGAAATAACAGAGGGTGGGTGATAGGCGGGTGAGGATACCGAGAATGAGGGTTGGGTAGATGAGAGTGTTGTGAGAATAGTTGGGAGTTAGTGTGATAGGTGTCTATTGACCCTACATTTAAACACCTGGAGATTGTAACTGTCGGGAAAGCAGACTTGTGGAAGGGAGTTCCACAGGCGGGAAGCGCGAGAAAAGAAGCTGTTGGAGTAGAATTTACGGTTACATCTTATTTGTTTAACTGTAAAAGGGTGGGACCTAGTTGCTAATCTAGTATCTCGTGTAAATTCGTGCTTAGGCGGCACCAGTGATCTAAGCTCATCGGAGCAGAAGCCATGAAAGTACTTGTAGAAGAGGCACAGGGAAGCTACATAAATATATTTGGGAAAAGAAATTACAATTACAAATACAGTTAAGTAAAATAATAAAGTAAAGTGTTGTCCTTAGTTTTTTTTCACGTAATGATTATCACTTTTAATGAACCAGGAAAACTTCCAAATTCCACTAAAAATAAATCAAATAAAAATAAATCAAATAAAACAAACAAAACCCCTTCTATTTTCCATTAATCAATCGTAAGCTTTTGTTCTTTGTTGGCCACTTCACACAATATCTGACCTCATTCTGATCACGTTCGTGCAACAGAAGTTGTTTCTTAGTACAATTGGGAAACGACAATAAATATATTATAGTAACTCTCTCTTTCTCATGTATGTGTGTGCATGTGTGTGCGCGCGTGTGTGTGTCGCTTCCAAAAGTGGTCGAAAGACAAATGTGGGTCAGTACGAGACCTCAATTTTGAGTTGCCATAAATGAGTTGTTCGGACTGTACTAAACGTTTCCCTTCATAATCAGATGACTGGCGTAACCGGAAGATAAGAGACTGCCCCCTAACAGCTCAATTACTCTCCATTATTTTCAAATTATAGAAATCAGAAGGTCATCTTCTCTTGTTAAAAAGGATGTATGTATAGCGTGGATGTAGACATATACAAAACTGAGAGGGTGATGAGCTATAAAGTATTTTAATATAGTGGTGTGTGAATATTTTAGCATATGGTGAGCTTTCCAGTTAAATTGTTGCCAAGTGAAAGGACTCAGTTGTAAGAAGGTTAATTAAGAAGGATTTATGAGCAATAGTTTTAACATGATAAAACTCGACATAGGTAGATACTCATGAAGTGTCCCATACAATTGCAATTAAATCTGAAAAAATATTTGCTTCGAGATATGTCATTTCACTGAAAACCCTCATTTAGTGAACGAGCTTAGCAAGAGCTACCATAATTGTTATAAAGCCAATTTGTTGTTTGGGTTATAAAATCAAAAATAATATTAATTTCTGTTACGGAAAATGTAATTCTGTCGATACTGCATATAAAGGAGTCATTTGAATTGCTAACTTATGTAGAGTTTTCAAGTCGAATTTAAAAAGAGTTTCGATGCGTGAGAAACATAATAGTTTTCATTACATAAAGTGTAATTGTTGGATCGAGTTCAAATACTGACCGAATTCGTTTCGTTGATTACATCACTAATAACCTTAGAAAAGGTATAAATCTATCTTCTTTCAGGAATGGAGAAAACAGTAGGATAACACTGTATTCTCTTGCCTTGGATGGTAATAAGTCTAAGAGAAGGAAAACTTTCAATTCAAAACCACTCTTAAAACAGATGGGCTCCGCCAGATTGTCTACTGCTGCTACGACTGCACTGCATGCTGTGCATATACGACCTTAATGGATTATAGCATTCCTGATCGAGATTGCAATAATATTTCATGTTATGATTCGATCATTTAATTTATATCATTATTTTTTTATGAATCGATGTTTTCATGGTTTCCAAAAATGACAACAATCAATTGTGGCAATATCAGCAACTGCTTTTGTTCTCACTGCATGAGTAAAATAGCTGAATGAGAGCGGTTAGATCCTCGCATTTTTTCTACACATATTCATGCCAACTGCTCTGACGAACTTTTTTCTCTGTGCCTCGAGAATTTAAGCGTGCTACTAGATTGGCACCCAGATCCCACTCTTTTAGCGTTGGAATAGTTAAAATCTAACCGTCACTACTACTTCAACAGTTTCTTTTCTCGTACTTTCCGACTGTGGAACTCACGTTTACTTTCTTTCCCGGATAGCTACAATCTCCAAATATGTAAATGCAACGTCAATTGGTATCTTTTTGAAACCATTTATTTTTTACCCTTTCTTCAATACCTCTTGTAACTAGTCTTTTCTCTCACTGTAACTACTTTCACTCTAGTGGCGGTCCTCCCTTGCTTGGAGTAAAACTATTATAAAAAAAAAACAAAAATAAACTAAAATTATAGTAGAACCATTGACGTGACATGGCATTAAGACATCTGGTAATAGTAATGCAGGTAGAAGTGGACTCACTCCTTTTTCGAACTTATAGTGCTATCTGGAACATCAATCAGAGACTTTACTCGTAAATGAAGACTCTTTTAAAATCTAGTAATTATAGATTGGCAGTAAAATGTAACTGAATGGTATTCAGTTGTGGGTGGTTAATGTTTAAATTTATGTTTTAATTGACAGAAAGTTTTAAACGGTGATTAGCATTCTGCGGACAGTAATTACTGAAAAAGGATCTTCTTAACATGGTGAACATAAACATTTTGTCTGACATAATGCCCAATTTAGACGAGAGCAACTGATGGTGTTATCAGAGTTAATTAATTTATTGCTCATGTGATTAAGACGATTTTTATAGAATGTCTCAATGATTTAACAAAATAATTAAAAATCATGATCCAAACATCAGCTCTTGATCGATTTTCGTAGAAGATGAATGTTGAACATCATTATTCGAAGATCAGGTAAAACATTTTTATAACATAAATATATGTAAAAATATTTAATTGAGGAAAATTTGTAGAAAGAGCATAAAGGACTAAGCATGTCCGTAAAAGTATTAGATTCCGCATTATATTCGGATGAATTGTACAAAAGTCTCGCACTCTCTTTCTCTTTACCTCTCCCATTATCTCTATCTATCTCTGTATATATATTTCTGCTTATATACATAAAGTGTCGAAAAGTTCTCAATCGGACATATATATATATATATATATATATATATATATATATGGTGTGTTCGTCTGAGAACTTTTCTGCATTTCATGTATTTTATACTTACCACTAAATATATATTCAGGTAAAAGTTCGCATGTCTTATATAAAAGATTGACGCAAAATGTCCCGAATTCTTTAATAAAATCTTTTATTCATGTAAATTTATGACATCATTATTTAGCTCTCAGAGAATTCGTCTCGTCAGCTTCGAACATTACATCACTTTTTAGGTAAATTATCTTTTATATATATATATATATAGACGATTATTCATTTGTCTATATTTCTGAGATTAGGTAATATTTACGCTATTTACATTATTTTGACTATTGTTCTCATCTTTATTGCCATTTGTATGACCTTTTGGCCGTTGTACGCTCCGGCCTTCTTCAAGTGCTACGAATTTCGAACCGAATCCTTTATTACGATCGCTTGGGTATCTCATTCTCATTCGTTTGTGCGAAGCCTCTTTGGTAGTCTCTCTCTCTCTCTCTCTCTCTCTCTCTCTCTCTCTTTCTCTCTCTCTCTCTCTTTAACCCAACTCTAAGTTACTTGTTCACCACTACTGTAGCTTGGTATTGAACTCATAACTTAAGAACACATGACCCAGAGGATATAGACGTTGGTTAGTTCCAGTGATTTGATCCAAAGAGTTGTAAGTTCAATACCAGGCTACACCAGTGGTGAACAAGTAACTTAGAGTCGGATTAGAGGGAAATAAATAATTTTATTTGTAAACGAATTATTACACGATCTAGGTCGCGTAATAACTCGTGTACAAATGAAATATACTACTCCTAATAAAAAGAGAGTGACAAAGACGTTTCAAATTGGTTAAAAGAGTGTGCATAACATCACACCAGGATAATACTGGACTACTTGTGTCCTTGTTTATCAGGCAAATTTCTCATAGCTTGACTGGGAAGTATTTGCTCATCTACAGTATTTATTTTTTTCTCATTATTTTGAGGACTGTAAAAGGCACCCAGAAAAGTTATATGTTGAGAAAGATGAAAGATTCTGGTCTGATGGAATTACAAAGTTAACTAAAATATGTCAGCAGTTTGTGAAACGAATGATAAATATGTTGCAGATTAAGCTTACTGCCGAAAAATAAGTGTTATATTTACTTAATAAACCAAACAAACATTTTTGATGAATTTTAATGGGTTTTGTTTTAAAATGGCATTATTTTCAAGAGACTATATAAAATTTCACAAAGGATTAATCTGTTATTTAGAATTAGAATTACGATGTTTTAAAATTGCTATTCATTAACAAAGAAACTGTTTTACCTTTACAATATTTCTTTTTTTTTTTTGCTTCGCAAACCCCGTTGCAGAATAAATGAAACTACAGTTTTAAAATAACAACTGGTTTTACTTTGGTTCAGTTGATTTTGTTATACAGCGTATGAATGAACCTCATTAGGTTATTTAATGCTGACAAGATTTTTCGAATAGGTTTGTGTGAATAAAATATGTATTCTTTGTAAGAAATCAGTTTGTAGATCAGGTTTCATTGACACATTTTTGTAAAGAGGAGTTTTGTAGAGAGTCAAATATATCGTAGGTAATATTTAAAAAATGTGTTTACGATAATGTTTTTTGCAAAACGGTATTACATATTTTGTTTTTTGCCAAATGGTAGTACTTATTATTACTGGTATTTTTAATATAAATACCTGTTTTTATATTTGCATAGTGTTTTGACCTCAGTTTGAGGGTTAACTATTTGCTCACAGCCAGGACCCTAACAGGTGCTACCAGTCTGGGTCATAGTGAAAATACGAACAACAACAATTAAGAGGTGGTTCTTTGCTTCCTCCAAACAACCCGATCAGAGCCTCGCTGCCTGATGTAGTTTATCGTAAGTGGCGATTGTGGAACTCTAAAAGTGGGAGCGGAGCACTTAGAGGCCGAAATTCTTTTTAGGAGGAGGGGGGCTAACTCACTCAGCGTCTTCATTTTCATATTATACCACTATACCAATTTAGGAATGAGTTTGAGTATGTTACTTCACTAAATTAAACGGAATAACTTTTTTTTCATCGTAGTGGAGTTCTAATCTTTTCTTGCCTTCTTTTCCACTCTCAAGCTGTTGGAACACAAGAGAGATTAATTTCAAAACAAAATCAAAGGGCTAATACTAACATCAATACTATCAGAACATTAGGATTTGTCTGTTTTGATTTTTTTCCTCTACAAACCTTTTGTGAAGCACAAAAAATAAATGTGAGAAAAAAATTAAATTCGAAAATAAAATATTGCAATGAAATCAATCAAAATGCTGTGGGCACCACAGCTGTAGAAAAGCCAATTGAAAACTAATATGTGTTTTCGGCAAAGTTCAACCATGAGATCAAGAAACTACTTTGAAATAAGAAAATAACTTAAATAATATAATTTCTCCATGACCCTGAAACAAATCATCAAATAGGGCAGCCGGATTAACACAAATCTAAATTAACAATATACATACTATATTGCTTTAATTTTACTTATTTCTCTAGATTTCAACTAAAGTTAATATAAAGTTAAAGTTGAAGTTGAATCGGTCAGTAAGTCGAGAGCAATGAAATGTCAATCCTCAAAATCATGAGTCATCATTCACAAGTATCAGCTAAAACTCGAATACCAGCCGTCAGGGTAATAAAAATGTCCTTTTATTCCTTAGTAATAATTTCGTTAAATTTGTCAACGTACAAACGGGCATTCGCAGTCGGTTTAGTGAATTAATTACCCGTCAGTGAATTATCCAGTTACCGACTATACGCCGAATGCAAACATTCGATCAAGTTTACCTTTTTGAACTACTGTAAAATTATTTTATAAATTATTTTACATAAATATTCAAAGAATTTACGCTACGTTATGTGATGTCAGTTCTTCAATACGGCAGTGAATGCTGGACAATATCATCGAAGATGAGGAAAAAACTTGAAGCAGCAGAAATTTAGTTCTACAGAAGGATGCTGCGGATATCATGGACCAAACATGCAAACAATGATGAGGTGTTGGAAAGAATGGCAACCAAAAGAAAATTAATACTGAGCATCAGGAAGAGACAACTGAAGTTCATGGGACATGCAATGAGGAAGGAGGGCTTGGAAAACTTGATACTGACAGGCCAGATAGAAGGAAAAAGAGACAGAAGAAGGCAGCGGATAACATATATGAGGGGCCTGATCAGATGAATGACGGAACGGGGTTTGTGAAGTGTAACAGGAAAAAGCATACTAAGAGCCACTAGAGATAGGGAGACGTGGAAAACCATGATCGCCTAAGTCCTGAAAGGACAGGGCACATAGAAGAAGAAGAAGATCTTGGTTGGAAAGATTTATAAACAATTCAGGCCACCTACTGTGTGTATTCCTCCATCTGTGGTGGTGGACAAGCCAGTTTGCATACTTCTGAAACAGAAAATCGGCGTCTGGGAATTTGGTGCTAATTCTCTTCAGTAGATTGGAAAAAATGCTGATCAATTCTTTCACTCGGCCATAAATCACTGACTGTCTCTGTATCTACATTTGGGGACATTATTTCTAATTAATGTCTTCCTTCAGATATGAAAATATGACTTTCCACCCCTAACAACATGTCTGTTTCTATCTCTCTGGTTGTTTTATTTTGTTTGAAAAAGAAAAGGCAGAGGGAAAAGTGCTAATGAACAAATCTTATCAAAATCAGAGACTGATCAGTTTCATAAATTTTTGAAGCTAATAAATGTTGGGAGGGGCAACCAAGGGGCCAGCCAAAAACGCAGAAACGCCACTGTTTATCGTCATACCCAGGACGAACTGGTCTTATTCAAATTTCCTTAACATTAGAGATTTTTTAAAATGTCTTCAAAGTATCGAAGTTAATGAGACTATTATACAAATATTATTTTCAGTAAAATCATTGACTTTTATCAAATAATCTTGATTTTTTTCAAAATTGTTGAAAGCTTACGTTAATGAACAATAGTTAAAAAACAACGGTGTGAAAGAAATTAATTTACTTTTTATGCTTTAAGAAAAAGTTAAATTTAAGATCAATATATACTTTTAAGTTTTATTATTTTTGGCAGTCATTAGTGCTCATATTTATATCCAGTATCAGTATGAAATGCATTAAATTAAACTATATAATTATAAATTGCAGTTTTTTATTCAACGTTTTTTTTCAGATTAAACAAACTTCAATCTATGTGGATATTTAACAAATATTAGTTTCGCAAAAATTAATATTTAAACGTAAAAATGTCAGAAATTTATTGAGATCAGAATTCTGTTTTAGTTTTTATTTACATTAAGTGTTCGGCTGCTATGTTTGGCTCAGCATAAATATAATATTACTTAAGTGCCATTCACTATTTGGAACAGTATTTTAAATATTATTTGCAAAAATAAAATATGATATTCACAAAAGAATTTTCTACATTTATAAAACAAATTTGTCAAATCAGGGAAAATGCTTTCAGTTTTTCTGCGATAATTATATTTGAAATTCTAGATAACACACACACACACACACACACACACACATATATATATATATATATATATATATATATTTTAAAAAAAGAAATAGGGATTGTTCCAATATATATATATTATGGACTCTCCCGTCGATTTCGACGTATGAGTGTCTAACTCAGACTGCCACACAAAGAATTGTTTAGAGTGGTGAAGACTTGTGTAGCACCATCCACACTTTTTGGGAACTACTGATAAAAAAATCGGTGCAGAAGTTTGTCATAGATCGCATGAACAGCAAACCTCAGCTATTTAACTCATAACTGGAGGGAATGGACGGATTAATACCTTTCCCAAGGGTACCAGTGCGCAAGGGAATGCAGAGTGTCCGACTGAAATTAGAACTCGGCTCACCGATTTCCCCTTCCAAGCCGACATCCTCCACACCACAACACACATCCGTCCATAACCGCTTACAGCACCTGGTATTCCCAAGTGATCACCCATCTAAGTACTAACCAGGTTCAACGTTCCTTAACTTCGGTGGTGGAGCGGGAACCGGTGTCTACAACGTGATATATATATATATAGATAAATAATGAACTTAATCACAGTAAGTCAACACTAATAATAACAGACTAAATATCCGAAAATAATGCTATCTAACAGTAATATAAACCGTCTTCTAACCCGGCGAGGGTTAAATAAAGGGGGAGAAAAAAGAAAAGAAAAAAAGAAACAAACAGCGCACAAGAACAATACGTCTAGTGCTCGTTTTAAAGAAAAAAACCCAAGACGAAACCTTAACAGCAAAGTGCTCGATACGAAAGTACGAAAGTAGAGCAGAATATAATATAAAAATTTAGAATTGAGCCACCACCTACCGCCCTGAAGAACCGTTCGTGTGAAACCACGGTAGGTGGTGGCTCAATTCTAGATTTTTGTATTATATCTATCTATATATATATATATATATGGAATTGGTCATATATATATATATATATATATATATATATATATATATATCCGGGTGAGTATAGAATGAGGAGAGAAAAAAGAAAATTTTTTTCCGTCCAAAACATTAATTTAAAACAGTGCTCGATATATGAAGAGGTGTTTAAATCTAAACCATATGATTGTAGGGAAGAGGACATATATAGAAGAAATTATGTACATGTTCTAAAACATAATTTATAATATATATATATATATATATATATATATATATATATATATATATATCACGTTGAATACACCATTCCCGCTCCACCACATGTATATATATATATATATATATATATATATATATAAGCGACTGAGTTCCCATAGGGGCGTAGATACTTTTAAAAGACCATCAGCCGGACTTCTACTAAAAATTACCCACTAGAATTTATTATTCTAGTGGGTAATCTGAAATAGGTACAATTAGTAAGGTAGTATTAGAAAAAGTCAACCAACAAATAAGGAAACATTCAACTCATGCAATGGAGGAGTACAATGGATGTAATCAAATTGTTCGAAAACCTTGGCGAAAAAAATAATGCCACTAATAATAATTTGATATCTGAGTGCCTTTTCAATCTTGCCCTGGAATTTGGAATTTCAATGTTAAAATATATCAACGAAGCCGAAAACAATTCAAATAGTTTTGTTAGAAAAATGCGATTGTTGAATTGACCATTTCTTTAGAAAAGACTGAGTAATTTTCTAGTCACTAATCGTAACAAATATGAACGTAGACTATGCACCTTTCGACAGAAGCCATTGATTGAAGAAGAACATTATATATTGTTCTCTACCTCTTAATCTTTTTTTTCATTCACCTTTTGTCACGTTTTCCAAGTAACTCCACCATGGCTTCTTGTCTTTAGAACTTTCTGCCACGCCCGATCATGCATTTTCCAAATGTCCCCTTGTAAATGAGGAACAAAAAAATGTTCAGAAGTACAAATGAAAACAAATGAATAATGTTAGGTGTAAAAAGGCTTTGACCATTGTTTACGTATGTCTGCAAATTCACTTTTAAAAGTTTAAAAAGACACACTGGTATCTGTCAGATAACTGGTAGGAGTAATCGTTAATGATATATTTATACAAGTTAACAAAAATATTTGCAGCTTTTCATCCTTGATATCTTATCGTATGTTTAAAATAAAAAAAAATAATATAAGATTTGTAAACATTATCATTCACTTTAATTAATATACTTCTATAAAAGTAACAACGCTTATTTCTTTTTGCGAATATCTACAATTGATTCAAGGTATGTGATTGATTTGTATTTTCAGTTTCTTACAATCAGGTAATATTGTTAATGCAATCATTGGCACAGCGTATGATTTTCAAAAATAATTTTCTGTGTGAAGGAAACAATGTCAAAACTTGATTTTTGTGAAAATATGTAAAATACATCCTTGAGCAAATTAATTGAAACAACTTCTTTAGTCCTTTCTTTCACCATACGCTCTGTTTTGGACCCACTGGAGTGACAGAGGTAATTGATTTTTATTTTTTATTTTTCCTCAGATTTAGTCATTTGCAGTAATGTGCAGTGATACGAATCTATTTTCAGGGTGTATGATGAAATTTGTTTGGCGTTGAAAAATATTGCGTCATTCGTGATTGCATTCGATTTTTATCACGTCCAAACCCTACTGTCTCGACTGTCGATTAGTTGTCCTATGGACATTGTCTGCGATGGATCTTACTGCAAGGAAGCGTACGAAAATGGTAACGCTGCACAAACACACTGGCAAGCCGCAAAATGTAAAGGAAAATTCAGTCGGACGAGAGTTCAGTAAAATAAAATAAAATAAACGCCAAGAGAGTATCTATACATGATCAAGGAAAATGTTAAGGATTCTAGGAAGACATTATTCGTTTGTTAAATTATTTTGTATTGGGGTGTAAATTTGTAAAATTTAGTAAATATTTATAATATTCTCTCTTTCTCTCTTTTCTCTCTCTATCTCTGTTTTGTGCATGAAACAATAAATGAAAATATTTATGTAGGAAATGTTTGCAGTTTTTAAACAAATGAAAGAAGCATTTATTTTATATAAAACACTATCAGTGAATTTCTTTATTAATGTTATTTTTGTAATTTTATGATCGACAGAGGCAATCATGCACGTGTTTAGCGTTGCCTTTTTCTAATCTCTCTCTATTTGACTCATGGACAGAGTCGGAGTGGGGTGAAGGACATTTATGTGAAAGTTGGGCTCAGAATATGAGCTCGACCCGGCTATTGCCATTTTCGGTACTATCAGCTCTATGAATTGTCCATCTATCAAATATTGACAAGACAGCAAACCACGGATTCTTTAAGAAATTAAGATAAAAAAAGGAATAGTGAAGAACACTGTAAAAAGATAGAGGTTTTATCTGGTTTGTCTCCAATAAATCGAAAAGGAAGAAAGCAAAGCGCGAGAGAGGAATGGGGACATGATGTCTAATCTGTATGTTATGGGGAAATATCTTCATTTCGTGCGAAACCTTATGTTTTGGTTTCGGAATCATTTTATTTTATTTTTATTCTTTTACTAACAATATACTGTAATCAGACAACTAGACTCTCTTTTCTGAAACTGGGCCTATTACCATATATATATATATATATATATATATATATATATATAGGGTGATTGAAAAGTAACTATTTTATGTACGAGTATCCAGCCAGGAGTCCTGACTTAAGACCTTGTGACTTTTTTTGGAGAGGTTGGTTAAAGTAACAATCTATTATACCAAACCAAATCTTTGGAAGAAATTGAAAAGCGAATACAGGAAGTTATGTCTTCCATCCTACAAGAGTTTCTGTCAAAATCAGTTGACACGATTCCTGGCGGCTCTAGAAAATGATAACAAAATCTTGTACTCATATTGAATTTTAAATAAAACCACCTCATGCAATTTTTTTCCTTATTCATTTCTAGTAAAAATTATAGTTAATAAATAAATTATAAGTATTCTAGAATAGAAAATTACTTTTCAATCTCTTTCTCTCTCTCTCTTTCTCTCTCTCTCTATATATATTTATATGATCGTCAGGGCAGACTTGCCCTGGCGATCCGTTAGGTGAAACCTAGGTAGGTCTGTTAAATTTATTCTTATTTGTTTGGTCTATGATTGTATTGAGCGCTTTAGTGTTAGGGTTCTCGTCTCGGGTTTTTTTCTTTTCAACGAGTATTTTGACGTATGTTCAAGTACTTTCTTTTTTATTTACCCTTTTTCTCTCCGCGTTTATTCTCGGTGGGTTTTTCGAGACGGATTGAAATATATTATAACAATTATTATTATTATTATTATTATTATTATTATATATATATATATATATATATATATATATATATATATATAGTTAAATAAAATAAAGACAAGAGGAAAACTGTATTTTAAATCGCCTACGTGTTTCGTCCTGTGATAGACTTTATCAAGGTAAAAAGACGAAATGAGCTTTATTCTAAATTAACTATCTATAAACAAACAGTGTTGGCAACCACAAAAACGTTCACAAATCATTTCAAAAGATTAACAGAATATTTTAGTTTTTAGAATTCCTTCATGTGTAGTACAAAGTCACGAGATATTAAAATGAAGGGAATTCAAACCGTTTTCTTTGAAACTTTTTATGCATGTTAATCTGTTTTAGAATTCCTTCATGTGTAGTGCAAAATCACGAGATGTCACCAGATGATGGGTATTCAACCGTTTTCTTTGAACATTTTATTAAGTATGTTACTCTGTTTTAGTATAATTTCCATAAGTAAAGGTGAGATTGAGGAAAATCCGGGGCGAAAATTGATGTTTTGGTAGTACTGGATGGCGGCGCTCTCGAGAACTTTTCTTCTGAATAAATTATTTACTCTATTTATTAGTGTGGCATTTTTAAAATCGAAATTGTGGTTGAATTTATTTCTGTGAATCACTAATGCATTTGTTAGATTATTATTAGTGATGTCTCTTTTATGTTCATATGTTTTATGTTCATATGTTTCATATGTTTTATGTTACGTTTCTTTAGATTTCTACTTGTTTCTCCGATGTACATGGAGGAAAAATCCCGGCAATTTATTCTGTATACACCTGCTTGTTCATCATTTTGATTTCGGTTATTTTTAGATCTGATAATGTCCATAATAGTTTTTGAGGTAGTTGTTACTATGTGTGTGTTTTTTTATATGAGATAGATTGTTTTGGATATTAGATGCAATGGAGTTGGTTGGTAGTATGATGTATTTGTTATTGTTTAGATTATTATTGTTAACAGTGTTTCTTTTGTTGTGGTTGTATATATTATGTACCTTTCTTTTTGCATTGTGAATAAATTGATATGAGTAATGCAAGTTTCTGAATGTGCTTTCTATGTATTTTTCTTCTTTTGTTAAATATTGGGGGCTGTATATTCTTAGTGCTCTTAAAAAGGAATCTATAATAATACCATATTTAATTTTGAAAGAGTGGTTGGAGTAAATATTTATCAGGTCGTTTTTGTTCGTAGCTTTTCTGTAGACGTCAAAATCGAGTTTGTTGTTATTTTTGTGTAATATGATATCAAGGAAAGGAAAAGTATGATTAGATTCAGTTTTGAAGATAAAATTTATAGCAGGTTCAATATTATTGAGTTTGTTGACAAAATCTGCTATGTTAGTGGTTTCTGGATAGATTAGAAGGGAGTCGTCTATATATCTGAAGTAGGAGGAATTTGGTGGTAAAATGTTTCTGAAACAATCTCTTTCCTGAAATTCTAAAAATAAACAAGCGAGAACGCCGCTGAGAGGTGATCCCATTGGTAAACCAAATTTTTGTCTATAGAAATGGTCATTGAAAGTGAAAAAACATTGCTTAGTAATTAGATAGCATAATTTTACGATTTCCTGTGTAGATAGAGGTAATTTTATTTTTGTTTTTGTTCAGTGTGTTTTTAATTGATTTAAGCATTTATCTATAGGAACATTTGTTTATAAAGATTTTATGTCTTGACTTGCCATGTGTTTGTTTTTTATGTCTATGTTTTTTAGTTTGTTCAAAAGGTCACCAGAGTTTTTATATGTCACGGACTGATTTTGCCGAGAAGTGGTGTTAAGATTTTGCTTAATTTGCCAGCTATTTTATGTGAGACGCTGCCTATTCCGGATATGATAGCTCTCATTGGTATATTTGGTTTATGTGTTTTTGGGAGACCGTATAGTGTGGGTGTTTTTGGATGGTATGTGATAAGCTTTAGCCAGGAGGAGTCTTCTGTTTTTAATATTTTCTTGATATTGTTTATAAATTTTTGTGTCTCTTTTGTGATGCTGTTTTTGTTAACTTTCTCGTATATGTTATCATCATCAATGAGGTCTTTCATTTTTTGATGGTATATGTGTTCGTCCATGATTACGTTTTCCCACCTTTGTCAGAAGAAGACATGTGAATATCTTTGTTGTTTTTTAATTCCTTTAGGGCTGTTAAATATCTGCGAGTAATTGAGGTGTGTTTTTCTTTTGTATGTAGCTGTGAGTATATCTTGGATATATCTTTGGTGAAATCTGAATCGTTGTTTTGATGGTTTTTGATGATAAAATCTGTCATATCATATTTTTGTAATCCGGTGGCAAACTTTTGACCGAAGCTTAGGGCTTCTAGTTGCGTATCCGATAGATGGAATATGGATAAATTATTAACTAAATCTTTTTTGCCGATCCTGGACCAGTTGCTATTGTTAATTAGTTTTTTAAGTCTAGTGTGTAATTTTTGAACGTGCTTCTTGTTGCTGTAAAAGACCATGTCTTTTATATAATTTTTGTCATATTTAGAGAGAGTATTTCCCGCAATATATGCCCTGTGAAAGAGTACACGTTCTTTCTCCTCTAATTCATGGACTGATGATTTTAGAAATTTGTGGGCATAAGGGGGAAAATATGATGTGATATCCATCACGAGTTTGCATCAGCATTTTTTCTTCAATACATTTTTTGAGAAAGTTTTTGCTGTTTCTGTGTGATTGGGCGGCTTTTAGAAATCTTTTATATTCTCTAATTTGATGTATATATGTGTTTCTGTTTTTCATATCGACAATATGTAAAAATATACTCAGTTATGATCTGAGATTAAGGACAGGATGGTTAAATAAAATAAAAACAAGAGGAAAACTGTATTTTAAATCGGCTACGCGTTTCGTCCTGTGATAGACTTTATCAAGGCAAAAAGACGAAATGAGCTTTATTCTAAATTACCTATCTATAAACAAACAGTGTTGGCAACCACAAAAATGTTCACAAATCATCTCAAAAGATTAACAGAATATTTTAGTTTTTAGAATTCCTTCATGTGTAGTGCAAAGTCACGAGTGTAATATAACAATCCCGCCCCACCCGAGGAAGCTGAGCAAGCGGGGGCGTTTCCGGTCGTTGAAAGGAACGGATGTTTGTTTGAGCTTATTTCCGGCAGTAGCGGAAATGGCTACAAGAGGCAAACAGAACAGGTGTCTCTGAGAATTACGTAGGCGTGCGTGGGCGAGGCAAAATCCGGAAGTACCGGTTTGGAGATTATAAAAGACCTCGACGCACGGATTTCAAGGCAGATCACAGAGAGACAGAGGCAGACGAGAGAGCCAGACCAGACCAGAGGAGCAACAGATACGACCCCACCCCCCGTCAACCCCTTAGAGGCGCGCTCTCTCACTCTCTGTTCCCTAGGCTACACGGTTCATCATCATTAATAAATAACTCATATATTTTTTATATATATGCGTGTTTGTTGTTTGTCGATATATAACAAACATCATTTGGTGCTAGTGACTTGCTGTTTTGAGACAACAAAACAGATTGATACGAGGGTTACCACGGCAACGATTGAAAATTCAACGGACTTAAAACTACCGGATAGAAGACGAAAATAGTAAACAACCGGACGACAGCGAGGAAGGAAGTAAAAGAAAAAAAAGAAGACGAAAATATATAGCAGCCGCGACTATAGACGTCAGCCAAGGTAAGTGACTCATTGATTTGATAGTGTGTGTGTTCTCTGCTCGTGTTTATAATAAGTCCAGTTAGAAAAAAAAATGCATACTTTTGCCATTGAGAAATGTGGATTGTTGGTGTCAAACACATTAAGAAGGGTAGAACGGAGGGGGTGAAACAGACTACATGTAGGGAGTAGCGCATAGGTTTGGGGTTGACGGGGGTGTTAAAGTTGACGAGGGTGTTAAAGTTGACGGGAGGATAGAAGTTGAGATATTTACCTATCTGCAAGTACAAAACATCTGAGTTAATGATTTATTTTTGTTGTTAATATTTTACCATATATGTGAAGTGAGTTTATTGGTATGTTGCTTAATTAATCGTACTTTTATTGAGTAAGTAAAGGAAGTTTCTTCTACTCTTTAAAGTGGATAATTGGATTAACTTGTTGGTCACAATGTTTTCGTTGGGTTGTGCAGTGTTAAGTTTTTTTTTTGAATTCTTTTCAATGACTGTACACTACAAAATGATTTACATTTCTATGGTTGTGAATTATGCTTTTGTGCAGGTTCCCATCAATTCAACATCCTCTGTGAATTTTCATTTATGTGACTTGGGAAATATCTTTTGAAGATATATTAATTTCTGAAAACTAGTAAATACCTTGGAACAGGTAGATATGGAAAGATTTAGTGAAGGATATGAACAACTCCCGAAGAAGTTGACGATAGGAGTCATTGCTGGCGTGGTCGGCGTAATAATAATCCTGGGAATAATAGCCAGGAAGCGGATTTTTAAGTGTAAAAGAAGCAACAGTGCTTCGGAAAAGGAAATTGAGTTATCCGTTGTGAATAGTACTCCGGGGTCAACGGGTGTTCGACACTCAAAAATGTCTCTGCGTTAAACAGAGAGATATCAACAAATCAGATATGCTTGGTTTCGAATCCAGAGAAAGTAGTTCAGGGAATGGAAAGCATTGTACAAACTAAAGAACTACGAGTCACGGGTCCATTTTTTTAGACTAAATTAATATCCTCCACAAGTAAATTGCATGCGGATTAACGTTGGAATCAGGGTAATTTTCTTCATTTTCTATTGAACATTTCTCGGTCAGACTATGAATGATATGTTCGGCAAATATGACCATTTTTTTCTGTGTTCAAACATAGTATGTTTGAAATTAAATTAAATTAAATGAGGTTACATGTGTAACAATAAACTCGAGCAGAGGCACGCATGGTGTTGGTCAAAGGTCATTTACTCGATGTTAGTTTGGAAACTGGGGCGTGATTACCGCCTATAATCATGTGGATTATGCATCGAAGAGTCTACGCTTATGGACAGAGTCGAGAAGGAAAATGAACATTTTTAAGAACTTTGCCCAATTCTGTGAAAATGGACATTAAAAAAAAAAGAAAAAAAAAAAAAAAGAAGGAACAATGAAACATCGAGCTGGTAGAACAATTTTCACGATGGACACGAACATTGTTGGGTTGCCGATGTAGGCTCCCCTATATATATTTTTTTTTGTTGTTTTTTTGTTTCGGCATGCACATGTTTTTGTTGTTTTGGCGTGCACATGTTTTATATAATTGTCGGGCTTGTGTGGCATGGGGAGGAGAGTGAGGGTGTTGCGCTTAAAATGTTCTTAGGTGAACATTTTGGAAAATGGGTGGGCGAGGAATGTAATATAACAATCCCGCCCCACCCGAGGAAGCTGAGCAAGCGGGGGCGTTTCCGGTCGTTGAAAGGAACGGATGTTTGTTTGACCTTATTTCCGGCAGTAGCGGAAATGGCTACAAGAGGCAAACAGAACAGGTGTCTCTGAGAATTACGTAGGCGTGCGTGGGCGAGGCAAAATCCGGAAGTACCGGTTTGGAGATTATAAAAGACCTCGACGCACGGATTTCAAGGCAGATCAGACAGAGAGACAGAGGCAGACGAGAGAGCCAGACCAGACCAGAGGAGCAACAGATACGACCCCCCCCCCCCGTCAACCCCTTAGAGGCGCGCTCTCTCACTCTCTGTTCCCTAGGCTACACGGTTCATCATCATTAATAAATAACTCATATATTTTTTATATATATGCGTGTTTGTTGTTTGTCGATATATAACAACGAGATGTCACGAGATGAAGGGAATTCAACCGTTTTCTTTGAACATTTTATTAAGTATGTTAATCTGTTTTAGTATAAATGCAACACATAACAAAGATTGTAACTGCAAGGAGGAAAAATGTCCACTTCAAGGACTCTGCAACACGAAATTTACAAGGCAAAGGTACATGACCTAAATGGCCAAAATAAAATATATTTGGGTTCAACGAAAGGCACCTTTAAGACCAGGTGGTTTAATCACAGGTCTACATTCAAAAAAGAATAATTAAAAAACTGTACAAAATTGGCTAAATTCAAATCCAAATATGGAAAAGACCCAGACATAACGTGGAGCATTGTGAAAACAGCCAAGCCTTACAATGGTGGCAAAATATGTAGACTGTGCCAAGAAGAAAAGTTAGAGATTATGCTAAGAAATACCTCTTAGGTTCATACAATCATGGATAAGAACGCCATAATTCGTTTTAATTTTAAAAAATTGCGCGTTCAAAAATTCCTTGCCACGTGACTGTTAAAAAACACCGTTACATGAGCGTTCTTAACAAGAAAAATGGTAAACGATAAAATCAGTTATTAAAATTCGCCTGAAGACAACTTTCATAGTAGAAACCTAGGTCGCGTAATAAATCGTTTACAAATGGAATATATATATATATATATATATATATATATATATATATATATGCTAAACTCCACAGGCAACATATTTGAAGAAAATATGAGTATAATAATCTCATCTACATGTAAAAAGACTAAAAATAATTGAAGCAATGATAATAACAAAGAAAACGTCAACATTCAATATAATCAATTAGAGAAACACAGCCACAATATGCTGACTGTGTTTGAAAAAAACATTTCTATAACTCTAGGTACATACATAAAAATCCATACTTTCAGTTAAAAATAAAATAAAAGTTATCTTTGATAATTAATAGAAGAATACCGGAAAGCACTCGTATATGTAGTACATTTGTACAATTTTTACACAGTTATACAGCCACAAGAAAAATTGAATAAAAAGCTTAATCGCGGAACATTGTCAGTTTTATTCAACAAATATGTCTTCCCTGTACCTCTTCTATAAATACTTTCACGGCTTCTGCTCCAATGAACTTAGATCACTGGTGCCTCCTAGGTATGAATTTACACGAGCTACTAGATTAGCAACTAGGTCTCACCCTTTTACAGTGAAACCGATAAAATGTAACTGCAATTTCTACTCTAAAGCTTTTTTTCACGCACTTCCAACCAGTGGAATTCCCTTCCATATACTTACTTCGCCGACAGCTACAATCTCCAGGAATTTAAATGTAAGGTCAATAGGCATCTCCTATCACACTAACTCACTTCCATTCTCTCAAGTTCTTTTTTCATCTACTCCATACTCATCCTCGTTATCATCATCCGTCTAATACCCTCCTCCTGACATTTCCTATAACTAACCCTTCTTTCTCATCACTTCCCCTATGTAACCCCCTGCGCAACAGTGGCAGTAGAATGCCTTGCTTGAGGTGCGGTGATTAATATATATATATATATATATATATATATATATATATATATATATATATATATAATTTTTATATAATAATTTTTATTTTTTTTTTCAAAATCTTTGTTATTATTAAGAAGACAAATTAAAGCGCTTTTTATGTAATCTTTTAAAAATATTCTTTTCAGAACCTTCGAAATTTTGAGCTAAAATTATTGTTTCTCCGATATCAACGTTGTACCATAAGTTAGTATAGGACATTTAGTGAACTTTATGCGGTGAGAAAACTACTGGTTTAGAAATTCTGGCAAAAATCAGATAATTGTCGAATTTATCTTACGCATTTTAAGTCTATTCCATGCATTAGATATTTGTATCATCTGATCTGGTACTTCTTGTATGCATTTAAAGCTTCTAGATCAAATACAAAGGAGAATTTATAATGTTATTAATCTTAACATGGCATCTCGGCTTCAGTCACTTTCTTAACGGAGTAACGTAACTTCCTTTTGCCGTTTTTATAAATATTTTATGGTAATAGTCCTCATGAGCTTTCCTATTTGGTACCTAGACGTTACGAATTTAAGCGCACTACAAGATTGGCAACAGAGTTGAAATCTTTATATTTAACTGTAACATCTATGCTAACAGTTTCTTCTTTCATACTTTTCGTTTGTGGAACGTTTAAATGCAATGTAAATCGTCATTGCCTGTCTTCTTAATTCTAGTTATTTTATTCTTCTCTCGCCATAATAATATTTTCTTTTTCTCATATTCTATCACACTCAATAACCTCTTACGTGTTAGCGTCCTTATTGCCTTGCTTGGGATTAAAAATATCAGATCAATCAAACTTTAAATCTGCTAACTTTTCCCAAATAACTTTTCGGAAAAGTATATTGTATTTTTGAAAGATTATTTAATAAAGAGACTTATGTTATGTTCACAGGCATGTCAATATGTACGAGTTTATCGATTTCACTGATAATAAAAAAAATAATTCCAATCGATTTAAATTCAGTTTGAAATACAGCAAAGTATTTTGTTTATGGGAAATATGAAATTTACTATTATTAGTCTAGAAATAAAACTAAAATAAAAGTTTCAAGAAAGACTTATCATTTTTAAAATTAATTTTCAACCATTGCCATCGCTTTTTTATTGGAGGTACACACAGACACACACACACACACAATTATATATATATGAACGACCAAAGAAGCTACATCTACGGATACTACTCGTCACCTGTACCATGAAAGCTTCATTTTTTTAATAATCATTTCACCCCAAGCAGGACAGTTTGACTGCTACTGGTGTGCAGGAGGTTACATAGAAGGAAAATGATGAGAAAGAGGAACAAGTTATAGTGGGTGTCAGAGAATGGGTAAGGATGAGAATACTGGTGTGATAAGAGTGGAGTGGACGGAGAAAAGAATATGAGAAAAAGGATGCAAGTCAGAGCAATAGGAGCTGACAATTGACCTTACATTTAAATTCTTGGTGATTGTAGCTATTGGAGAAGCAATTATAGGAAAAACAGGTGGAAAGTGCGAGAAAAGAAGCTGGTAGAGTAGACGTTGCAGTTACATTTGATTAGTTTT